>LNAC01000547.1:784447-859639 GCA_002007465.1 Ailurus styani
ACTTATTTCGCTTAGCATAATGCCCTCTAGTTTCATCCACGTCATTGCAAATGGCAAGATTTCATTTTTGATGGCTGCACAGTATTCCTGTGTGTGTGTGTGTGTGTGTGTGTGTGTGTGTATATATATACACATACCACATCTTCTTTATCGATTCATCTGTTGATGGACATCTAGGCTCTTTCCATAGTTTGGCTATTGTGGACATTGCTGCTATAAACATTCAGGTATACTAACACCTTTATGTAGCAGGTGATATTATTATACTCATGTTGTAGATAAGGCAACTAAGGCTCAGAGAACCAGGTAACTTCCCCAAGAACACACAGCTAGGAAATGGCTGAGCTGAGATTTAAATCTGGGCCGTTTGTCTCTGGAGCCCTTACCAATGATTATACTGCCTCTCGAAAACTCAAGACACTGATATACTAAAAGTGAGTGCCAGGAAATAGAAGGGTTATTCCTTGCAGGTTTCTTTAAAAAAGAAGGAGGAAGAGGAGGAGGAGGAGGAGGAGGGAGAGGAGGAGGGGGTGGGGAAGATGGGGAAAGGGAGAGAGAGGGGAGGAAGAGGAGGAGGAGAAGAATGAGGAGGAGGAAGAAAAAAGAAAAGGAAGAGAAAGAAAAGGAGGAGGAGAAGGAAAGCCCAGCTAGATCAGCTGTCATCCAGCTGAGTCCAGACCAGATTGGCTGAAACCCCCAGATTTAAGGGAAATAAATGTCTACTGCTATATGAGGTTTTGTGGTAGTTACCCAGCAAAAGTTAAAAGATATAGTACCTGATTCACTAGGAACACCTATTGGGAGGTCAAAGTGGACAGCAACAACAAAAAAAATCACCTCAAAGAAGTAAGATGGGCCAATTAAAATCCAAGTCCTCAAAAGCAGGCAATTGTAGAATAGTATTAATGTGTACATAAGATTATTACAATCACACTATTGATTTCCTTTACAAATTCTGGTAAAATCAATTAAATACTCCCAAGGCTCAATCTGTGACAGCTTTTGAATGCCTGCGCACACCAGAGGAAACAGTCTTCAGCAAACCTCTCATTGAAATGCTGGCTTTAACAGCTCTGTGCCCTAAGCAGGGAAATCAATAAGCTCGCTTTCTCTAACAGATGGCTTCTCCCACCACACAGACTCTGCAAAAACATGGGGGTTTTGACCTGAGACTGTGACAGAGACCACTGCTAGAAAGGAAGTTGGCTCTAAAGTTTCTAATTTTCAGTTAAGAATGAAGTAATTAAAGACCTTAAGGAATTTGCCAGATGAAGTGACAGAGAGTGGAATCCCAAGACCACAGTTTCAGTACAGTAAAAAATTCAAAGCATCAGATCCCAAAGCCAACTGGATTCTGATAAAACTATTAGCAAGTCTACATGCCTAAAAAGCGTCCCAGAAGTCTATAAATTAGAAATTGAGCACACAACACTCTTTATTAAAAAGAGTGGTTATTTTCTTTCAGTTCTTACAATTTGATTCTTGTTTGCCTAAGAAAATCACTTTCTTAAATCTAGGTAGGTAAGAATCTTGTTTCTATAGAGACCCCAGGCTGGAGTCTCAATCACAGCCAGCATTTTTAAGGAAGAATCCAAGGTCTGCAAGAGCTTTATTTTTTTTTTCTGTTTTTTTTTAATTACATATAATGTATTATTTCTGCAAGAGCTTTAAATCAAGGCCCACATGCTCTTTTGGTCGTTCCTGGACATCCTGGTCACATGCATTCAGAGTGCCACAGCGGGGCAGGGCAGCACCTGAACCACGACCAGGCTAAGGTGGCCTCAACTAAAGCCAGACTTGTTTCCATGTGACACCCTTTTGTACCCACTGGGACACAGTGACCAAGTCCAAATCCCATTATGGTTCACTATGCACAATCTCCCAGCTGCCCAGTTTTAACAAACTACTAAGAGAAATCACTTTATATTATAGCACCTTTTAATGCACAGGAGGAGTTTCAAGGGGCTTTGAATTGAGCAGACAAAAAGAGGAAAGTAGTATGTACATTCCCCTTTTTCCTTGGGCAACTACAACATCTGGATTTTTTGAGGGAGAAAGGAAGCGGGTGGGAAGGTGAAAAGTTAAGGTGTAATCACTACTGTCAGGCAAGATGAAAACCACCCCTGCCCTCTTTCCACCTAGACACCAATTAGCAGAATGTAGTGGGGCTTGAGGAAGCAACTACCCCTGAATGTACCATCACTACTGCTCAGGTTGCACAGGAATGGCCACTGGGGACAATCCAGGGTCAGCCAGATCGACAGAGCACTGCGACTTAGCAAAAGCCACACCCCCAGGGCTGGTCAACCTCTTCATCAGCAACTTAGAGCATTTTGTAATCTAGGCAGTGAAATGAAGGCTGGAGATCAAAGTGTGGGTACACCACGAAACCATGAGCATCTACTTACAGGCTCCACGAACTCAAACATCTTCCTCTCTTGGACTTCCTGCACCTTGAAGACATACTCCAGCGATACTTCATAGAAATGCTGCCGGACCAAGTCCACTTGGCTGTCTGCCTACAAACAAGACAGAATTTCAGAGAAAAAATCGGTCACTACCCAAGGAGAGCATTCAACAAGCAGGCCAGAAAAATCTCCAGAGACGGTTTTTCAAAACAATGCAAATAGCATGAAATAGACATAAGAATAATGACAATGCTCAGCCGGGCACTTAACTGTGTCAGGCACCATGTCCTCAGGGGTACATATGTTACATTACTTTCTCCTCATTAACTGTAGTTATTTAATCCTCATTCCATTCCTAAAAAGAAGATATTCTCATTATCTCTAATTTATAGGAGGAAAATGAAACCTGCTGACGTTAGGGAACCTGAAGCAGCTGGTACACGGCAGAATTACGATTTCTGTACTTGTGGATCTGCCTCCAAGACCCTTGATCACCTTTTTTTTAAAAGAAGTACTTATTTATTTGAGAAACAGAGCAAGAACAAGTGCATGGTGGGGGGGGGGGATTGAAGAGTGAGAGAGAAACCATAAGCAGACTCCAGAGCAGGACTCAATAGAACAATCCTGAGATCAGGACCTAGGCTGAAACCAAGAGTCAAATTCTTAACTGACTAACCCATTCAGATGCCGTGCACCTCAATCATCTTTAACCCAGTAGTCTTCACTGCCTCCTCACACAGGGACAGACCAGAGTTCCACGGAAGACAAATCTTGAAGGAGGAAAAAAACACCCGCAGGGATATTCCCATCCCATCAGGAATGAACCAAATAAGCTGTTAGAGGGGAGGGGACCTCAGAAAAGGCCATTTCCACATGAGTTTCCTGTACTTTCTTTGTTGTCAAAGAACAAACTGTCAGTTTACCCTAGCAGAGTAACTACATTACCCCATCCTAGCCTCAGGGCTCCCTCTCTGCAGATGTGGGAGAGGGGACGCCTGAGAAGGCCCACACATGAGTCCAATCAAACCACTGATGTGGGACGTAGCTGCCAGAGGAGAAAATGAGTGAGTGGGACAGAGAGAGAGAGAGAATGGAATAGCAAGATGCTATGCTGAGAAGTACCTCAACTATCACAATAAAGCTTGTAGACTTTCGGCAGCGTTGCCGTCACCTCAATATTTCAAAGCAGATAATTACACTGAATGCACATTTCAGTGACAAAAAAACATATTTTTTAACAATTTTATTTATTTGCAGGAGAGAGCACAAGCAGGGGTTGGGGGACATGAGAGGGAGAAGCAGGCTCCCTGCTCATCAGGGCTCAGACACAGGGCTCCATCCCAGGATCCCAGGATCCTAGGATCCTGACCTGAGCTGAAGGCAGATGCTTAACCAACTGATCCATCCCAGTATTTTTTTAAATATTTTATTTATTTATTTGACACAGAGAGAGAGAGATCACAAGTAAGCTGAGAGGCAGGCAGAGAGAGAGGAGGAAGCAGGCTCCCTGCCAAGCAGAGAGCCCGATGCGGGCCTCGATCCCAGGACCCTGAGATCATGACCTGAGCCAAAGGCAGAGGCTTTAACCCACTGAGCCACCCAGGCGCCCAGCATCCCAGTATTTTTTAATAGAAATGAATCTCCTGCTAGTAGGAAACACAACTCTGCTTTATTTAGGAATAGAAGGGTCAGAAACCACTCCACAACATACTTCACAAAGACAAGCAAAGCCCCCAAAGAAACATGTCTTCCTTTGTTCCCTTGTCAAGATCCCTGCAGAAGAAATTTCAGACAGGACTTAGCCGCCATTACACCAAATGTGGCCCTGCTATCTTTCTGTCTAAAGGACTTGGCAAATCATTCATTCATTCAACCATCATGAACAAAAAGAAACTTCTTTCATGGAGCTCACAGCATAGCGAAGAAAAGAGATATTAAATAATCATGTAAATAAACAGAAAATTGCAAATTCTGGGAGAGCACAAATAGCCCATTCAACTCTCCTGTGAGCAACTTCCTCCCAGGTCAACACATTAATACACAGAAGCTAGCCTGCTAAGTAAGTGCTGAACAAAAGCAAAATGAAGGGCTAAGCCTGGGGACATTTTCTAAGCCTCCAAGCAGAGCAAGTTGGTGTCTGAGGACTGAGAGATCTTTATTTGGAGACACAGTTTTGGAGAGTGTTCCCTCCCCCACAAAGTGTGGCCGTTCAGACCACTGGGCTGACATTCCTTCCACCTGGGCTCCTGCCAGCTAAGCTCCATATGTTCCTGCAGCCTTTAATTTCCTCGTAGTGCAAATCCAACACACTTCCACCAGGGATGCCTCTACTTCCCCTGACCACCCACACACCTCAAACATCCTCCCTGCTTGGGCTTGCCAACTGACACCGCAACTGAAGAAAGGGTCATTGTGGAAATGTGCAAAGTGGCTCCTGCAGTTAGGCAGCAATGGAGGAAACTCCTCTGAGACAAACAGCAGAGCCCAGCATCAGTCAGAAAGCTAACAGCAAACACCTGGCGTGCACTTGCAGTTCTAGCATTCTCTAGCTAGAGGGACCTGCTCAAGTCACTTAACCTCTCTGGGTCTCTTTCCCACAACTGGAGGCTGGAGATCGTATCTGCCCTTGCTCTGCAATGAGCCATTTTCAAGAGAAAATGAGCTAAAGGATGTGAGCAATTTGAATACCAAAAAGTGCTGTGTGCACATTTGTTGTCACTACTACCAGGCACTTCAGAGCAGATAGGCTTCAATCCCAGCTCCTCCCCTAAGTCAGCCATGCATCTCTGAGTCAGTATACTCCTCTCTCCTAACTGGTCTCCTTGCTTGCTTTCTCTCCCCCACCCCAATCCAGTCTGCACCCAGCAACCAGAAGAGCTTTCTTCGAATTTGAACCAGAGCTTCTCACAATCCCCTCAATGCCTTTCTCTGGCTTCTACCATGTCTATAAGACCCCGAGTGACCTGCCCACCTGTCCCTCCTCCCAACCTCCCCCACAGAGCATTCACACTGTGCTCCAGCCTCCCAGACAGACTCCCTGTCCTGTAACATTCCAAATGCGTTCCTGCCAATCAATCTTTGGACTTGGGTGTTGCTTCTGCCGATAAACCTCTTCTCCTTGATGAATATTCAATTTTTAAAAAACTTCAAGACACAGTAAGAAACATCTTTTACATTAGGACCTGAAAAAAACATGCCGTTATAGGCTTCTTCTGTTCTAGCCTCCTCTACTGTGTTTCATGACCCAGTAATCCAGATTTTTATGACACACACAATTTTTAGAAACAGTTTATTTTTAAGTAATCTCTACACCCAGCGTGGGCCTTGAACTCACAACCTTGAGATCAGGAGTCACACACTCCACCAGCTGAGCCAGCCAGGCAACCCAACATACCCACAATTTAAAGAACACTGTCCTAGCTTTTCTCTTGGTGGTCCTTCTCATCCTTCTGGTTTCCATTCAAAAGTTAGCCTCTTTAGAGAAGACTTCATTGACCACTTTATTGTATATAAGACAATCCCTAGGGTAACCTACCTCCCAATTTATTTCCTTATCACTATGTAAAATTCTTTTCTACGATTTTCTCTTCTTGTGTTTTGCCTTCGGCAGGATAATGTCAATGAGAGCAAAGACAGTCTCATTTTTCCACTTTACAATCCCAGCTTCCAGAACAGTGCCTGGCCCATAGTAAGTATTCAAGAGAAACTTGAGGAATGAATGAATTGATCTCTACGTGGCCAATAGTGATCCAATTCTCAGAAGAAATGCCTAACTCGATGCATCCCCAAAGGAAAGGGAAGAAGAAATCCAAGTAGAACGGTATTTCTCCTGCTAATGTCCCTGCTCATCTGGGCCACAGAATTCATTACATCCTTAGACCCCCATCCCGCAATGGACTCATAGCCAAGAGTCCAGTCCACTTGGCAGGCCACTCAAAATCATTTCTCCACCTGTTACCTGAGAAGCAGTGAATCTACCAGCTTGTTTGAGATGCACCAACCATTCTATGCTTCTTGGAAAAGAGGCATTGTCCTATACCATAAGTTCCAGGAAGCCAATCACTCATTTTTCTCACCACAATTTGCTCAACACCTGAGTTGACTCACAGAAGTGTGCAGTGAATATTTGTTAGGTGAATATTCTGTCCTTGAAGCTTCTTAGCTCTTGAAAAACACAGTGATTTAAAAAAGAATCATCCACTAGATGGCAGTGTCATTCCACATGACTGTGCTATGATTTTGCCCACCAGGATGTGGGGAGGGGCTAGATGTTAAAAGTATTCAGTTCTGAGTCCTGCAATCAGGGAAGAATTCTGGATAATCGAAGAAAGTAGATTTCATTAAAAGTGCACTAGGTGTTTAATCACATTCCTAAGTTTATTTTTAAATAAATGTGAAGAAAATCATCACAAAATAGCTGGAAGACCTTGAACAAAGCGACCTCTGCAAGGAACCCAGTTCCTTCAAATATATTTCCAGGAGGTTCGACCAGAAGATTATCATGGTCCCTCCTTCTGGCCAATTCTATCTTTATGATCCGTGCATTGAATAACAATGACTTACAGGCAGCCCAGCAACATTCCACCCTCCCAAGAGAGAGAGGCAAGGAGAAGAGCACAGTGGGGTAAAAGGGAAAAGCCCCTGAATCCAGAGCCAGTGTGCACAACCTCACTGAGGAGCTATGAGCAGGCTATTTAACATCTTCAAGCCTTAGTCTCTTCATATGTAAAACAGAGGGAATACATCTGTACCTCACAAGGAGGTGGTAAGGATTTGAAAAGATTCCAAGTGCCTAACACAGTACCTGGTACAAAAATAAGCATTCCATAAATATTTGCTGCTATGATTGTTGTTGTTAGTAAAACTATTCTATCATTTTTGTTATAAGATTTTTATCAATTTAATTCAGCTCAGGTACAACTAAAAAGCAATGCTTGAAAACAGACCCAGATGTTTCTGAAAGAAAGACCTGCAGCCTGCTCCTTGCCCTACAAAGTACTTAGAAAGCATGACTGGCTCAAAGACAAGCACACAACGAACTGTAACAAAAGAACCTAATGAAGAAATGCCCACTAATACATATAACTGGCCAAGTCAGTGCTATGGACTGAATGTTTTTGTCCCTGACAACATTCATATGCTGAAACCTAACCTCCAAGTGTGATAGCACTTGGAGGAGCGGCCTTTAGGTGATCAAGTCATGAGGGTGGAGTCCTCACGAATGGGATGAATGGCCTTATAGAAGAGACCCCGGAGAGCTCGCTTAGCCCTTCCACCACGTGAGGCCACAGCAAGAAGACAGCCATCTATGAACCGGGAGGCAAGCTCTCACTGGACACTAAATCTGACAGCGCCTTAATGTTGGCCTTCCAAACCTCCAGAACTGTGAAAGTTAAATTTCTGTCTCTATAAGCTACCTAGTCTATGGTATTCTTTTTTTTTTTAAGATTTTATTTATTTATTTGACAGAGAGAGAGAGATCACAAGTAGGCAGAGAGGCAGGTAGAAGGAGAGGGAGAGAGGGGGAAGCAGGCTCCCTGCTGAACAGAGAGCCCGATGCGGGGCTCGATCCCAGGACCCTGAGATCATGACCTGAGCCGAAGGCAGAGGCTTAACCCACTGAGCCACCCGGACACCCCATAGTCTATGGTATTCTATTTTAGTAACCTGAACATACTAAGTCAGTGAAGAAGAAGAGTACCATCCACTTTGGGAACAGGGATGGGGAAAAATAAGCCAATCTTGGGGTTAATACTTTTTATTTGTTTAGCAGCCATAATTTGCCTCCTCATACATTAAGCAGACAAAATAGATACTCTGTATTTTATTAAAAATGGGACTAAAAGCTCAGAGAGATGAGCACCTGCCCTACGTCACACAGTGACTATATGGCATAGTAAGCCCTGAAGTTAGATATCTCTTTGCCACCCAGTTCTCTGGTCCTGACACTGTGCTATCTCAGGAGAGGGTACTGGTGTAGCCTTAAAAGAGTACGTTAGTCTCATCCCAGACCATGTCAGCAGGATCCAGGAACAGAGGGAACAGATCGGAGAAGCATCCTCACTCTGGGGAATGCCATGCCTACAGACTAACTGTACTATGGGCCTCTCAACACCAGCTGGTGCTAGAACAATCACATAGTTGCTCAACTCTTGAAGACCCTGACTCCTGTTAATTGTTTAGAAACTACAGAGCTGACCAGCTCTGGTCATTCTGAGTTACAGACAAAAAGACTGTCCTTAAATGTAGTTTCCAAACCCTAAATGCCAAATGACACTCAAAGAAGGGTAACTAAAAAGTGAGGGCATCAGGACAGATCCTGAATGGATTTACGTACTTAACACGAATGATTGGATATTCTTGGGCATTTTCCAGTGCTCATACCCCATGTACAGCTGGGATACCATTCAATGAATTTACTACTTTATATATAATCCACTGAAAATAGGTTTTCTTTAGCCTTCTCAAGCGTACTTGACAAGATTTACCTGAGTAGCTATGCTATCTTCAAGAATCACCTCACCATGTATTTGCTGCTTTTTCCCTAGACAGGCACAAGATCTTCTGACATAGCTTAGTGTTTTCTACTCTCCACAGTTCACACCAAGTGCTCAGTTGCTGTTAGTTGGTAGGCCAAGAACTGGTCTGCAAAGCCCACCACAAATACTTGTTGCTACAGTTGCTATTGGGTCCCCTTTGTCACTTACACAACTGGTTTAAACGCCCATATTAAAGCAGAGGGTTCTGAGAACCAGATGTTCCTAACTGAGGATCAGTAACAAATCCTGTTTGGAAGGGGACTCGTCTCCACCATCTCCTGAGGTAACTTCATTGTTCACCTTCAACCATAGGATCTGCAGAGTAACTTTCACCTGACAGAAGTACTGCGTGGCATTTGCTCAAAAACAAGTAAATTCAAGAATGAGGGCTAGCTTGATGGACAAGTGTCCATCGACTAATGAATGGATAAAGAAGATGCAGTTTATAATACAATGGAGTATTACTCAGGCACTTAAAAAAAACTTGCCATTTGCAGCAACGTGGTTAGAGCTAGAGAGTATAACGCTAAGTGAAGTAAGTCAGCCAGAGAAAAATATCATTATGATTCCAGTCGTGTGGTATTTAAGAAAAAAAAAAAATAGGCAAAGGAAAAGGGAGGGAAGGAGAGAGAGAGAGAAAGCAAGTATTAGAGAGAACACAGTGGGGGCGCCTGATTGGCTCAGTGGGTTAAAGCCTCTGCCTTGGGCTCAGGTCATGCATGATCTCCTAGGATTGAGCCCCGCATCCGAATCTCTTTCGCCTCCTCCTTTCTCTCTCTCTGCCTGCCTCTCTGACTACTTGTAATCTCTGTCAAATAAATAAATAAAATCTTAAAAAAAAAAAGAGAGAGAGAGAGAGAGAACACAGTGAACATTACTAGAGGGGAGGTAGGTGGGGGGATGGGGCAAATAGGTGATCGGGATTAAGGAGCACACGTGTCCTGATGAGCACCGGGTGATGTATGGAACTGCTGAATCACTAGACTGTACACCTGAAACTAATATTACACTGTATGTTAACTAACTGGAATTTAAATAAGAACTTAAAAAAGAATGTGGGCTAGCTTGGAAGTCACAGCCTCTCTTCAGGACATACTTTAGAAAGGTCAAGCAAATTGTTAAGTGTAAAATAACATTCATGTTGTCAACTTTGGAGTTCCACTAGGAAATTGCTCTGTCTCCAAGAAACAACAACCTCACCATGTAAATCTCCATGAACTAAACGAAAATGATCAGAGATCCATGGCTGCAAAGCTAACTAATTTTTCCAAGGGAAGTACTCTTCGTATCAATCCAGAAAGGATCAGGGTAGGTCAGATAATTTACCTTTTTTGAAACAAGGTTACCAAAGCAAAAAACATAGGAATAACAAATCCTGCTTAAAGAAAGAAGAAAGGAAGCAAGAAAGACAGACTAATATCAAGTACTGGTTGAAGTAATTTTTTTTTTTTTAGTTGGTTGAAATAATTTTTAAAAAATAACAACTGGGGCACCTGGGTGGCTCAGTTGGTTAAGTGTCTGCTTTCGGCTCAGGTCACGATCCCTGGTCCTGGTCTAGAGATCCCGGTCAGGATCCCTGCTCAGCAGAGAGCCTGCTTCTGCTTCTCCCTCTCCTTTTGCCCCGCCCCCGCCCCTCCTGCTCTCTCCCTCTCTCAAATATATAAACAAAATCTTTAAAAATAATAATAATAATAATAATAATAATAATAGTAATAACAATAAAGAAGGGTGACCGGAGTGTTTCAGATGCTAATGTCTCAAATCACTGATGTAAGGTAGGAAGTCAAAAAGTAAGGCAGGAAGTGTAGAGTCAAGGTAAAGGGTGAGAGAAACAGGAAACCAGATTTCAGTTTGAAAGGAAGAAGCACATTTTACTGACTAGGGCTGCCCAAGAAGGTGCTTGATCTTGATCAGCAGTAACCACCCCTACCCCACTGGTAGGTTGGACAGCCAGAAAAGGGGTGCTGTGGGCGGGAAGATTCAAGGGCAATACAGGCATCAGGCATCTGATAAGGGATCGGGGTCAAGCTCCTGGTTTGTGAGGTCTTTTCAAACCCCAGGATTTTCTGGCAAAGGTGAGCCAGCACGCATCCCCAGTACCACACAGAACTTAAACACCTTATTCAGGATACTAGTGAAGTTTCTTACCTCCTGAAGCTGTGATTCTTTCTTCTTGGAAGACAAATTTAAGTGTTTTTCTAAGATGCCACAATACTTTTCTGTCTCCTTGTCATATTTCTTTTTGGCTTCCTGGCAAAAAGAGGAAAGAAAAAAAAGAGTAAAATGCTGCAGAAATAAAAGCAATCTTGTCAAGACCTCTGCCTGCTCAATTTCATAGCTTCATCATTCCCTCAGACCCAGAACAGCGGACAACCCAGCTGTTTAATATGCATTAAATCAAGCCCCCCACCCCGCCAAAAGCAGACGAATGGTTTTGAGTGTCTATCATAAAGGAACGAGTACAGTGCCAGAAACAAGGTAAATACCAGTATTTAACAGTGGCAAAGCCAGGACTCCATGTCCTGAGAACCTCAATTGTGAAAAAGAAATTTCTAACATCAAGGATATTCAAGGGCGGGCGCCTGGGTGGCTCAGTGGGTTAAAGCCTCTGCTTTCGGCTCAGGTCATGATCTCAGGGTCCTGGGATCGAGGCCCGCGTCGGGCTCCCTGCTCGGCGGGGAGCCTGCTTCCCCCTCTCTCTCTCTACCTGCCTCTCTGCCTCCTTGTGATCTCTCTCCCTCTGTGAAATAAATAAATAAAATCTTTAAAAAAAAAAAAGAGGATATTCAAGGGCAAAGTATGGAGCAAAGTTACCTATGAAGCTAATTCCAGAGCACTAAGATCTAACTTAAAGCTTAAGTGGGACAAGTCCAGAATAAGGGCAGATCCAGCTTTAACAGTGGTCAAAAAGTACTTAATATATAGACCTAATATCCCTGGGCACAACAGTAACAAATGTGGGTCTTTAAAATGAATGAAGATTCAAAAGAAAACAAAGACGACAAATGAATTCACAGAAGCATCTTCCTTACTAACAAACAAATTTTTAAAAAAGCCCAAAGCAACATCGCTGCCCAAAAATAGGGTTTGAGACAAATAAAGGGTTGGACAAGCTAATAAATTTAACTAGGAAGGCTAGTTGGTATGAGTATGGCAAGTTACTTATAAAGTATTAATATGATACAAACTTGGTACATCCTACATTGAGTATAGCTACCTACAGACAAAGATTAAATGGAAAAATAAATGAGAATAATCAAGTTAGGGAAATGGAATAATGGATGATTTTCTTCTCACATTTGGGAAATTTTTATTATCCTACATTAATACCTTTTAAGATGAAAAATAATATAAATGTCATAATACACTTAATAATCCTTGCTTTCCCACCAAATCACTGAGTCATTGAGATTCTACTTTTATCTCCCATTTTACAGAGAAGGAAACTTAGATCTAGGGAGGTTACCTTGTAAAATGTCAGAGAGTGACAAAGCTGAGATCTGGGCCAGAGAGGCTGCCTGCAAAGCCCACCTCTCAATCGTACCTCAGATGTATGTTCATGGGCATTCTCTCTTTTCCCTCCACTTTCTAGTGGGGATGGCAAGCAAGAAGGCTGGAAGACAGTGTACAGTGGCCTAATGAACATGATTAATTTCACTAAGTGAGCCCATCAGTCCTACTCTTGACTTAGGTGGAACCCACAGAAACTATTTTTCTGCAACTCCAAGGCCTCTAAGAAGAGAAAAAAAGAAAAATTGCAGCCAGATAAAGAAGCTCAGAGACATCTCCACTGGTTTCACAAAGATGTAACAAGTAACCACTCTGTGTCAGGCTCCTTTAGCCAATGGACAAGGCAGAAGTGGTCCCAAGCCTCATGGTGGGGATGGTCAAGCAGGATAAACACAATTAACCAGGAAACAAATAAATAATTATCCACAGCCGCAAGGGCTATGAAGGAAATAAGGTATAGTCAGAGATTCCACAGATACGGTGCTCAAGAGAGGCCTCACTGGGGAGGGAGTGTGAGCTAAGACCTGCTAATCATGTGAGGAACAGGGTGGACACTTCCAGAGCATAAGAGCAGCAAGTACAAATGCTCTGGGCTGAACACTGGGAAGCCTAAGTGGCACAGGAAAGAGGAATCACCGAGAAGCTCTCACCTGAAGCCTTGACAATCTCCTGCCACATCAGAACTCCATTTTTCTGGTCAGCAGCAAGATTCCAAGCCTCTCAAAGTGGGTGGAATCATCACACACCCTTTTTAGCTGACATGTATCCATTTCTAAAAATCTGAATTTTGCTTGAAAGACTACTTACAGGGGCACCTGGGTGGCTCAGTGGGTTAAGCCCCTGCCTTTGGCTCAGGTCATGATCTCAGGGTCCTCGGATCGAGTCCCGCATCGGGCTCTCTGCTCAGCAGGGAGTCTGCTTCCCTCTCTTCCTCTGCCTGCCTCTCTGCCTACTTGTGATCTTTCTCTGTCAAATAAATAAATAAATAATAATTTAAAAATCTCAAAAAAAAAAAAAGACTACTTATATAAAAGAACATCTCAACATGCAGAAGCAAGTGAGGAAAAAGCCTCAGGAGACATTAGTCCTTCAAATTTGAGGAAGGGTACAGGCTAGACACTTGACTTAAGCAACTCTTTCCTGCATAGAAACCAGCAACTTTGAGCTAAAGCGCCCCAACTCCGCTTCATGCTCACAGATCCACTCCAGCAGCCTGTCAGCAAGCCCCAAGAAGAATCCTGTGCTGGAACAGCCCAGCTGGCCAGAGGTGAGAAAAGGCCAGTGAACATGAGTCAATGGCATTCTGTGACTTTCTGGCAACCTGAGCTGCCACATTCCGTGTTCAAGAGGACAGCCAGAGCTAAAGAGAAAGGGAAGCAGTTTCTGTCCTGGGAAACAGCAACAAGACCTCTGGGGATAACTCTACTAAGATTTAGATAATGTTCTTAAGTTGGGAAGGTGGTGTTAGTGAGTTTAAATTCTCTACTCAGCTATGAGATGGTGCTCGCCTTCCAGAGAATCCACTGTGGGCGTGTAAATGGACAAAGGACAGAATTAGGATTCTGGAAATGATTCCCAACTCTACATGGACTGATTCTAAGCAAATCACTGCCTCTCTCCAGAACTGGGTTCCCTCATCTATTAAACTGAGGAGAACTCCATGAGTTAACTGCTCAGGTTCCTTCCTCTTTCAGCTTAGAGAGTGTTTAACAAAGAATAAAAACACCTACCTCCTCATAGGCCTATTAGAATAAAATGAGATAAACCACAGACCATTCTTAGCAAAAGGCCCAGCACACAGAACGTGCACCATAAAATTCAGTAATGATGATGATGACGGCAGTAGTGATGAGGGCAGCAATCGCGGTGACAGTGGTCGAGAGGCCCATCATCTGAACGTACCTCCTCCTTACTGAGAACACCACTTCCTTCCCATGCCCAATGTCCCATGAGGGTAAGCCTTCATAGCACTTACCACAATTTGAAATCACGTTTATTTATATCTTTTTGTTTCATGTCGTTCTCCCAGCCACACCATGAGCACAGTACATCTTCACTTGCTCTCCACCATAAACCAGTGTGTAGCATGGTGCCAGGCACACAGCAGGCATTCACATATTTTTTTTTTAATGAATGGACTGTATGTATTGAATCTAACAGCTAGCATAAAAAGCCCATATGACAAACACTGTTCTAAGCACTGTATATGCGTTTACTCACTTCTTTCTCATAAGAACTCTACAAGGTAAATATTATCGCTGTCCCCACCCTACAGATCAGGAAGCAGGTACAGAGAGGTTTGTCTCCTCCTCAAGCTGGCATGCCAATGGAACAAGTGAGGTTAGGGCCCCCTCTTCACCACGAACTTCTCCTTTACTTTCACTGTAAAGCTCTCCAAATGCACCTCGGCTGGAGGAACAAGTTCCCCTAAACTCAGAATTCTGAACCTAGGGTCAGTTATACCTGGCTCCAGGGTTGTGCCCTACTGCAGGGCAGCTACACTAGCACCAGAATGCTCCTCCCTGGCAGCCTTCACACACAACACTAACTTCTGCTTCTTGCAAGTAGCAACAGGTTGTTATAGCAACTGAAGCCGCACCAGAGGGGGAGGAAGGGTAATTTTAGCACCACACAGGCAGAGTTCAGAAACTTCCACTTGGCCGCTCAAGAGCCTTGGCTGGCTCTTAGGTATTCTTTAGTCTGCTGCCTAGACTGCCTGGTGAAGAGTTTGTTTCTTTGCTCTCTCTTAAATGTAGACAATACTAGGATATAAATGTGTGCATGTAGGGGGAGGTGAGGAACAACTACAGTGAAAAAAGGAAATGACACAGGAAGAAGGAGGAGAAATCATCCCTAACATCATCTCACTATTCAAGAGGAATGAGAGATCAGCGTATGTATGAGAGGCAACATGTTTTGATGAGTGATGATTTTATTCAAATTCTTTCATTCTTCTACTTCTCACCTTCTACAGCCCCACCCCCACTCCACCCCCAGAAGAATACCTGCTCCTGTCATTACAATCACTGGTATTATGGGAAACAAGCCCACTCAGACTCCTGCTCCACCTCCTGTGGCAACTGTGGGAATGCCCACAACCAGGGCTGAGGAAGGAGGCCAGAATGAGAAGCATCCATCCTCAAAGGCAGAAAAGACTCTTGGAAAGAGGACTCAATAAGGAGTTCTGTCTGCTCTGCTGCTGCCTATAAGCTCTTCTGAATGCCCAGAGCCACTGCCGTATGTTATCGGGAGTAGGAAGCACAGGTCCCGGGGCCACTAAAGTGAAGGTGTCTGCTCACTGGGCTTACAAACATGAGAACTTGGGGAAAAGATACTCATAGCAAATTCAAAATCTTAGACAAACTCTTAATGAAGCAAGACTCCCTTTAATTTTACATTCCTTAATCTCGGATACAAAGCCCATGAGCTTTAATTTCCTCATAAAGGTAAAGTGTAAAATTGGTAGAAAGTGCTACAGAACTGGAAGAAAAATCTTTGCTACGGTCCATCCTTCAAACTACAGTCAACCATCCCTCTGAAGAACATTCATTGAACAGCACATCATCTTTTTCAGACCCTAACCATATTCATTTTCAGCAGCACATGTGCTTAGGCGAGGAGGTGGGGTTGGGAGCCAGATCCCACTTCAGTACATTGCAGTTACTTTTTTCCCACCTATAGGCACCTACCTCTCAAGACCATTTCACAGCTAAGTAAAAGCTAAACATGTCAGAGTGATGTTGCCCAAAACTCCCTGCAGGTGGCGCAAAGGACTGCAGCTGAAGGAGTCACAGTTTCGGAAAAAGATGAAGACGATCTGGAAAATCCTTCTGCTTTCACTGATTCCAGTGCAAACACCTTCTTTGCAGGTGGTCTCTAACACCCTACTAACAGTCAAACCCGCTAGGGTTACCTAGTGATTTCTCACAGGACAGAGGGAACCCTGGAGAATCCATCTTTCAAAAATGAACAAGATTCCTTTTGCACCCGTTTCAGGGAAATTTCTGCTGCAAGTCAGCCACGTTTCGGCTGCAGGCCCTCCTGGTCAGTGGTAACAAACCGGGACAGAGAAGTTGAAGCAGTCCTACTTTTTGACCTGCGCCATGTAGAATATGTAGTTTTAAATTTTTTGCCAGTATTTTTTTAAACCAGGAACTCCCAAAGAGAACTCTGACTTTTCACTTTCTCTTGAAAAATTTCAAGATCTGACAACAAAGGGTGCATTTTCACTCAGCAAAAATGAGCTCACAACAGAGTCACCAGGCGCTCAGGGCTCAGTCTGCAACTCCCTGGTCTAAACTCTGAGCCCTGGATCACTGCAGTAAGTACAATTCCACCTTGTCCAAGCAAATATGTATCTACTAACACAAGGAGGCGTGGTTTCTACCTTTGCACAATTTATGAACTAGCATAAAATGACTAGGTAGCAAAATACTAAAATGACTGCTCTGGGGTTGACCACTCAGTCTTACTTCAGACACTTGTGAGTAACAGATGAGCCACTATATAAAATCCAAAAACAAGTCTGCCCTAAAATCCAAGAATAAGGTTTCCATAATTCTCACCTTGGCAGCCCCAATCTGCTCCTTTCGAAACTTCTCCAAGGGAGTGATGAGCACCTCGCTGGCATTCTCAATCTGGTGAGGAAAAACAGGGCAGAGGAGTGGGGTAGACACATACACATAAAACCAAATATCAGTTAAGAATCCTAGCAGTTCTGGCACAAAATGCCTCTCACTTTAAAATCTGAGTAAGCAGGACACCTGGGGTGGCTTAGTCAGTTAGGCATCTGACTCTTGATTTAAGCTCAGGTCATGATCTCAGGGCCCTGGGATTGAGCCTGGCAGCGTTGGGCTCTGTGCTCAGTAGGGAGTCCGCTTGAGGATTTTCTCCCTCTCCCTCTGGACCCTCCCCTACTCATGCTCTTGAACTCTCTAAAATACATAAATCTTTTTTTAAAAAATTGAGTAAGCAATACTGTTGCATGTGTCAATTGTTCACAATACTTGAACTGAAAGTATGTCAGATCAAACTCGTCATCTCTAAACATAGAATTTTTCCTGTGTCTGAATGATTCTTTAAAAATGAGTACCTCTTGGGGCATTTGGGTGGCTCAGTCGGGTAAGCATCTGCCTTCATTCAGCTCAAGTCATGATCCCAGGGTCCTGGAACTGAGCCCTGAACTGGACTTCCTGCTCAGTGGAGAGCCTGGTTTTTCCTCTCCCTCTGCCCTTACCCCCAGTCGTTCTCTCTCTATCTCAAATAAATAAAATCTTTTTTTTAAAAAAATGAGTACCTCTGGGACACCTGGGTGGCTCAGTTGGTTAAGTGTCTGCCTTTGGCTCAGGTCATGATCCTGCGGACCTGGGATCAAGCCCCGAGTCAGGCAGTCTGCTCTCCTTCTCCCTCTGACCCTCCCCTCATTTGTGCTCTTGCTCACTTGCTCTCTCTAATGAATAAATTAAAAATCTTAAAAATAATAAAAATAATAAAAACGAATCTTTCTAAAAATGTAAGCAACCCTGTAAAGGCAGAGGGGAGCTGGTGACAGGGTAGGATCTAAATTTCAGCTTCAGGTATATCTTACGCCCATTCACCCAAGCTATATTTAAGTAGATATATTTTAGGCAGATCAACAGAGTCTAGGTTAAAAACAAGAAACACCTTTGGACGTGAGGTGGCATGAAAACCCTCCAAGCCTGACTTTGTGTATTCCTACCAGTACTGGACTAGAATCAGGACAACTGTGCCTCTAGACCACTGGCTGCCTCTCAACCTCCCCCACCACTCAATCCATCCGGCCCTATATGCCAACCATACCATTAGCCCTGTGCACCTCAATTGCACAAAATTAGTCCCATTTCCAGGCTTTTGCATTTAGACATTCCCTCACATGTTTGGTCCCCAGATGCTCTCATGGACGACTCGTTTCTTATTCGAATTGAGGTCTTGGGTTAAAGGTCACCACTTTAAGAAGGCCTTCCATGATCACCAGCATATTCCAAAGAAACTTCTCACCACCCCACCAAGTGTTTTCTTCAGAAGATGTAAGCCAGCTAAAGTTTTTTAATTCACCACTGTACAAACACACACACATACCACTATCTTTTACCACTAGTAAACGTTCACTACCATTTCCCCCAAAACACAGAGTGCTGAAACAAAGGAGCACTCGAATATTTTTCAATGACTATAGGAATGAATGAATGATTTCTTGACCAGCTGCCAACTGTGTGACCACAGGCAAAGTATTTAACCTCTCTGGGCTCTAATTTCCTCATCTGCAAAATGAGTAGGCTGGATTGTTCCAGTCCTAAGATTCTATTCTAAGGCAGTAAAATATTTTACAATCTTTCCTTTTAAGTCATTCACTGCTCACTTGTCACTCAACTAACTATGTCAGGAATCTTGGTACAACAAAGCATTATTTTTCTAAATCACATGCATATACATCACAATGAAACCAACAGAGTAAATGCCAGAAGCTGAAGATGGACACAGCCAAGAACTAACGGAACAATGGGAGGAATAAAAGGTGGCAGGTCTCCAAATTTATTGCCATTTGCTTTTTTCTCAATTTTGAGAGCACTTATCTAGGAAGAGAGCATTTTAACACAAGGGTTGCAATGTTTAACTTGTTTGATTTTTATAATTATTTGATGTTGCTTAATGGGCTCACTTGTTTAAATCTTCCACAAATCAAGGGTAAGTCTCCAAAAGCTCACAGTGGTGTGCTGAGCCCCTAAGCCACTGATTCTCAGCCTATGCCACATGTCAGGCTCACCTGGGAAGCTTCTAAAACTCCCAATGTCCAGGCTACACTTCAAACCAATAAAATCAGAATCTCTGTACTTCGTCCCAGGAATCAGTATCTTTTAAACTCCCCAAGTCATTTCAGTGGGCATCCATGATTGAGAATCTAGCCTTAAGGAGATGCTAAATACACAAAGCAGTAACTACTCACCTGGGAACCAGGACGCCCAAGACCCTGTCCCAGTCCTTCTAGTCCTTCTAGTCCTTCTAGTGCTTGCTACTTGCCTTCACTAGGCAAATTTGCCTCAGTTTTCCCATGTGGCCAATGAAAGACTACAGACAGTGAGAAATAAGGGTGTTCTGGGTCTAAGTTTCTAGGACTATGTAATTTCCACCAGTTCCAAGTGCTACGCTGATGCTGGGAACAGAAGCCCACTCTGTGCCCTTCAAGAACATGGGACAGACACATGCAAGGGTTATCAGACACAATGTGGTAAAAGGAGAATCAGAGACATGAGCTGGATACTAAGAAAATACAAAGTACGGCCAAATACCCCAGGGAGTCAGAGAAGGCTTCCCACAAAGGTGTGGCTTTGCAAAGCTGAGCTGAATTGATGAGGAGGTAGGGAAGGGGTGTGCAAGGGCTAGATACTCAGACGCACAAAGCAGAAACTCAGTTCACTGACATTAATAATAAAATTGCAGAGGCAAGCTGAAGAGTATAATCCAGTCATTGTTCTCTTACCACAGGCCATAGCAATCTGCCGGGTATTCAGCGTGATTTGCTTACCACACCCCCCACCCACAAATACTGACTCGGCCAAGAATCAGACTCAAAAGAATCACTTCCCTTTCTCAGGCAGTAGCACGTGCATAAACACACAAGCTTCCCCCTGCCTCCACCCTCCATCAACCCTGCTGCAGCCACCAGCCTCCTGATTCTGGTTCAAGCACCCAAAAATGAGCAATCAAGGAAAATAGAGAGACACCATCTCTGTCTCTCTGTGCAGGCCAGAAGGTGAGAGTTTCTGCTCTGTCGAGAATGTCAAAGAAATTCCCCATTCTTTGGTCTAACAAAAATTTGGGTTTGAATCCAGGCTGCGACACTTTTTAACTATGTGATCTTGGGCATGTTAATCATTCTAAACCTCAAGATCTTTATCTAGACACTGGGATGATATAGGTACCACCTCACAGAGTCATCATGAGGGTTAAAATAAAAAAATGCGTGCATACATCGTGTCTTGGTCAAGGCTATGGACTGAGCAGTGTCTCCTCAAAATTTATATGGGGAAGCCCTAACCTCTACTAATTAAACAAAGAGACCATTAGACATAGGTGGCTCTAATGCTCTAACAGCCTACATAAGCCAACCAAAACCCAAGGCTGTAAATCCCTCAAGGTTAAGAAATGGAAACAACTAGGCTTTCCCAAATAAGGCAAAAGCCCGAGATATAGCCAATCAAGTAATTTCCTTGCTACTTCCGTATGTTCTCTATAAAACTATAAAAACTCTATAAAATATGTTCTCTTTGCCCTATAGTTCTGTCAGTAGAGCTTTCCTAAACATTTCCAGTTTGGTACTGTCCAATCTGAACCAATATTTGTTCAAATAAAGTCTTAAAAATAAGATATGCCTCATTTTATCGTTTAATACCCCCAGCGTGACACTATCTGGAGATGGAGCCTTTGGAAGGTAGTTAAGTCAACAAGGTAGAATCCTCACGGTGGGATTAATGCCCTTCTAAGCAAAGACTGAAGAGCCATTCTGTCCCCTTTCTCGCCCATTTAAGGACACAGCAAGAAGGTGGCCATGTGCAAACCAGGAAAAGGGTCCTTACCAGGAACCAAATCAGTTGGTTCCTTATTCTTGGACTACTCAGTCTCCACAACTGTGAGAAATCAATATTTGCTGTGTAAGCCATCCAGCACGTGGTATTTTGTTATGGCAGTCTAAGCAGATTAAGACCGTAGACTTAGTCTCAAATGAAATGTTTTAGCATGGGAAGAGCGGGATACTGATAGGCCTCAGTAGCACTGCTAGCTTATGGACAAGCCTTCCAGGGACAAATCAGCATGCAGCCAGCAGGGGGGATTTCAAATCAGGCTTCATTCCTGGTATCTCAGGGATAAGGAGAGGATGCAAAAGAACTTACGGATGCAGAATCCCTCATCTGTTGATGCTGAGCCACATCAGAATTAGAATACAGAAGGTATCTCTTAAGAACCTGGAGATCAGCATTTGATTCTTGATTTTGCAAAGTGCCTCCCTTGGAAGAACCTCTTATAAATGTCATCATTTACTACATGCCCATACACTACATACTGGGTGCATACTAGAGGGTAGGCACTGGGTTAGGCATTTCGGAATAAAAAGTGAAGGAGTACCCTTCAAAAGCTCTTGGATAAGTTTACTAAAATGAGGAAAGCAGGGAGCAGAGTGTGACACCTTCATTCACACTCTACCTGTAGGGAATCGGAGGCCCCCAAAAGTTAATTAATTCAAAAGATCCACCCATGAGTCATACCTTATGAGTGCACCTTACAGTGAATCTTTTGGAGGCCAACAACATGGTTCTAACATTACCCACAGTAATCCCTTAACATTTGCAAAATGTATCTAACCCTGCAAAGATGAGAAGATGAGGCCTGCTCAAGAGCTCAAAACACATGGGCGCCTGGGTGGCTCAGTCGGTTAAGCCTCCAGGCTCAGGTCATGATCCCAGGGTCCTGGGATCGAGTCCCGCATCAGGTTCCCTGCTCCGCAGAGAGCCTGCTTCTCCCTCTCCCTCTGCCTGCTGCTCTGCTTACTTGTGCTCTCCACCTCTCTGTCAAATAAATAAATAAAATCTTTAAAAAAAAAAAAAGCTCAAAACACTCAAGTGGTGGAGGCTGGACTCAAACCCCAGTTCTATTGACAACAAATCTCTTGACATGACCACACTGTATGGGAGCAAAAGCAACCCCGCCATACTCACCATCCGTATCCGTTCATCTTCAAGATTCCTGAGGACAGTGGCAAACTCCTGCAAAGACCTTGCTGGAAAAGAGAAAGTACCATGAAAGGAACATAGAGAAATGAGCCTTTGGGAGTCTTTCCATGTATAGCTGTTATGTTAGGATTGAAATCCCTTGGCACATGCATAATCCTAAAGTCAATTGCTTCCCAAGGCTCCCCTTATCTTTTAATCATTAACCATCCAGAATGACCCCCGAATGCAGGTTTATTTCACCTGGCGCTCTAGCTGGGAAAGGATTTCCTTCAAAGACCTGCCTGTTCCTGAGACTACCCAGGACTGATGAGGTGCTGGCCAGCTTCCAGACCATAGGCTGAAAAGGGCAGACTTCTGTGTAGGAGTTGAAGGATTTCCTGCCCAGGATTTGACCTCTTCAACTTTGGTTGTGGTACTGTGTCAGAAATCAACCTTTCCTCTGGTACCACTACTAAACCAATGTAGCTCGAAATACAAGCCACATCTCTGGCTTCTCCTTGGATTCCTCTTCCTGAGTCTTCAAGCCACTTATGAATCTAATACACTATTAAAATGCAGCATGCCGGTCAGACATGGAGAGTCCTCACTAGAACTATTCCCAAAGGCAAAAGGCAGTCATTGCAATAGCCCTGAGGATATTCAGGATGTACAAGTAATGTTGGGGAGCTCCAGAAGTTACTGCAGTGAAGCATTTTCATTGCTCTCAGCTATCTCCCTTCCCTCAACCCCAGATCCTGCCACTCTGTGTGACAACAGGAATTCAATAAGCATTTGACAACTTTTTCAATCCTTGCTCACCCCTGGAGCTAATCAAGATGGCCAATGTAAGAAGAGTCAAGGGCAATGACTAGACACTGCCAGAGACAGGTGTCTTGACACTGTCCTCTGTGCTCAGCATTGCCTACAAGACACAGGAAGTAAAAGAAAAACAGAAGAGAGAAGCAGCAGAGCAATTAACAGTAACCCCACCCTTAGCCTCTGGTTAAAGAAAGAGGGAGGGAAGGTGGACACCAAGCTCCTCTGTCCATCTGAAGGCAGTGGCAGCTACACAGCTCCATAGGACAACTGCCAGGCCTGAATGTGGGGCCGGCCGATCACATTCTCCAGTTTTCAAAGAGATGGGAAACCTGAACTTTACACAAATTCAATTTATATGTTAATTCAATTTTAAGAAATGAGTGCCAAAGAAAACATGGTTGTATTCTGATTTCAGCCCATAAACTATCATTTGCAACCTGTAATTCTTCCCTCATCTACCTGTCTTTTGTTCATCCTCTAAGTCCTATAGTACTGGGGCAAAGCAAAGTCACAAAAACAGCCAGAAGCAAAATATTACAGGAGGGTGGAGAGAAGAACCCCACGCAAACCTTCAAGCTGCCTCCTACAGGCCCCAGGGTGAGAGAAGCGGTCTCAGAACTCTAAGGAGGAGCCCAGGATAGCCCCTTGGCCCCTGACCCTCCCTTCACTCTGCCCCCTCCACTGTTGGTGTGGACTTCTTAATTTATGACACTTAGACACTTCCTATCATAGGAAAAAAGCTCAGTAGGGACACTGATAGTTATGAAAAACAGTGACTCATCAGACACACGGTTATAACTTACCTATACACATTTCATCATCTGTTTCTGCATCTCCTATGCACTGAAATTTAAATTCATTTAAGGAATCAGCAAATTTCCTCTTCGCCAAAGACAAATCTGGCAAGAAAAAGAGTAAAAAATATGAATTACTGACGTAAATTGATTTTCACATTTGCTGAACATTTTAGTCCTTCTACTAATGTAGCAGCTAGATTTATTCTTGAGGCTATTTCAAACACAACGTAAATTCAAAATACTGAACAGCTGTTTCTAACATGAAATTCTGACTGGCTTGAAAAATTACTATTTCTGTTACTTTGCTTTAACCATTCCAGTCCCAGTTCTAATGCCTCAAGCCACACACTGAGTCCTGTCATGTACGTTGGTCGCAGGTGGGCATCCAGGAAGAAGCATGGGTCAGAGCAGATATCAAGCCCTGCCACCGACCTCCCGTGTGGTCGGCATTGGGTAGGGAATGGGAAGAAAGGGCATGGAAGTGCCCCATTCCCACGGCACAGGAGCTCCTGGACTCCTTATTCTGCTCAAACACACGTGAGGCCAAGTTCTCACAACCCTCTCAGTTCCCCCTCATGAGGACAGTGCCAGCCAGCATGACAAATTTCCGTCTGAACCATTTCCCTGGGTCATCGCGTTCCCCACTGCCACAAGAACAAAGCCCTGGCAATGTTCTGAGTTGGGGTAAAAACACACCCCACATATGTTATCTATAAAGAAAGCTCTTGGAAACCCTTGTCAAATCTAAAAAATAAGCTTTCTTTTAAGGTAGTATTAAAAGCCAATGATCCCTCCTGAACCCTCAGCTTCTGTTAAGGGTATAAAACCACCCAGGTACCTTTAAGTGGCCTGACAGACACAGCTGCTCAGTACGAATGTGCTTAACTTAATTCCATGTGCAGCCTTCCTGCAGATTAGGCTAATCATTCAAATTACCCTCATAGATGTTTCCCTTATTGAAGGGGAAATGGTATTATGTCCAAATTCCCAGAGGAGGGAAATAGGAGGCATAAATGGCAACATGCACTGGCTTTAATGAGATATGGGGAAGAGGTTGGGAGGATTCTGGCTTCACAGATCAACATAATCTAATGGAACAAAAGTATCCACGGTCTTCAGCTCTTCTCTTTTTTAGTTCCCAGATGTATTTCTTAAAGTGAGGGGTCATGGTTTTTTTCCATCTTTTGGTTTTGTTTGTTTCCTCTCTGTGTACCTGGCAGTGCATCATGCTCAGTGGGCATGCTGAAAAACGTGTGTGTGGAGGGGGGTATACAAATTCGACCACCGGTGTGCAGCTCGCCAACCCCAGAGCTCACTCCAAGCAGTAGTGGCCGGTGGAAAAGCCCAGCTAAGCAGTCGTGGTGTTCTCAGGTCTGGGGCTCAGGCTTACCACACAGACAGCAGGGGCTCCTGCTTGAAGACCACCCTCCTGTGGGCTCAGATGACATGAATCTCAAGAAAGCATGGCTTAGGTAAGGCCCTCTGCCCTGCACCAAAAGAGGAAGACACTTGAAGTGGAGAAGGAGAAGCCAGGAGCCAATAGTCACCGGTCCCTCCCTGGTTCAGTCACTTTAATGCAATGGTCCTTGGCAACTAAACCAAAGATGCTGGCAGAGGAATCAGCCATCTCCTAAAGCTGGCCGACCCAAGCTGAGGATATCCCTAAGAACACAAATCACTCCCTGGCAAGCCAAGAAAGAAACAGATTCATCTCAAAGTCAGAACACTGTGGGGACAAAAGACAGGAGGCCACAGGCAGGCAGGATAAAATAAAGGAAGAATCACCTTTCAGAGTGGAAAACAAAGCCCCCAAGAAGGCCAAAGAGTATCAGGCATAGAATGTGGGCACGGGTGTGCTCAGCCTCATGGGAGTCAGAATGTTCTCCTGATCAGAACTCACAAAGAAAGGCTTGAGCCAAGAGTAAGACTAGAGTTGCTTCTCTAACCACCTAACAATCCTCTATGCCTCCCGCATAGGCAAGAAAGACTCAAGCTGGACAAGCATCTCCACACAGCGGAAGAAAAGTGAAATATAAGGCAGACGGGAAACCTCCCAACACGCACGGAGAAGCTATGCTGCCAGGGGGCTGTTACCAGTGAGGATCAAGGAGTGGCTAATTATGCACAACAGAGCCTTTGCAGGGTCTTTTCACAGGAGGACCCATTTAACCTGGAGCAGGGCCTGTTAGCTTATGACCAGAAAGTAACCTTATTTTGTTGTCGAGTGACACAAGGCACACCCCACAACACAAACCTGAGAAGCCATTGGGCCCCACAAAGCTGATAAGGAGGCCTCTCCCCCTGACAAAAGAATTCGGTAATAAGTACTAGTCTGGAGTTCATGCTGGGTTATAGGCCAGTGAGTACAGCTAGATAGACTAAAAATCCCAGTTATTGGAATCTGAAAAGGAACTCACCATGGGCTTGAATGGCTCATGCCTGAGAGAGAAATCTTGGTAATGGTGTAGGGGGACACCAGGCATTTTGCTCGTTCAGCATCCACTCCCCAGTTTTTGGAACAGCAGCTCAAGCTTGTTTTATTTTTTTTTTTAAGATTTTATTTATTTACTCATCAGAGAGTGAGCACAAACAGGGGAGGAGGCAGGCAGAGGGAGAAGCAGGCTCCCCACTGAGCAAGGAGCCTGATGTGCGACTTGATCTCAGGACCCAGGGATCATGCATGACCTGAGCCGAGGGCAAACGCTTAACTGACTGAGCCACCCAGGTGTTCCTCAAGCTTGCTTTGAAGAACCTCCTCCTTTCTACTTGCCTTGCATGGGGTCCTGGTTGTAGGCTGATAAGCCCCTTCCCTAGCCCCTTGCCCTCACCCCAACCTCACCTGGTTCCTGGGTTCAAATTCCAGCTTTACCATTTCCTAGAAGTGTAACTAACCCTAGGTTAGGCCTAACTTCTTAGTCACCTCACCTGACATAAGTTGTCAGCCCCACCTAACCCATCAGATTATCAGAAGACCCAGGGAGACACACCACACAAGCACTCTTTACACTGTCAGCTTCAGGTCTAGGCAAAGCTGGGCTATTCTACCCTAAGGTGTGAATCCTGCAATGACAAAGCCAGGGAACATAAGCAGGACTACCTGTGTTGAGAACTCAGCTAAGTGAGAGGAGTGACATAAGAGCACACAGCTCAAACTTGCCGATCTAGGACTCATTCCGCCCCTGGAGCCAAGATCCTTGCAGCATCTGGATGCACCATGCTGCCTCACCCTGTTAAGATAAAACCCTCTCTATTACTCAGGACAATGGAGAAGACACCAAAAAGATTCTTGTCTACACACAGATGCTTGTCTACTTCAACCCAAAACAACCAGCAGAATCTTATGCAGACGATCAACTCTGCCATGCAGCTACAGGGAGATTTCGTTCTGGAGCTTGCACTGTGACACAACAGGAATCTAACACGCACATGCTAGTGAGAAGCGTGGAGAAAGCAGAGAGGCTGGTACTGGTGCTGAGTGCACGCCAAACTTCACAACACCCTGCTCATATAACCCCACTGTTTCATGTTCAGTGCAAGATACAGCAAGATGCCAAAAGTCAATGATATTTACTGTGCACAAACATCTGTTGCTAGAAAGGCAGAATGCTGGCCAGAGCAGACAGGAGTCGTAACTGGCAGCTTCTGGGGAGGCCAAGTGTTTGCCTTACAGAACTAAGTCGCCTCTGCCTCAGGGTGAGGAGACCAGGCTGCTAAGCGACACAGAAACAGCTACAAGTCTGAGCGTTGAGGGACCCCTCTCAAAGGTGTCTGCTGACTAAGGGAACAGACGGAAGTGCCCTTCTCCTCCTGCAGATGCCCATGCTCTGCCCCTGGATACTGTTAAGAGAGTGTTAAGAGAATTTAACCCAAGTACCAATTCTTTTTTCAGTAAAAGAAGGTTGACACTTCTTTTTAAAAGTTAGGCTCTACCATAAGTTACACAAGTTTTACCTCAGTACCACAAGTCAAGCCATTCCCATTTTCTTTCAGGGGAAAATTGAACATCCATGTGCACACACAAACACACCATGATGAAGGGCTCAAGGTAACCTCACTATTACATTTATTTCAGTGACCTATTACCTTTCTTTGACCTCCAAAGTTACTGGAACTGTATATAACTATCCATAAAATTTTTATACTACTTGGTCACATCTCCCTGGATTTAGAAACCGATTACAGTTAATGAAGTCCAACTGCCGAGGTTAAGTATTTGTGACAAGAATGGCTGTTGGCTGCTCAAAGCACAAACATGGAAGTCCTCAGGCCTAGCTAATCTCTCTTCTCTGAAAGTCAGTTACACTTACTTTCTGTGCCTGATCACCTTGTATTTGGAATGATTGCAGAACCATGCATGAGCAGTTCCCTGGCATAATGCACAGTAAGTGCCTGAGACAGGCCCAGACGAGGCGGCCCTCAAGACATGTTGTACTCATCTGACTGGGCAGAGAAACAGATACTGGCCATGAGATGGCCCAATAAGAGGACCATGAGAACAGTGAGGGCTGAGAGGTGGACATGAGTCCCTAAGACTGCAACTTGGATGCAACTTCCATTCTCAGGTAAACTTACCATTCTCTAAACCAAACTCTGCTCTCCTCTCCTCTCAAAAAAGAGCCAACCAAGGACCTCTTCCTGCATCCCCAGTTTGGCAAAGGGCGCCACCATTTGTCCTGCCACACAAGTCAAAGTCACACACACCCACATATTGCCCCTGGTAGTACGGTGTCCTTCCCAAGTGTGTCTGTCTTGCCTCCTAAGCATCTCGGTTCTATTCACTTGTCCCCGTCACCATCAGCAACCCCTAAATCAAATGCCCCCATTTTCCTGGGTGACTGCAAATGCCTCTGCTCTGGTCCCCCAAACCCACTTTTGTTCTTTCAATCAGTTCTCCCTGCAGTCATGTCAGCTCCAATAGTGAATCCTGCAAAAGGCTCCTAGGGTTCTAAAAACCAAGACCAAAGTCCCCTCAACCGGGCCCCCAACTCCAACTCCCTTTCTGGGTTCTTCCAGCTCCTTAAACATCCTGTTCATACCTGCAGATCTTTGAAGTTCTGTCCTCTGAAAAGCCTGCCCTGACTTCTAGAACCAGGACAACCCCTACCCTACCCTCACTCTAAGTCCTATGTACCTCCTTTTTTTGGTACCTCCTTCTTCATAGCAACTTTATACTGTCAGGTGGTAATTCTATTAGTACCTCCCCAACTAGTAAATTCCTTAAGGGTGAGGATTGTGTCTCTTCATGCTCACTACTATGTCCTCACAAGCTAGCACATCACTTGGCTGAAAGCAGGAGTCACAGAAAGGACAAAGGGGAGTGGAAGTTGGGCACTCTACTAGTTCACTGCACTCATCAAAGGTGAAATTCCCGATTATATAATTCATTTTGAAAAAAAGCTAATTAGATATATATTAGAAACTTCAAACTTAGATAAGTCTGGATGAAGCTTGTATATATAGGAATATGCTTTCTGTTAACATAAAACCACCTCCCCTAATGTTGTCTGTTGAGGAAGATTCCCACAGAGCTGTAGAGAGAACCACCAGGAGGCATATGAAGTAAAACCTTCTCTATAACCAAGAGACCAGGAGAAATGGGCTATAAACATGTCTGGTGTTGACCACAACTATGTGTGCCCTTTCAGCCCCAGCCTGTCCCCAAGCCAGGAGCTAAAATAGATGAAGGCAGAGTTCCAGAGACACTTCTCTTTTTCCCCATTACCTGGACAAGCTGAAAACAAACCCTATCAGAAACTGTGCTTGGGGACAGGCATTCCCCAATCTACCTGTAGCATTTTAAACCTAGTGCCACTGCTTAACTGTAAGAAAAGCAAGTGTTGTTCCTTTGTTCATTCTACAGCCTGAAACCCTGCACTTCAGGAGCAGAGACAGTGTTCAAATTTGACAGGAGAACAAAATAACCCCCATAGCCTTCATCTAGTTTCTGTGATGCAGTCTTACCTACGGCCACTAGGTGGCGATGGACTGCACCAGAGAAAGGGGGCTAATAAACCAAGGAGAAATGACAAAACTCTCCTCAAATGTAGTGCTCGGCACAGATCATGTCCCGCTGATGAAGACACCGAGGCGAGAAGGGAAATGTCCAGTGGGCACTCAATTAGCAATGAAGGGAGGGGGCTTGGCATCCATGGGGGAAGAAATGCCCTACTACATTCAACAAAGACCCTTGTTCATTTTGCCCATTCAAGCCTGAGACATGGAGGGGAAGGGCTGGAGGGATGAAGTCGCCGCCAGCATGTCTCTGACATTCTTTCCAAATCTGGAAGCAGACTCAGAAGAGTCTTATGTCACCAGAGGATGATATGCCCACCAGTCACATCAACCACACATCATGTACATTCTGATTATACATCCATGTGCTTTTCCTGACTCCATTTCCCTAAAATTCTATTTCCGAAATGAGCCCATAGCCAACACAGACTCTGGAGAATTTGTTTTTCCACCCAGAGTGCTAAGGCTAACGACATTGTCAGAGTTGATTTTTAAAATGAAATTTAATAGAAGAAAGTAAGGTTTCTAATTCTATTTACATGAAAACATCCTTCAAGAATAATATGGGAGACCCAAACTCATCTTTGTTTACATCAAAATAAGTGTAAATACATTATGTTTTCATTTATGGGGTACTTACTATGTAATATGTACCTACTAAGCACTTTAACTCATTTCATCCTCACAATCATCCTATGAGTAGGAACGATTATTCCCATTTTGTGGATGGGGAAACAGATTCATCTAGTTTCTGAGATTAAATACTATGCCATGGTCTCATAGCTAATGAATGGTAGAATAAGAAAGCTGGTCTCTCTGACTCCAAAACTCTCAACTACTATACTCTATGGCCTAACCTACTCACATATTTGAGACTCTTCTATCAATGTACTCAAAGAAATTAAAGAATGATACATATACATTCCATATCCTTTAGGAGAATGTAATTTAGGAGGACCTCATCTGTGTGCAATAAGTGTTCCCTTACCCGTGGTTTCAGTGGCCTGCCATCGCCCTCAGTTTATAAGCAGATGACTCTCCTTCTGACCTAATGTCAGAAGGTCAGCAGTAACCTAATGCTATGTCACAATTCTTACGTCATTCACTTCATGTCATCTCATCACACAGGCATTTTATCATCTCACATCGTCACAAGAAGGGCGAGTACACTAAGATATTTTGAGAGACAGTCCACATTCACATAACTTTCATTACAGTGTATTGTTTTAAATGTTCTACTGTACTTGTAATCATTGTTGTTAATATCTCACTGTGCCTAATTTATAAATCAAACTTTATCATTGGCATGTATGTGTAATCTAAGTGCAGGGGGACAAAACATTGTATGTACAGGCTTCAGTGCTACCTGTGATTTCAAGGCATCCACTGGGGGATCTTGGAATGTATCCCTTGTGGATGGGGGGAGGGGGAGAAGGACTGCTGTATACGAACTTACAAATTAAGGTAAAACATGCTAGAGGAATCGGAGTGGGGGAAAAAAAAAACGACAGAGTGCAAGCAGGCTATTATTCCAGTTAGGGCCATTGGTGGAATCTTCCCAGAGAAAAAAGAATAGGAAGGAGCATTTGAAAAGAGCTTTAAAAGTGAAATCAGTAAGACTGATGCTTCACAGACCTGTACCCCTGAAACAATACATTACATGTATTACACTACATTAGATGTTAATTTAAAAAAGTGAAATCAGAGGAAGTGCAGGGGGAGGGTAAACAAGCATAGGAAGGTATTCTAGAAGTAGCAACAGGAAGCAAAGAGATGCAATAGCAGAGGACCCAACATCAAACAGCGGGCAGTTGCTTGATGGCAAAAAGGTAAGACTAGGAAAAGGGGTGAGAATCATGAAAGGACTGGAATGCCAAGCTGAGGAATTTAGACCTCACCCCTAAAGAAATGGTAACCATATTTTCATAAAGAAGAAAGAGAAGATCAATTTAAACATTGATTATGACTTTTACTAAGGCCCAGAACTTCATTTTGGGACTTCTACTCTGACTTCCCATCCTGCTTCACTGACAAAAACGTACACCCACAGTCAAGGGGCTTTCTCTTTGTGGGATGACTAGATGGTAGAGGACACCTCTTAACCCTGACACTGGATACAAAGACCACAGATCAGCCAGGAGATAATGAGAAAATGGGGGATTCAAAGAAACTCTGTTCCCTACTGAAAACTCCAAGTTCACATCTGGATTATGATGGCTCAGTAGCACCCCCACTACAGACAGGTAACAATATACAAAGATATATACTAAGACAACTGTATTTCCAAAGGGCTACATTAGCTGTTCTTTTTAAGAACACAAGGAGTTTAAGCCCTAGGATGTGATCTTTTAAGAAGAAATTCCAGACTATCTTATTGTCACATAATAGGTCCTCAAAAACCATTTGCTCAACAAGGACCAATATGTTAAATGATTAAGTCAGCATCAGACCTATAATGAAACCTCAAGCCCGAAAGAGCCCAGCCCCAAATGTGCATCGCTCAGCCCTGATACAAAGCAGAGCGCAAGGACACAGAGAACTGAGGGAATGGATTCAAAACAATCACATTGGCATAAAGCTCCAAGACCTTCTAAGACAGTGGGTCAGAACAAGAAAAACTCCCTCGAGGGAAACAACAGTGATTTACTTGGTTAAAACAAAGAACCCCATTTTAAGGACTGATCAAGTGAAAGAGCAAAAAAGAAAGGGTATTTCCATGCAGTTCAAGTGTTAATGTCACACACACACACACACACACACACACACACACACACATTTAGTCAAGGTCAATTCAGAAGTGCATGAAGTGTGTGGACTCACAAACATGGACTCAAACCCTGGATCTGCCATTTACCAGCTCTAGGACTGGGCAAATTGCTCAACCTTTCCAAAAGTCTATGTCACTATGAGGGTGACAAGTACCTCACAGGCTTGTCTTGGGAATTAAAAGGAAGAAAAAACAACATGAGTAGAACACAGAGTTGCCCCTAAAGGGTGGTTTTCTTTCCTTCACCAATGGCACAGGCTGGCTGAACGCAGGTTGGAGACACGAGAATCAATAAAATGAGAATCTTCATTAGCTTTAAGAATTACAGAATTTTTGTTTCATTAATTCACCAAATTTACCAAATACAGGTATCCTGTTTTTCTGAAGTGTGACTTATGCCACTCCACTTTAACAAAGTATGTCCCTTAGTACCAATTTTCACTAACCAAAAGAAAGCCAAAAAGGATTTTTCCGTCCATGTGGAAAGGGAAAATAATGTTCAGTGTTTGTTGTGCCATGAGCCATGCCTGGAGCAGCTAGAGCGGCCATAGTTTTGAACTGCATCTGTGAGCATCTGTGTTTTATCTCAATTGATTCTGTGCATCCGTTAGAAAGACATGTCCTAAAGTACCCAAAAAGCCTGAGAGAAATTATTTTGGGCTCCAGAGATGCTTGAAAGTTTTTCCATGTAAATTAATAGTAATTGCTTCTTCACTGTATCCCATTCTAGCTTAGGAAAGGTTTCATAGGAACACTGTACTTATGGATAGTGGGGTAAACCTGTAACTTCCTTCTTAATGAAATAGCTACTGAAAATACATTTGAGTCTTAAAGGTTTTCCTCAAATGCTTAGAAAATTCTAACGTACCTAGAGAATTAAAATTTCTTTTTATCCCTTGTAGATGAAAGGAAAAGCAAAAACCCTGGATGAAATAACACTATTTTTATCTGAACAGTAACTCAAAGTAGTGTGGACATCTTCTTGCAAAGTTTATTAACCTAAGTGGTGGCTCTTAAATGTAGTGAGGCTAAGAATGGTATCATGAAATCCTTCTTGTCCATTGAGTGGGAAAGGAGGCCAGCCCCAGGTAAAAAAGAATCAGAATGCTCACAAGACACCCAAGATAAATGGCTTTATAGGATGCACGGGCCTGAAATGCCTAGCTTCCTAAAAATGTGGTATTTGAGTTTCATTCCTCAAACACTTAAGAAAAGTGGGGGGAGGATTAAGAAGAGATCGCAGGAGTCAGAGCAAAGGATCTGCAGGAAGAGCAAGTCACATTAGAACTTAAAGATCAGAAGGTCCAGATGGGGCAGAGCTAGAATTAAGGCAGAGAATATAAGCTTCCCCTAGCTTGACACCACTGCACTACTATTATGGTCAACACAAGGAGAGAGGAACAGTATGAGGGAGGGGCAGCTGATCCTGACTTGGGCCTCAAGACTTAGCTTCTGCATCTGCAATGTCCTACCCTCTTAGAGCAGCGCTTCTCAAACTTTAACATGCACCTGAAGACGAGGTCATCTTGTTAAAATGCTGATTTTGATTCGGAAGGCCTAGGACTGTACATTTCCAAAAGTTTCTAGGTGATACCAATGTTGCTGGTCCAGGCAACACACTCTCAGAGTCAAGGTCTGGGATTCCCAAGAGACACCCTGAGAGTCAAGATTACAGTGTTTCTCTCCTTCCAAGCCCAGCACCTAGAGCACACAGGACCTCAGTATATATTCAAAGAATGGATTCCTTGAAAGGACTTCAATTGTTGCACAAAAAAAAACAGAACGGAAGCTAGAGTAAGAATCAGAAACAGGCTGCATCCTTGCTCACCCAGGAACAACGCCTATAAACCTAGGGCAAGTAAATTAACACCTTAGCCTTAGAAAATGCTTTGAAAACCAGAAGGATGGTCAGTGATCTTTAAGGTCCCTTCTAGCTCTAAAATTCCACCCAAAGTATTCTTTCTGTGCTTTTAAAAAACTATGTTAATCGTCAGAGTATACACTGGCTATTCCTACAGCGAGGCACACCTCTGTCATTCTCAGATAGCAATTTCCAAAAATCCAACTGAGAGAACACAGACGCTGTTAGTCTCAGCAAATCACCATAGCAACTAATACCCCCAAATAAAATGATGTCTTCACAATGATGTGCTGGCTCAATTAGATTAAGAGGGTGACGTGTACCATCTCAAAATTTATGGCCGTAAACTTAGAGCAAGAGCCAGACTTTCTTGGAAGAGGTTTATAAAAAAAAAGCAGGGGCGGGGGATGAGGGGTGTCTTGCCAATAAAATGAAGAAGGGACAGGGAGCCAGAAAAACGGAGATGAGAAACTAGAACAGAACTGCCCTGCCTGTCCAGGTCTGTGCAGACAAGGCCCAGGCACCCACACGGGAATCCAGAACTTGGTTAAACAGGGACGGTTTTGAGGGCCACCACTTCCACCAGGGAGCTATCAAGCAACTGAATTTTCTCCTTCTTCTGTGCCTTTTTTCATGCATATAATAAAAGGAAAATGAATACTGCTACCTCATAAAAGACTTGAGGGATTTACCAAAGGGACCATGAATCTCTTAAGTGAAAAAAGGGGATAACTGCGAAAGAGTCCATCCAGGCTGATAATGGATTTCCAAGCCCAATTCTCCACAGGTCATCCGGGATGCACATGCTCCTGTTCCAAGATCTTGAGATTAAAGCTGGAATTGTGAATCAAAAACCCAAAAACCCAACATTTGTAAGGTCTAGAACTTAGGCCTTGCCACACCGCCAGGTTTGCCTCTTCCAGCATCTGTGCAATCACAATCACTCTGAACACATTCAAGCAAGCAAGAATTTCATATGAAAAGCAGGAAAAGGGAAGCCAAGGCCCATCAGCTCCCTATAATCCCTGACAATTTTCTAGCAAAGAAAAGACAGAAAAGAAGAGAAGAGAAAAGAAAAAAAAGAAAGGAAAAAGGGAAAAAGCAAACCAAAAACCCAGCCCAAAGAATCTGGGCTTAAATTGCATTTGAATGTAAACAATAATTTCTGTTAACAAGAACGTCCCAAAGAGTAGAACCTTGAGATAATGCATATCATCAGATCCACCTCCAGCTGCTCTCAACAGCTAAGATGAATGTGAGCATAGCCAAAGCAAGACAAGGCACTGTGAATAAAGAGGACTTCCAGGAGCCAATCAAGCCTAGAAAAATGAGTAAACTCAAAATCTCTCTCAGCCATCTATAAGGTCTCTGTATTTACTTCCACCTGCATGAAATCGTTGGGGTAGGGGGTGCTCCTGTGAGTAAACAGATGATGCTCAGAAGTGATTAGCACCCGGCCTGCAGCAAGCATTCAAAAAAAAAAAAAAATAGATATTAATAGTACTCAGTATTACCCAAGAATGTAGTAACTAGTATGTCAAGGTGATTTATTTCTGTATAAAAATCAGAGGACAGCCACTTGGCCTCCTACCACCCAACTTTACACACCCCTACCTTGCTGACCTCTGACCATTATTAGGATCTAAATGGAATCCATCTAAGGCTCAGGCACAGCTCAAACATCCCCACTAATACCACAGGAGGCAGGGCAGCCGCTCCTCAGCATCAGAATTAAGTTCCATTTAAAAAGGAAAAACTGCCTGCCTGTCTCCCTGTGGATTAAATTGAAAAAAAAAAAAAAAAAAAAAAAAAAAAGCACATAGTGTTTCTGAACAGAGCCACACCTAATAACATCCTCAGAGATTAGTTTCGCTTTCTTTTATCCCCTGTCCAATGTGCCACTTTCCCGTGGCACCTAGGGGAGTCTGTGCTGCTCCTGGGACCAGGCAGGGAGGTCCAGGTGGGCAATGACTACCCTCCATACACTTCCCAAGAAAAGCCCAGGTTCCCTGCCATGTTGCCTCCTTTCCAGCGCTGCCCCAGTCAGATAAGAAATTGTGCTTCAGCTAGTTCTCAGAGAATCCCCACACTCCACACCATCACAGGATTTGACAGGCCAGATTAATGTTTCTCCAAATACGCTGAACATCAGTGGTGATCGACCTGCCTTGGGAGCATATCCCAGCCACGTCCATCAAGACTGGGACTGGGGCCCAGAAATCTGGGCTCACAGGCGATTCTTATGCATGCCGAAGTGAGACAACCGCTACCATCTAAGCCCTCAGAACATCTGGTACCACGTACCAATAATGGAACCTCTCCTGATTACAAAGGTAGAGCTGCAAGAATAAGCCAGAACTTCTAGTTCCTGACAATAGCTTTACAAATGTTCCCAAAGCAGGCAATTAATGCTTGTAGAGGAAGAAATGTAAGTGACAGTAGAGGTGGGAGGAGGGAACACCGTAATTCAATTTAAAAATCACAAATTCTGAATCCTTTGCCTTTTTCCAAAAATGTTCTTAAATTCCAAAGCCCACACGAGCACCTAGGAAGGCAGCGCTGTTTAGGGCCTGATTTGTACAGACCCTGCTTATGGCACAAGTAGCTGATGAATGGTCCTGGTGCTGCCTGCCTAGAAAGCCATCCGGAAACCATGCTTCCCAAAGAAGTGAGAGCTGCCTGCAGAGCCTGAGAAGCCAAGCACTCTTGGACCGCAGGCTGGGGCAGGGCTGCCAATAAGGATCTGGCCAGTTAATCTTCTCTGACTGAGCATATAAAAAGTAAACCTGACACAGACTCAAGTGAATCCAGGATATAGGCTCCCAGGCAGATGAGAGAGAGGACTATCGCTCTGTGGACATGCAACCCATGCAGTCACACTGGAACCCACATTGAGAAGGGTCACTTGGCTTAATGCTATCCTGCCACCATTCTGACATTTAAAACTGTACCTCTGAACCTGTGTTTTGTAAGTGAAATCAGGTGGGATAAGCAGAGCAGAGATCTCCAACATGCATATCCACCAGGGCCCCTTACAGCCCCAAGTACATATGGTGTTTGGAATGCCCAATGAGCCCAGAACTCTGGTGGACCCACAATGTATGAAAGTTGAGCTGGACCAAAACCAAGTACAAGGTAAGCGTGTCATGTCTGTAACTGAGTAAGCAGGAATCCTGACAGTCCCGAAAGTCATTTTCCTCCCAAATCAAAACTTGGCAAATGCAAAAAGAAGGCATTCTAAGAAACATGAATGACAAAGGGACCCTGCCATAGCCTTTCTTACTCATGCTATTTCCCTGGTTAAGTCAACCACTCAGTGCTGACCGTAAAGACACAACAGGGGGAGAGATTAAGCAACCCACATACTCTTGCCCCTTCGGGTCCTTCCTTACTCATCAGTAAGGTAGAGAACGTTCGTAAAATGTTTGAATTTGAAGACGTGAAACAAAAGCAGCTGAATTAGGATCTTTTTCACAGAAATAGAACAAGCTATCTTAAAATCTGTATGGAACTACAAAAGACCCCAAACACCAAAGTAATCTTGAGGAAAAAAAAAGCTGGCAGCATCTTGTTCCAATAGCGAACTACAATACACAGCTACAGTAATGAAAATAGTATTGTATTGGCATTAAAACAGATGCATAGATCAATGGAACAGAGCCCTGAAATAGACCCACACATAGATGGTAGAACAATTTGTTACAAAGGAACCAAGAATATACAATGGAGGAAAAAACAGTCTTCAAAAAATGGTGTTGGAAAAAAAAAACCAAGAAACCAAAAACAAAAAACAAAAACAAAAACAAGCAAACAAAATGGTATTGGGAAAACCGAACAGCCATATGAATGAAAGAATGAAACTGGACCACTATCTCACACTACACACAAAAATCAACTCCAAATGGATTAAAGACTTGAAAAGAAGACCTGAAACCATAAAACTCCTACAAGGAAATCTCCTTGATATCGGTCTTGGTGATGATTTTCTGGATTTTACGTGAAAAGGAAAGGCAAAAAAAGGAAAAATAAACAAGGGGGACTACATCAAACTAAAAAGTTTGTGTACAGCAAAGGAATCCATTTTAAAAAATGAGAAGGCAACCCAATGAATGGAACAAAATATTTGCAAATCCTATATAAGGGGCTAATATCCAAAGACTCATGCAACAGCAAAAAAAAAAAAAAAAAAAAAAAAGCCGAGGGATCTGAATAGACATTTTTCCATACAGAAGGTCAATGGATACATGAAAAGGTGTTCAACATCACCCATCACCAGGGAAATGCAAATTAAAATAAGTGTTGGCAAGGATGCGGAAAAAGAGAGAACCCTGTGCACTGTCAATGGGAATGTAAACAGATACAACCACTATGGAAAACATTGTGGAAGTGCCTCAAAAAGGTAAAAATAGAACTACCAGAGGATCCAGCAAGTCCACTTCTGAGTATCTCTCTGAGGAAAACAAAACAAAACAAAAACACTAATTTGAAAAGATACATATATCCCTATGTTCACTGCACCTTTGTTTACAATAGACAAGACAGGAAAACAACCTAAGTGTCTATCCAAAGAAAACAGAAAATGTAATGTGATGTGTGTGTGTGTGTGTGTGTGTGTGTGTAATATTATTCAGCCATAAAAAATGAAATCCTGCCATTTGTGACAATGTGGATCAATTCCGACGGCATTATGTAAGTGAAATAATCAGAGAAAAACAACATAAGTCTCACTTATGCATGGAATCCAAAACAAAACAAAACAAAAACAAAACAACAAACAACAACAACAACACAAGGTCATAGTACAGAAGAGACTGGTGATGGCCAGAGGCAGGGGAGGAGTGGACAAAATAGATGAAGGTGGTCAAAAGGTACACATGTCACAATATAAAATAAATCACAGGACATGAAGTACAGCATGGCAACTACATTTAATAATACTGTACTGCATACTTGAAAGTTGCTAATAGATCTTGTAAGTTGTCATCACAAGGAAAAAAATTTATGTACAGTGACAGATGTTAACTAGACACTGTGGTGATCACTTCACAATACGTACAAATATCAAATCATTATGGTGTACATCTGAAACTGATGTTGTTATGTCAATTATACCTCAAAAAAAATCTGTGAACACACACACACACACACACACAGTTGAGTTAGTTTGTGCAGTGCTTCCAACTTTCTAGTAAAAACAAAATAGGTATCCGAGGTATATAATATGAATTATGTAGTTTCAGTGATTCCACATGCAAGTCAGCTGATCTTATGTTTACATGTAAAGTGGGCATTGCACAATAAAGACAAACAGTAAAATTCATACTAATAGTGTAAACTTTTATTTTTAAGTGTTTTTTTTTATTTTTAAGTAATCTCTATACAAAATACAGGGCTCAAACTCCCAAGTCCAAGATCAAGAGCCACACACTCCACTGACAAGAGCCACCCAGACACCCCCAATTTTTTAATAGCAAATAAAAACACCTAAGTCAACAGAGATACCATCAAAGAAAGGTTTTATATTGTAATACCTTTAACAGTCCAAGTTTGTGCTTTATGAATACGGGCCCATAGGATCAGTAGCTAATCCTGGACACAGAAGCACCTGGGATTCCTTTCCCACCTCCATTAACTTTCTCATTTCCTCCAACTGCTACTTTGAGGAAGACCTCCTTTCCTGTAGCATCGCCAAGCCCAGGCTAGCACCACCTCTGGTCTGGACTCCTAACTAGCCCCCGACTTCCTCCTGGACCCTCTCCAAACTGTCACTCAGCTGCCCAGGATAGCCCTTCCAAAAAGCAGATGTGATCTTGTCACTGCCCCTTCTATACCCTCACCAGTGTAACTCTTCCTTTTCATTTCAAAATCTGCCCAAGGCCTACAAAACATGTCTCATCGGCACACCCTGCTGGCCTCGCCTGCCCTCAGTGCTCCCGCCCCATTGGCCCACTCAGATCCACTAATGTGCGGGAACCATGCTCACCCCGAAGCCTGGCACAATGTGTTCCCTCTGCCCAGGAAGGAGTCCTCTACCCACGAGCCCTCATCAGACTGGAGCGCTCCCCCAAACCTCTCCACCCTTCAGATTTCACTTGAAGGGTCACTTCCTCTGGGAAGTGGCCTTCTCTCATCCTCCACCCACTCCCGTTGGTAAACTCTCACCGCTCCCTAGAATTTCCTTTCCCATCCCTTTACGTGATAGCTAATTTCCTTTAATTCTGGTAACTGTTTAATGTGTACTACCTGATGAGATTATAAACACAAGGCAGGCAGTACCAATATCTGTTTTGTTCAGAAAAGGACAGTATTCGCAGTTCTAGCATATAGTATGCCCCAAACCAATAAATGAATACAAACAGGCAGGTGACTCTTTAAGAGCTCAGTCAGGAGAATGACAAACCCTGCAATCCCCTTTTAACTCAAAGAGAAAGCTGAAAGCTGGGTCATAGAAATGAAGACCCAACAGCCATCCCATTTTTTACACCATTACAGACACAAAATGAAACAACTGGAACCACATTTCCTAGGCTTAGCCTTGAAGCCACAAAACACACATTCCCCACTGTGTTCCTCACCCAACAGTATGCTTATGCTCTCAAGGTACTGCTTGTTCTATTTTAAAATCACTTTGCCTATAGGCAAATGATAGGCAAAGAATTTGGATTTGTACCTCTAGACAGCCTATCTAGAATCTTAAATAATCTGATGACAAACTATGGCAATTAGCACCATGTAAAGGCAGAAGCCATTCTTTCTAATACACCAGATACCACTAGAAGGAAAACACACACACACACACACACACACACTCTCTCTCTCTCTCTCTCTCTCTCTCTCTCTCTCTCTCTCTGTCTCTCTCTCTCTCTATCTTTCGGTGGAAATGTTTCTCAAGTTGCCTTTTGAAGTTCGCCTGAATCACATCACTCCAGATTTACTCTATCAGAAATTCTGAGAATCAAATGTGGAAGTTAGATTTGGAAATCAAACCTGGAAATCACAGTAAGTTTTAAAAACCACTGTTATAGGAAGACAGTGTTGAGTAATTTGTTTAAGTACGAGGGAAAAGATAGAAGTGACTGACACTGAACCTGAGAAAGCAGACAAACAAGAAAGAAAAGGAAAGTGAGGTCCGGTAGACCCGGAAAGTCCCTGGCAACATGCCTGCAAGAAAGCAGCAGGAAACCGTTCCCAGAGGAGCGAAGGACCATGGAAAAACCCTAGACCATTGTTGGCTCAGGTCATTAATTATTCTGGCCATTTTACGCTGGTGGCCACTTCCTCCTCTCTCAAGGTGCTTGACGGACAGTCAGGAAGAAACCCTGACACCTGTCCCCTCGCTGCAGGAAGGACAGGGTGACGCGACCGGGGACGGCATGAGTAGGGCCACCTCCCCCAGTCTCACAGCTCTGTTTAGGCACTGAAAGGATGAGTCCTGTACCTGTGAGTCCTTGCCAGACACAGGAATTCTAGCCACGGCTGGCCAGCCCTCCCCACAGCTAAGTCTGTGGCCTGCTGTCAACCCAGAAGCCTTGAGGAATGAGAAGACCCTTAAGAAGCCTCCCAGCACTGTTCTAGCAACTTCAGCACCCCCTCCTGTGATGGGTCGAATAATGTCCCCCATAATTCTTGTCCACTGGAACCTCAGCATCTGAGCTTATTTGGAAACAGGGTCCTTGCAGATGTAATTACTTAAGATACGGTCATACTGGACTAAAATGGGGCCTAAATCCAATGACTGTGTCCTTCTAAGAGGAGGAAGAGAAGACAGAGACACACAGGGAAGGAGGAGGCAGACACTGGAGAGATGCAGCTACAAGCCAAGGAACACCAACGTCTGCCAGGAACCACCAAAGCTAGGAAGAGGCCAAGAAAGCTCCTTCCCTCGCACCTGCAGGGTGTTGTTTTAAGCCACCAAGTTTGTGGTCATATGTTATGGCAGCTACAGGAAGCCCTCTTAGGAAGCCAGAGTCTTAAAGTCATACTGTTACCAAAATCTAAGGGGTTGTGGAACCATACAAAAAGGAACGCTTGCTGTTCAAATACTGGAGGTGGCCTGGTTGTAGCCTCTTTGAGAGCTGCTCTCCACATTCAGGCCACCCCAGCTTCCTTCCCAGATCAGCTCCCTCAGAGACCTTCTTCCACCCTGCCCGACCCTGCCAGTACCTAGCTCCCCCAAAGGAACCCTTCCCAGTGCAAATTCCCACACACTGCCCCCCACCCCACCGTGGGCTGACACACTTGGATCTCTCCCTGTAAGCACTCTCTACACCTATGCTCAGTGTGGGCAGAGACCAGGTCAGTTCTGTATTTCAACAAAGTCCAATGACCAGCATGCTCAGTATGAGGAGAAGCTGAAATAATGCCACTGAGCACACACGTGTACAGTTAACGGCATTCACAGACATCCCTCGTTCTTCCTTACTTGGACCAGACTGTGTCAGTATCTTCTGTGTGACTTCTCACAGTTCTGACTGTACTCATGTTAAAGCATGTCCCACGCTATACAGATCACTCTTCTATTTTGTTATTCATGAAAAAAAAAAAAAACTACGTATGGACTAGACCCATGTGCCTGATATACTGGTCACTGGAGAGACAAAGGTAAGCAAAAATCCGAAAAAGTTTCTCTCTTCACAGCATTACAATGGTGTCAGTCATTAATAACCTCACATTAGAGGGGGAAAACAATAGAACAATCTTGTTCCTAAGCCTGTCTCCTCTCTTAAGTTATTTCCTACTCTGAGTTCCTACGACCTAGAACAGTGCCTGCCACGTAACAGGCAATCAATAATGCTGAGTGGCTGGAGAATTAATAGCTTGAAGATGGGCAGGTGGATGGATGGAAGAAGGGAGGGAGAGAGGGCGAATGGCTAGGTAGGCAGATAGGCAGGCAAGGTGTGTGGTACTAAATAATCTGTCAATAATAGGATAGGTGGATACATGGATGGATGAATGGGCAGAAATATGTATGGATACAGTGCCTGGTACATAACAGGTTGTCAACAGTGATGGACAGATGGAAGAAAGGATGACTATCTAGGGAGCAAAGCACCTGGAATGAGATGCGCACAAAATGCAACTTAAAAGTACAAAAGCTGCCACAGCCCTTTGAAGTGGAAGCTCTGGAACAACCAACCGCATTTCAACCAGCAAACCAACCAGCTGCCACCTAGCACCTGAAATTAACAGTCACTGTGAATGAATCTTGCATCCGCCTCTCCTGTTAACATTTAGGAGAAAGCCAGCCTACTAACACAAATATGCTCTCTCTTGTTTCCCACCTTCCCCTTCCTTCCTGTAGTGGGGTTTTTAAAAGCCTGTTTTGCTGGTTCTCTTCTACCACAGAGAGTATTTACTGCTCTAAAACGTTGACTCTTGCCAAATGCACACCAAAGACCACTACCTGGTTCTGTCACTTTTAATTAATATTTTTGTGCTGCTTCTTTGAGCACCTAAGAGAGACTTTTCTCTGAGATCATCAAACGTGACTCTAAAATTGTGATTTATGACGCAGGGGGAAGGTAGGGGAGGGAAGAGGCAGGAAGGGTGGGTTATATCACAAGCTGGAGAGAGAATAAAACATATCTGGGGGTCCTTTTTCTGATTTTTGCTCCAGTGACCAGTATATCAGGCACATGGGTATAGTCCATACATAGTTGTTTTTTTTTTTGTCATGAATAACAAAATAGAAGAGTGATCTGTAACAGCCTACAGTTAAAGCGCCCTTCCATGGCAGCCTGTAGTATCAAAACAGTTTACAGTAAAAAGCAAACTAAGAGAGCTCCAACATAAATGTTTAACCTTGCACAGAACAGTTGCGCCTTGAAATGACAGCAAATGTCCCCACGTGCCTCATTTTTGGGTCTGGCTTGTGTCATGGTGGATTCCCTGTATTTCCAGGGTTTCCTTAGAGTCACATCAGTAATGAAGTAATTCAGACCCCAAGAAGTCTTTTTTCCCTTTGATTTCCTGTAATGAAGGTAAGAACAACTTTGAGTCTCTGGGAACTCAGTCCTCTGTGTTCCCAATTCAGGCCCAACGGTGCCATGTATCTATTTTGGCAATGGGGTGAATGAATGAACCTCTTCACCTCCCCACTGAGTGCCTCCTAGTTGGTGGGGACTATGGGAGGCAATGAGAATTCAATACTGAACTAAACTGACCTAGTTCTTGTTCCCCAACATGCAACCTGCTGCAGTCAGACACTCAAAGACACAAAGACACACACACACACACACACACACCACCACCACCACCACCACCACCATCATCATCATCATCTAAAATTCCATAGCAAGAACATAAAAATGCACACGATGGATAGAAAGGAATGCTGTGACAAGGAGGAAAGCAGAACACCACCACCCCACCCCCTCAACCCCTGCCACAATCCTCAATGAAGCAGCCGGGCGGCCACATGCCAGGCCAGGCCAAAGGGTAAAGTGGTTTATCAGCTACGGAGAAAGAAAACACATAGGCATTAAGAAATCCCCCAATGCTGTGGAAATGGCTTCAGAGGTATACACAGATGCCAGAGTTTATCAAACTGTACAATTTAACACATGTAGTTTCTGGGTGCTAATTAAGCAGTTAAAAAAAAAAAAGGATTTCCCACAAAGGTGCTACCCTACTTTCATGATCTTCAAGATGATGAAGGATCCTATAGCTATGAACTAACAAAAATGACCCAGCTACACCCAGCATGCCACCCAACTACACTGCTGTGTTTGATCCACTCACAACTTCACTCACTCATCCCGAAAGGATTTATTAAACACATACTATGGGCCCCTTACTAACCATCTGCGTTCTCCATTATATTACAAACAAAACATGCATATAACCAAGGTCTCCTGGAACTTGTAGCTTCCTACAAATGCACACCCAAGTAGAAAAGATAGGTGCTGTCTACATACTCAGAATGACTGCAACATTCCCAAACAGGGAATGAAGGCTAAATCTGAAGGATTTTCAACACCATGAAAAACAACAATTTATTAAAAGCTCACTATCTGCCCAGCCCCTAAGTGCTTTAAAGATATCATTTCATTCTCCCCAAATCCCTTTGACGCAGGTCCTATTGTTTAAATCCCTTTTACAAATGGGAGAATTGTCGGTAAGCGATGGAACCAAGCTACAAACCCAGGAACCTGACTCGAGACTCCCACAATTTTAAAATCTAAATTACACCACCATACGGATAAAATGCCCATTTACTTCCCCAGAAAGCTACTTTATAGTCAGAATGATTCTTCCAGTCCAAACTCTGCTGAGCAGAACCTCCGACCCTCCCCATCAGTACTTCCACCAGCTATGCAGCTTGACTCAGGCAAGTTTGAGAAGTAAAGGAGGTGAAAGTTTTCAGAGAAGCAAGCCTCAGCAAACGGGAGACTGCCTCTGACATCTCTCTGTGGGAAGGGAAGGACTTGGTGTCATGAAACTTCAATGGGATGAGGAAGGCAATAGCTTGATTCCATGCCTGTAAGCAGGGTATAGGCAGGGTTTCTGGCTGGGAAACTTTTCTGTTCTGTTGGTCTTTTAAGACACAAGTAAGATACACACACTTCCAGGGCTAGATCACTACTGTGATGATAACAGAGTCCAGAAGAACACTGAGTCGAGTCCTCCTCTGAATCAAAGAACCTCTGTATCATCCCCCACCCAGGACACTCAACTAGATCATGTAAAAAAAAAAAAAAAATCAATCCAACTGCTGGCAATTGACAGGCAACAAGGAGCGAAAATGCATCACCATTCAAGAATGCATGTAAGAAGTGAGGGAAAAGGCCTGTGATTCCAAGGCACAGGCATATTTATTAATAGCACGACCCCCATCATTAGTATCACGTAGGGAAAAATAAAATATACCTGCTCCTAGACAGCCTCCATATAATAACCCAACTCCAAATTTCATGAGATACAAGGATGGTTTTAAGAATCTAGATCTTGCCACCACTGGCTTTGTTTCCCAAGAAAGACTTTCACCTTGGCCAGCAGACACATTTGTAAAGAGGAGTCTGGCAATGCCTCTGCAGAGGGCTGGTCCCATGTCCCTAGAGGACAACGTTGGGGCTCTGTTCAACAACACCCACTAACACCTGTGAACATCCCACAACTCCTCAAAGGCAAAATGATTCCCATTTGACAACTGCCTCTTCCAAACTACCTCTGACTGCTCAGAACCCCTACCTGGTAAACCATCCCCTACTTGGTAAACCTAATGCTTCACCCTATTGCTTACCTCCCATATAAGGCCCTTTCCTCATTATTATATCTCTGCATAGCACTGCCTGCCTCTTTGGAGAAAACATAGAATCTCTGGAGTACTTTTCATTGCTTTATCAAGCTCTGGAGAGAGGATAGCCAGCAAATCCAAACTACTGCTAGAATACAGTTAACCTCTATTTTCTTGGCCAAAGTGAACCCATCTTTCCAAGGTTGAGGAGGGGGTGTGTATTTATGTACAACAAGCCTAGAAATACACAGACCCTATGAACAATCTGCCATGACTCTGGCAAATCTTCTCCCCTCTCTGGACCTCAGTCTGATGAAGAACAGGAAAGAGACTGGGGCTGCCACAGAGAAGTCTGGGAATCAGGTACACATGGTGGTGGCAAGGGGCCGGAATGGAGAGATCAGTAACACAGACAGACACATCATTTGGTCTGGAAGGCTAAGGGGGCCAGAATCCTTGGCAAGACCCACAGGACACAGAAGATGAGCTAGGAAGGGATTCTCAGAAGAAGCAAAGGAAGCCTGGAGAACATTCAGTCAAAAGAGGCAAAAAAAAAGGAGTCCTAATAAAGGAGGAGAGGAATGCTAAGAACAATCTGGTTTAATTAACTAGCTTATTTCAGGGATATGACACAGTAGGTCAAGTGAGAACTAGAGGCAAGAGTCAGATTTCTGGGCTTTGGGGGGTAAAGCAATAAAGACAGTAAATACAGAATATTCTTTTAAGCAATCTAGCTATGAGAGAGGCAGCAGCCCAGGATGGCATATAAATGGGGAAAGTACACAGGGAAGTTTTGTTGGGATTGCCTCCCCACACATCGCCCGCCTCCTTGTTTTAAAGATAATAAAGACTTCAGCATGTTTGCAGACAAAGAGGAAAATATACCACTGACAGAGTATTCTAATGATGCCCTAACCAGGGAATGAGGGTCTGGGGCACGAAATTAGTGGAACGAGGGTTCAGAGGCAGGAGGGCTACAACTGAGAGGACAAGCATTGAGAGGGCCAGTGGGTTAGCCTTGGGAAGGAGGGGAACTGCTCGTCCTACTAAGTAACCATGTCAGAAACAGTTTCTTTTTTTTTTTTTTTAAGATTTTATTTATTTATTTCACAGAGGGAGAGAGATCACAAGTAGGCTGAGAGGCAGGCAGAGAGAGAGGAGGAAGCAGGCTCCCCGCTGAGCAGAGAGCCCGACGCGGGCCTCGATCCCAGGACCCTGAGATCATGACCTGAGCCGAAGGCAGAGGCTTTAACCCACTGAGCCACCCAGGCGCCCTCGGAAACAGTTTCTTTTCCTCTCCACCCACACAGCACAAGATGTTCAAAAACCACAGGGTGGGTAATATGTGACAATGGACATACACCTTCCCAAGCATGCTTCTTTTCTGTGGAAGACCAGTCAATATCCATGTGAGAGCTTTGGGACGGGAGGGACAAAAGGTGTGGCTGCTGCCACCTCATCTGTTCTAAAGTCTTTTGGGTTTCAGTTATTGTTTTTGGCTGTTTATGCTGTTTTTTTGATATGGGAATCTGTCTCACTGGAGAATGAGAAATAGTAGAGAGAGGTCAAAGTTCAACCCACTTCATGAAAACCTACTTTAATCATCTTAGTTAAGGTGAAAAGTACCCTGTCTTCTCAATGGTTTCAATCTATCAAGACCTTTTTTCCCAAAACTGTAGGCTTTCATTCCCATCCCTTTGCCCCTTTCAAAGTGCTATTTGTGGCTCAGAAAAAAATGGTAATAACCTCCCCCCTTTTTTTAGATCAAATTGGAGCTTGGGATAGAACTGTCACGGAACTGATAAACAGCACAGCAGAGACAGTCAGTCAAGGATCAACCAAATCACTACCTCCACTTTAAAAAGAATTTGGGGCAAAGATAACTAGTTGCTCCTGGGATCTTCAACACCAACATTCATCCTCTGACAGCTGCTACTTAGTAAAGCCTAGAAACCAAACAGGAGGGAAGGACAGACTGCGTGACCCATGAATCAGAAGCCCATTGGTTAATTCCTACAAGCCATGTCTGGACTATAGTGAGGGAGCAGGTTCCTCTTCTCAAGAGCTTCCAACCCTGTAGCCTGCTCTAGAAAAACCCAGTGCAAGAAAATCAGAAAAAGAATCTTATGTTAGGGCTCAGATGTTCAAAACTAAAGTAATTCTTTGTCCTAAAGAATCCACTGCAGTCAGGTTTCTTTCTTGTGGCGCTCACCTTGGCAGCATCTACATCACCTACACAGGAGAGATTTGCACACAACTTTTCTCTAACAATACATCAAGTGAGGAGTATTTGTCCTTTACTGATGAGCCAAGGCCTGAGAACCACCTAGAGTGAGAGTGTGATCACAGACAATATAGAAAAATAGGAACAGAGTAAAGAGGGGAAACATAATTGGGAAAACCACAAAACCACACATTATATCACATGATACGTACTTCCAACAAGCTTTTACTTTGTCTAAGGTTCTACTGTCTCAAATGTAAAGAACCCCAAGGGGACAGATGGCCACCCAGTCCTATAATCTCCTGTTACCAAAAGAATGCTGACCAACAGCTCATAGAGAAGCTGATTCACGGTCCAGGGAAAACCAAAACTAGTGTCTAGAATGACTTACGGTAAGCAAGGTGGCTGAGAAGGTCAATCTTTTACAGCAGAAATAAACAATCCCCGGTCTCACTTTTAGCAGAAATCCTTTCTCCAAATGAGGTTCAAAATTCCTTCCTCCCAGACGGCTCCCCATCACCAGTGAAAGCTTTCCCACCTCCACAGGACGGTGCCATTCAGTTGGAATTGAACAACTTTATATGGAGCCCCTCCCAAGCACAGGCCCTAACCTAGGTTAGAACAAACCCAGCTCAGGCCCCACCCTCATGGGGCTTACACAGCCTGGCTTCTTCTTCTGTGAATCAGAGGCTTCCTGAGCTCCCACACCACCAAATTCCCAGTGCTGAGCATTTGCCCTTGCTGTTCCCTCCACTGACAATGTTCAACTTCCCCATCTCCACTGGTCCAGATGGGCCAAATTCTCAAATGCCATCTCCTCCATGAAGTTCTCCTGGCATGTATCTCATGCCAGCCTGCCTGCAGCATCTCCCTCCACCCACACAAAATAGGTGTCACTTCGCTCCCTTGGACCTCCTCATGACACTCTGTACCATTTAATGTCAGCTAAAATGTTACTGACCTTTGCTGAAACCACTGTGCCCTGAGCAAGGACAGCCTCTCCAAGGCTGGGTTTCATTATCTTTAAAACAAGGAGAGAAGAATAGCTAATAATAAGAGGAAAAATAGCCACCTTTTACTGAGGTCTTACTATCCACCACAGGAATGCTTATGAACACTATCTCATTTGCTTCTCAAAATCCTAGGAAGTAAATAGGCACCGGGAACCCCACTTCACAGATGAGAAAAAAAAGGTCAGAGAGGCTGAATAATTTGCCGCAGGTTCCCCAGACAGCAAGCCAAAAAGCAGAGATTCTCACTCCAGAAGTCCTACAGCTGAGCCCCCCTCAATCACTATTCCCTACTGCCCCGCTTCCTTCAGCTTCCTCCCTCCCTCACAGAGTTGCTCTGAGATAATACATGAGAAATCCTTAGCACGTTGGCTGGTTCTGAGTCTTTCTGTCCCCATGGTAACCTCCTTTAAGGGAGAGCTACTGACATATGTGTATGCTTTCATCATACTAATCAACAGATAACGAAGGAAGGAATGAAATGAAAAGAATGAAGGACATCTGCTAAACTACCAAAATAAGAGAACAAAATGTCTTACAAGTGGTTACTTCACATCCTATACACAGGATCTCACAGGACAGCATAAAATGTAGCCTCTTCTCCCTAATGCCTTTGGGACCACGCAGTCTTCACTCGGGACACAAAGGGGAAGACGTAGGGGAGGTTAGAGTCACAGCCGCAAGTGAGCAGGGAAGACACGGCACATCGCAAAGCAGGAGGCCCAGTTCTGCAGCCCTCACTAGGACAAAATCCCCCCAGAGGGCAATCCCATCCAAATCCTCTTTGCCAGAGCGAAGAAGGTCAATGAGATTAATCCTCCAAAGGACCTGAAATTCAGGCTCACCTGTGCCACACCAAAGGACAGCCTCCTGGAAGCAAGAAGACGGGCACAAACGTGGCAAGCCACACCCTATTCTGTGCTGACTTGTCCTGGCTTCACACACACACTGTAGCTCCTACCTCATCACAGCCAACACCTCAGCCATGTGACTTTGGGCAGGTCACTGGCTGTCCAAGCCTCAGCATTCCCTTCTGGAAAATCCATTAAGAGTAGAAGCCACCTTCACAGTGGTAGCGAGAAGAGCCAACAGATAATCCACGGAGCCAGTATCGAGCACATAAGGAGCACCCGATGTGTGTCAGCTATAAATGTGGGCAGGTAATGGGGGCCCAGGGAGACCTAAACGCTGCAGTACCTGGTCTTTGCTTTCCATGTGCGGTTGCGTGGCCCCATGAACTCCAAGCAGCCTGGGCACCGTTCTGTACATGGATACCTTAGGTGGCCAATTTCACTTGGAACACGAACTATCTCTTTGACAGTAAGAACTCAAAATGCAGTTGGTCTTAGAGGTGAGGAAAAGGCTTTGTGGGTAGGCTGGGGCAGGGAGACAAAAATGGGGAAAATGCAAACAGGGAAAGAGAAGAAAAGGATGTCGCCTAACCAGATGCCCACAGGCCAAGAGCTGTGCTGGTGGCAAGCCCGGACTGGGGAGCTGGGACGGGGGAGCCACAGATCCCTCTGCAGACTCAGCACTTAGTCCAGCCTATCAGTCCTGTCCCTGAAGCCAATGGCAAATACGGGCCAGCAGAAGACCAGGCCACCAGCAAGTGGGACATCTGCCAGGGCTGACACTCAGTTGCCTTGGCTAGTTTTAGTATTCAGAAACTGAAATGTCTCTGGACATAAACAGTGCACAGAGAAGTCTCTTCCTTTTCTAAAAATACACGTCTGCAGTTGGGCACTGAAAAGGCCATCTAGAACACAAAACAAAGCCGGCAGCCACAGATGGAGGAAAAGCATTTCCTTGATCAACAGCAAAGGGTGAGAAATTAGCCTTCAGCCCAGAAGCCAACTCCTGTCTCTAAAACAACTTGGCACAGAGAAGCTCCGTGACTGACAGAGACTGGACCTGATTCCCACCTTGTCCGCTTACTATTCTCACTTAACTTCTCTCAGCCTCCATTTCCTCATCTGCAAAGTAGGACGGGGAACAATATCCACCTGGTTGGGTTCTTTAAGGACTAGAAATGATGACTGCCAAGCACCTAACATAGCTGCTGGCACAGAGCAGGCCACCAGTACACAGTCACTCTATTATTCCTCCATCTCAGAGTCTGCTGCTCCCTCCCCTTTCCTCCCTCTCTCATCTCTGAAATAATGCAGCCAAGGAAGACACAGCCGGACTTTCCCTGCTCCCCTGGCAGCTTCGTCAAGAGCTGTAGCTCCTGAAGGACACTGCTTGTGCTTGTTCTGGGCAGCAACGCCAGGGCCAAAACATCAGGAGGCTGCTTATTAGTGAATGGAACAGAGGAGCAGGAAGCCATGTCCCTGCAGGCCTCACAGAAGGGCTTTTCTACACATCCCAGCCTCAGCCAAGGGTCAGCAGGGGTCAGAGGGACAATTCGGAGAGGTCCCCGAGGAAAGGAGGCTACAATCGTCTAAAGGGTCGCCTTCTGGAGTTCACAGACAAGGAGCTTTGCAAGGTCCTGAACCCTGAGAAAGTGAGTGTGATTTGGATGAATATGCATTTTCTTGGGAGAGAGTCCAGAACAATCATCAGAATTCTCAACAAAGTCTGTGACACTCCCCTCAAAAAATAAAAAATAAAAAAAATAAAAACACCCACTCATTAAGGAAAAACAAGAATCTCTGAAAATGAATAACATTAAACAATCTCGCATTTTTAGCTCATATGTACCGACACCAGGTGCTTTCCCATGCGTTAGCTTGCCTGGTCCCTACAATAGTGGAAGGAGACAGTTAGCATCCCCAGATGAGGAAATAGGCTCAGAGGAATTTGCCACTTACCAAGGCCCCTTAATTAGCAAGTGGCAGAGCCAGAACTCAACCCCTAGAACATCTGTGGCCAGAGCTCAGGATCCTAATCACTACATTAGTGCCACCTTCTCCAGGCCAAGCTTCAGGTCTTATGAACTAGAAGGAAGGGCAACAGGGAAGTGGAGTGGGAGGATAAACTGCTTGTCATCTTGGAGTTCAACAATCTTTCAATCCTGGCCCATGTCTTTCACACACTGAGATTAAGAATTTTTCTAGATATTAGAAAAAAATCAAGAAGTCATAACAGTACATAAAAAGCTGGAGTGTGTGCCTTTAGTACCAAAGGCCTCACTTTTCTGGCTGGAAAAATGGAGATTATATATTACTACTCCGTGCATGTCCGGCATGTTGTAAGCATTCAATGAATGGTAGGCATAACTGTCAATATTACAATCTGGTGAGATAGCATATCTAGCAATCTAAGGTGCGCTCTTTATGCTGATGAACCCCACACTGTTTCCTTCCATGAGCCCATCTCCCTGCATCCTGAACTCCATTCAGATGCTGGTGAGAGACAGGCCTCAATCTGGCTCCCAGGAGTGATCACTCTTCCCCCCGAGCTGCAAGCTCAGGAAGCCAGCAGCAGCAGCCAGCAAGACTTGGGAGCAAGCCCGGGTCCCAGAGCCAACTATCCGACGTCATCCAAGGTGCCGAGAGGTCTTGGAAACCTCCAGGGTGATTACAGGAGGTAGGGAATATTCATGGCAAGCTTCTCCAGATGCAGAAAAACAAAACAAAGTTTAAGAAGCTATCGAAGGTGGGCAGATCCACCTCTAAGTCTCATAAGACCATAGATGCCAACTCCAGGGTTTTGGCAGACGAGGGTTTGGAAGACAAAGGTTTGGGTGATCTTGGAATCAAAGCCTCTTTATCCCTACAAGAAATTCATCTAACTGATGGGGATTCTTCAAGGAAGGCCATTTTCATGTCTTTGTCCCACTCTTCACAGCCAGAATATACACACGATCTATCAAGTATCCACACATAAATGGCATCTGTTATTGTTAATAATTGTTTTATGCATTATACAATTTTACTATGTGCTTAGCCCTTTCCATATATTATTTCATCTGACCCTCAAAATTCCGTTTTGAGGAAACTGCCATCCCATTCTACAGATGGGAATTTAGCTTCAGAAAGGTTAAGTAGCCCATTCAAGGTAACAGGGTTGGCAGGTGCCCAAAATTTTCAAATGCCATTCTCTTAACCACTATGTAGTTAAGAGAATAAGTATAAAACCCAATGTTTTATTGGGTTCCACCCACGGGGCTTCTGGACACCTTTTTCTCCTAGTCCTTCCAGAAACATATGAACTTATTCCACTCCATCCTAATTCAAAAGACTTCTTATGCAGAGTACTGAGCCCAAGATAAACTCCACTAACCAGAGGGTCACCTATAATCAGAAACACACAAGACAAAGGCATAAATGACACAAGTTAATATCCTACACTCCAGGTGAGAATATTAACAGTAAAGGAAAGGGGGATATGACCACAAACCTTCGGTGTGACACACTCACATGCCCAGAACATTCCACACTCCTGTGTTCAAAAATATTTTCAAGAAAAGGTGCCTTCTCACAAGACAATGAAGTTCTGGAAATGTTAGTGGATTATCTGTAGAACAAGGAAAGGTGACCACAGAAGTATGCGGGGAAAATATCACTTGAAAAAAAAAGCAAATCCTTAACACTCTGCAAGTGTTCTCCATTAGATTTCCCAAAGCAAGTCATGACTTTGGAACCAACCCGTTAACACAAATCAAAATAATCTGAACCAAATGTTCCCATTTAAAGGCCCTTTCCCCCCTAAAGAGTTGTACAATGTTCTACAAGGGGAAATGCACTCTCACACACCAGGCCACCTCACTCCGGTAATTACCACCAGACTTGAGGCTTCAGGGGCTCTGATCAAGTCTACGAACCCCAAAACCAAGAGCAGAGATCACAAGGGAGGTGATCCGGTAGACACAATGAATGTGGGAAATTTTGCAACAGGACCTCCGTCTGGAAATGAAACACCCTCTCCCTCTCTCTCTGGATTTTTGTTCCTAGAAGTCTTCCTTTAGCAGGATTCACACACCACACTACTCCACTTGCCTCCACCCTTTTCCTTTGGCCACCTCCTTTGCCCCAGCCAGAGTATCTGTCATTTAGCAAATACTCTCCAACAAAAATATGAAGCCAAGATGAAGTCAGGCTTTTGACATCTCTTGCTCCCTACACTCACGGGATAAGCTTCAGGTAGAGCCAACAAATCTATAGGCTCTGTCAGACCTGGGTTCAGATCAAGAGGAGCACTACAGAAGGACCTTCACTCAGTGTCACTAATCACCCTGAAACATTCCAGCCAGGGTAAAAGGTTCTTATTCAACTTCAAGGATGCAAGGACTCGATATACTACAGGAAGCACAGCCTCCCACCAGCTCTCATCTAAGTGTTCTTCAATTATATTTTAAACATGCTGGTATTGATGTTCTGCATCTGGGCCAATACATCTTCCAGTGTCGGCCACTGGCTTAACACCACAGTTAACTGACCCCCACGATCACCTGCTCAGAGACCTTCAGTGACACCTCACCTAAAGTCAGTCCCTCCCTATCACCTAGGATTTGTTTCTTTCCTGGTCATTTTATGACTTATTTTGTCTCGTTGATTTCTTTTTTTGTCTGCCTCCATGAACACGGGGACCTGCTTACAGTTTATCCACAGCCCAGAAGCTGAGCAGAGAAGGCTGACAGTTACTGTTTATTGTATGGATAGGATATGATGGTGAAAGGCAAATCACATAGAGGCCCGTATAGATTCTTAAGTGGGAAGAGACATATCCTAACATTACTAACTTCCCTAAATAACCTGTTACTGATCCAGCTTTCAAATACTTACAAAATCTCTTCTTACATATTTTCACACTTTCAGTCTTACAGAAAATAAATGAATGACATGTATTTACTGTGTGGAAGTAATACTTCTTCTTATGTTCCTCAATTACCTCTATTGAACCTTTCTTCGGAGGGGGAGAGGGGGAAATAAAACTGGCAGATAGTGAAGGTGTGGCTAATCCAACTATTATTCTAGGATTTTGTCAGCAAGCCCATGCTTACCACAGCCATTCCTTGACAATTTCGTCTCCACTTACAGATGGGGCACATACCTGAAGACCCCAACAAGAAGGCTAAGTGAAACTCCTCGGAAGTCCTTTCTGATAACTGTTGGCCAAGTAATTCGGACCACATAACACCAATGCTGACTACCACTTATCCCAGGGTTTCCCCATCTGTTTACACAGGAATCTTGTAACTATTTGAAATTCTTCTCTATTGACTTGTGTACGGTCTCCCTTTCCAGCAAGAATCTAAGTTTCATGTAAGAGGAAAACCTTGTCTGTCTTTTTCGTAAGCTCCTCCAACATTTTAAGGCCCCACTAAACTACTGTCAAAAGAACTTACAGTAACTAAGCGCTTTGAGAAGTTGCCTAGACTTTTGGACAAAGAAATTTGTTCCCTCTCCTGTAGAAGAAAATATAATCTAGGGATTATTCCTTCATGATGAGGTAAGGCTTTGCCAGCCACACCCCATCATATATATATGCACATGGCTCTGAGTAAACTCAGTTCAGGTTCTACCCAAAAACTGCTTACTGTTAGCCTTTTGAGCATCTGCAAATTCATAAATCACACTAACTATGAGAATAAAGGGACTCAATATACTACTCAGGCCCTGAAAGAGCCTATTTAGCAAGAGTAGAGTCAATACTTTTGAGGCAGATTATACTGTCCCAAGATGGTCACACTAGTACAGCCCATTCCACCTGTTATTCTTACAATGAATTGAGACACAGACACTCCATCAAGCAGTGGCGCCTCTGTCCCCCCCTCCTTAAACCCAGTGGAACAGTGCAAGAGGCTCAACCAAAAGACAATGGCAGAAATGACACTGCATGACTTCAGAAGCTGGGTCATAAGAGGTACTATGGAATCTCTGGCATGCACCACCCCACACCCCAAACCCTCTGACCCTCCCACCCCCCACCCACACAAAGGACTTTGGAGCCCAGAGCCACCTTGTGGAGGTGAAGTCACCATGCTAGAGACACATATGGAGAGATAATATAAAGGGGAGACCAGCTCTTCCCACTTAAATAGCTCTTTTAGTACTCTGAGCCCAGATACCAGACAGGTGAATGAACAAGGAATTTAGATGATCCCAGCCTCCAGCCCTCAAGTTCCCCCAGTGCCACGTGGAGTAGAAAGAAGCTACTCTGAGGAGTCCTGGCCACACTGCAGATCAGTCAGAAAAATCAGTATGGTTGGAAGACCATCAGGTTTGGCATTGTTTGTTTTGGAGGCAGAGTAGCTGGCACAGCTTACAGCATCAGTAATAACAGTCCCTCACCTGCACTTCCATGGCCACGTCCTACAGGATGGGGTCTCATTCCATGTGCAAACTGGAGGGTGAAGTGTAAAAAAAAAACCCTAAGTCTCCAGGCCAAGTAATGTCATAAAACAAGCAGAAAAGATACAAAACCACAAAGCACGTAAGTTTTTCCAAGTTCTCCAGGCTGAGTTCTTTGGACTTTGAAGCAGTCTGGCTCTTTGACCACCTGCCACCTTCTCCCTTCACCATCCATGTCTTTGGCACCAACAGAGACTACGAAATGAGAACATTTTCCTAATGAACAAATTCTTTTTACCAGCTTGTTTACTCTCAGGAAACCTTCATTCCAGAACTTTTTTGTTTTGAATAAGGATTATTTACCTGTGTGAGGTCTCTCTTACGTCTGTTTCGGAAGACTTTATCAACTAAACCTGGAGGGATATTCTCATAATAAAAAAAAATCCTTTAAATTTTAATATTTAGTGCAAGAATAATTTATATGCATGTATCTATTATCCCCATGGGTGTCAGCATCCGACACATATGAGATTCAAAAACCGGTTGTATCACGTGCTAGCTGTGTGACCTTGGCGAGTTGACATGGGTTTATTATGTCTCTGAAACTGCCAATAACAACTCTCGAAGAGGTGTTGTAAACGTTAAATGAGGCTATTGCAGCTAACACTTATAAAGGGCTTACCAGATACCAAGCACTGTTCTAAGTGGCTGAAGGTGCTCAGATCATACATAGCAGACAATGGGTATTCCTTAAGTGGTAGGTGCCATGAGCATCGTTAGTACTAGGACTATTAGATGAAATTAGTTCCCATGACAGTGGCCATAATGCCTGTGGGATGACTCCCTGAATATCAACTCATTATAGCACAAGAGCAATGAGGCTCAAATCCACAGTCAGTTCCAACAACTCATCTCAAACTCCTATAAATGTAAACTCCTAAGATGCTTAAGAATCATCTGAGGTGTCTGTTAAAATGAAGACCTATGGTTACACCTCCAGAGATTTTGAGTTAATCGTCTGGGACAGAGTCCAAAGAAGTTTCTTCCTTAACACCTCCATCCCCTCATAGCTGATTCCAGCAAATCCTGCCCTACAGATGCTGAGGTAAATATCTGGACTGTATCAATCAGGATGCCATACAAAGAGCATTAGCCAAGAGTCAGAGGTTCTGGATTCTAGTCTCAGCTTTGCCCCTAACTAGTTCTACAGCTTTGACACAGACACTGGGTCTCAGTTTCCTCATCTATAAAACGAAGATTCCAGACTAAATAATCCCAAAGGTGCCTCCTTTTCCAAAATTGATCCTACAACATGAATACTAGACCAAGTCCCTCAGGTAATCTTGTTTTGTGCATTTGCAGCAAATGAACTAAGAGCTATCATTTATTAAGCCCCCACTATGTGCAAGACACTGTCTGAAATGCTTAATTCATTTCTAAAAGTCTCAAGCATCTAAAGTCTATGTAAGATAAGAAAAACACCTCAGAAAGATTCAATAACCTTACTGAGGTGACACAGCCAACATTGTTAAGAGCCTTCATTCCATCCCAGACTTAACTGACCCAATACTGGTTCTGATACCATTATGCCTTTGGCCATCTCACTACAAATAGTTCATTTTCTTTGCATTTCTTTGCTTTTGTTCGATTGAGAGAGGTAATGAAAGCTCAAGCCTAAGCTCTTCAGTTCTGCAAAGCACCAAGGGGCAAGAACAGGGCAGAGGGGAGAGAAGTGGGTACAGCCAGGCACTGCAAACCTGAAAAGCACGTCTCCTTATCCCTCAAGTGAAGCTCAAGTGAGAGAGGAGAAGAACAAGACACCGTATCAGAATCACGCCCTTAAGTGTGAGGATCCACAAGGTAGGTGGTAGAAGAGGAAAGCAGAGAAATGAACACAAAGCACTGAGGTTGGTCAGCGGGACAGGGTGAAAAAACAGAACTTCGCCAAGATCTTTCCTCCCTTTCTTAATTCCTCTCAGGGGAAGAACAGAACTTTCCGACAGAGTATCCTCCACTGAGCTTAGAGATACAATGGGAAAGTTTCTCATGACGTCTACTTCTTTTGTTTTCTCTTGCCAAGTAACTTAATGGGAACCTAATCCCAGGCCTGCTCGCCTCCAAACTTCATTAGTTCATCTCAGGGACTCCGAGGCAAAGTGGAAAGATGACAAGGAGGACAAGTTCCAGATAATGGATTTTATACAAAAACTCTTTTGGTTTCCAATTTGTTCTGTGAGAGATTTAAAGGGTGTTTGAAGGATATGTGGCACAGGGAAGTTGCACAAGGAAAAGCACAGGATTTGAAATCAGAAAACCCGGAGCTGGGATCCCAGGACCACATGAGATACTTCCCATCTGACCTGGGGCAAGTTGTACAAACGTCCTTCAGGCTTCACGCCTGTCAAATGGGGACAATAATACTGACATCACAGACCTGTTTTTAAAAATAAATGAAGCAGGGTATATGAGATGCCTAATATGCTATCTGACCCAAAGATTTTCTAAACCGACAAAGAGGTTAATCCAAGAGTGAGCCGACAAGTCTTGTTTCTAGCTGTACAGTGTCAAACCTCTCTGAACCTCGATGGGGAGACAGAACACTGGGCTGCCCTGCAGTTCTCGTCCAGTCCCCACTCTGAGCAACCCAGGGACTGCTTCTCCTGGGAAAACTAATGACTTCAGGATGCGTCAAAACTGCCACTGATGCCAAGGAAAACCATCTGATTATTTCAGACTGATTACGTGAGAGACTCAGAAAAGAGAAAAGGGTAGCCTAATGAACATACCCAAGTAAGAGCATTTAGCTCCTGCCTTATAAATTAAATCGAATTAAAACCTGCAGAGCAAGGAAAATATCTTTAAAGTTGTAAATGATTTATAGGACCAGTTCGACACACAGGAAAAAAGCTGTCAGGCTCTACGGAAGCCAGACCCTCTCTTCGGAAGGGAAGAATGAACCCTAGATTCAGTGAGAAGTGGACACGGCAGAGAGCTCACGAAGCGAGTGAGACGGCAACATGGCACTGCCAGGGCAGAGCCCCTGTGACTTCACTGCCGCCCAGGGTGCCTGGCTTGGGCATTAAACAATAGGGCAGGGCGGAGTCTGTGGAACAGGGTCACATATCCTGCCTTCTCTAACAAACCAGATATCACTTCAAAGGACTCAAAGATTCTACTCCTGAGAGAAGCAGGAAAGGGTACTGTGGTTGCGAACTCAGATGGCATGGGTTTAAATCCTGGCTCTGCGATTAACTAGCTCTGTGAATTATTTAACTCTCTGTGCCTGGATTTTCTGATCTGCCAAATGGGTATAAAAACTGAACCAATCTTAGAGGGTTTTATGAGGATTATACACATTAATACAACTGAAGAGGAGCAGCTGGGTGGCTCAGTTGGTTGGGCATCTGCCTTCAGCTCAGGTCATGATCCCAGGGTCCTGGGATCAAGTCCCGCATAGGGCTCCCTGCTCAGTGGGGAGTCCTCTTCTTCTGCCTGCTGCTCCTCATGCTTGGGTTCTCTCTCTCTCTCTCTCTCTCTCTAATAAATAAATAAAAAAATCTTTAAAAAAATACAACTGAAGAACCTTGATCAAATCAAGTGCTCAATTAAATGAAAGCTATTATTACCTACCTCATAGCACTGGCCATCCATTATTGAGCTTTTCTAATGTACCATATGCCAACCATACATTGCCTAATTTAGTCACCCAAAGCCCTGTGAGTCACTGAATATAAAGCACTAAGCTCTATGCCCTCCCTAAACACAGTAAAGTGCTCAGTAAAGGTAACCCACTCCAATTATCATTACCAAACCAAAACCAAAACACTGCTTCACTAAGTTCTGAAAAGACACCCGAGTAAACAACAAGTCAAAGAAAATCACCAATTAGGCATCTTTTTGGTAATATGTAAATCAAGTATTTTTGATCAGTCAGAGACTCTTCTTATATCAAACAGCCTTGCTGTTACTCTGATTATTTCATCTTAACACAGATTCCAGGACTGACCCAGCAGTCAGATGAATAAGGCCTCCTGAATACTCTCTTACAATGTACTTTTAACAACACCCATTTAAACTGCAGAATAGTTTTCATGTTGGCAAACCAACAGCTTTAAATCATTTCATGAGATAAGCTGAGACCACATCAAACAGTGAAGGAATATCAAGAAAAAAAAAAAGATATGGTAAAGATCAAACATGGTTCAAAAAAAAAAAAAGGTCAAGCCCTAAAAGAACTTCTATTTCTGATCCAATCCTCTTACAGCAAATGAAGATAAATATGAATCCCCTAACTGCTCCCAGCTACTCTGCTCTGTCAAATGGCAGTGTTCACATGAGAACCAGATGGAACAAAGCCTCAACAGTGTAAATACAGCTGTATTCATAATAACCTTGGCCTAGAGAGTACCAGTACTCTTCCAGTGACATGGTATACATTATTTAATGGCACATATATTAAATGCAAGCTCCTCTGCAATGTGACTTTGCCATTCTTCGCATGCAGAGGTGGAGTCTGTTTCTCTACTCCCCTGCATCTGGGCTGGCCTTGTGAATTGCCTGGGCCAGCAGAACTGATGCTGTGCAAATTGCACAGCCCAGGCTTCCAGAGGACCTGAGACTTCCACCTTTGCCCTTTTGGAACACTTTTCTAAGACAGCTTTACCATAAAGAAGTCCAGGAAGAAAGACTATGGAGGGAGAGGCCCTGGTTCAAGCCCGAATCCAGCTGCATGAGCAAGCCCAGGAGAAGCCAAGGTAAGACCCCAATCCAGTTGGTCCCAAAAAACACAACTGTTTACTTCAGTCTCAAATGTTTGGGGTGCTTTGTTGTATAGCAAGAGATAAAGAATACCAGTATGTTAGCTGGAGTTTACTTAATTTTAAAAACAAGTTTCCAGAGGCACTTGGGTGGCTCAGTCGGTTGAGTGTCCAACTCTTGGTTTCAGCTCAGGTCATGATCTCAGGGTTGTGGGATCAAGCCCCATATCGGGCTCCACACTGGGCACGGAGCCTGCTTGAGATTTTCTCTCTCCCTCTGACCCTCCCCTCTCTCTCTCCCTTTCTAAAAAACAAACAAAAACAAGTTTCCAGTTTGAAACTTACAAAACTCAACAAGAGGCAAAATCTAAATTGTTGGAACTCAGAAGTAATAGTTCTCTTCAGAGGATTGGATTTAAGATGGGAGCTTTATGGTATGCTGATGGCTTTTATTTCTTGGCCTAGGCAGTGATTACATGGGTGCATTCACTTTGTGCTAATTTATCAAGTGTGCACTTCTAAACTGCATACTTTTTTCTGGATATATACTGAACATACATTTTAAGATAATTTAAAATAAGCCTCTCTTGGCAAAATCTCTTTGAAAAAAAAGTGTTATGTGCCTTCAGGAAATAAATCATGCTCACAATTTTTTGTCTATTGGTCAAATTCTCCTCAGAGAAGCCTATAACATATACAAGCCCAGCTTAAAAAACTAAACATCACTTGTTACATACGAGCAGGTTTCTTCCTTGCCAAAAATATGACCCATTTATGAGTCAGTCTAAAAATGGCCCCAGAATCCCAGCAAACTTTGTCATGCCTAGGCCAAGATATTTTCAAGTGCTGGTTTAAAATCTCCTTATCATTTTGGAAAGACTGTGTAAGCCACATAAAAGGAAAAGGTCCTCAGAGCGTCTGTGCTCACAGATGGGTCTCCCTTCATAGATCACACCAACTCCAAGGCCACCTCTCGTTCTCCTCCCAGTGTCCCTGGCCCCACCACCCAAATGCCAAAGCCAAGCAGAGTCACTTGTTCACACAGAAAAGACTTAACATACGTCTGTGGTTGGCTGGAAGTCCCCAAAGCCCTTAACAATGTTTCTGTCCTTTGGCTAAGTAACACCCCTTTAAGTAATCTATTCAAAGGAAATGACTTTAAAAAAAAAAAAAAAAAAAAAAGGAAATGACTTTAAACAGAGACAAAGATTTATGTACCAGATTGCCAATCAAGTTCTTTAAACTAGTAAAAAATTAATGGAAACACTCTAAATGTTTAAAGATAGGAGATTAGATAGGGAAATTAACACAGAGACATTTAGTAGGACATAAAACATTAAAAAAGAGAAACGAAGTTCTCTCCTTGTGGTGGAATTATGACTGTTCCTACTAAAATTTTTGGTAAGAAACAGGTGTTTTTCACTTTTTACTTTTATAATCAGGGAAAAAACAAAGTAAAAAACTGGACGAAAATGTGTTAAACTGAAGATGATTAACAGTATAATCTATTTCTCTTTCAAGATCCATTTATGACTTTATCTGTTATTCACATCCCTTGCCTAAAATCATCACTTAAGCTATATACGTATCTTGAACATTTTACCAGACTCAACTTCCACTGAATCACAAAAATCTTTCTTTCCTGCCCTGAAGGCTCTGAGCTCTTCATTATCTTTGTAAACCTAGTGTTCAACACAATCCCTTGCCCTTAATGAGTGTTCAATACATTTTGGCTGAAAGCTCTAGGATGTCAGGGTAAGGACAAAAGGAATTACCTGACCTACATGGCAGCAAAGGCCTCATTTCCCTGTGTGTCCCATGCCTGCCACATGAAAGATGTACAAGTTACTTTTTATTTGTGTTAGTCAGCTCAGGCTTCCATAACAAAATACCACAGACTGACTGGGTGGCTGCAACAACAGGTATTCATTTGTCACAGTTCTGGAGACTCCAAGTCTGACATTAGGGTACCAGCATGCTTGGGTTCTGGGGAGGGACTTTCTTCCCAGCTTTCAGGCAGCTGCCTTCTTGCTGTGTGTTCACATGGCCTTTCCTTTGTGCCCATGCAGAGGGGGAGGGAGAGAGCTCTGGTGTCTCCTCTTATAAGGACTAATCCTATATAACCCCATCCTTATTATCTCAACTTAATTACCTCCTTAAAGTCTTTATCAAATACAGTCACACTGTGGATTAAGGCCTAAACAAGTAAATTTGGGGAGAGGGGACACATTTCAGTCCGTAAAATTATTAAATGAAAACTGAAAATATTTCACCTCACCAGTGGACCAAGTGAGAGGATACCAAGAAGAGACTACTACCATGACTATCAGAACAACTTCATCCCCTGTGTCAAGTGATGGGGTACACCAAAGGACAGGTATAAGCTTTTGGTAGGTCTTCATAATTTGATGTACAATAAGGAGACAAGGAAGGATTTGGGCATGGGTGGGATGTACCCAAACCTGTGCTTTGGGAGAATTTGTCAGGGATCAATAGAAGTCTGCATCCAGGTGCACAAACACAGAAGGTGAACACTGCTGTTAGAAGCCATTCCAAGGGTCAGGTGAGTGCTGTGGGGACTGGTAGGAGGAACAGCTATAATGCTAGTGGCATACAGAGAAGGTAAAGAGCAGATGTGAGGGGCTTCACCAGTCAGACCCACAGGAAACTGTTACCACCAACTGGATAATCAGAGACACAGAAGGAAAAAGCAGCAAAGATGCTGGTAAGGTAAAGGGAAAAAGTGGAGAAAGGAGAGACACATTCCAAGACCTGGAGATGGGAAGAGGAGGACATGCTTCCAGAAGTAAGGCAAGGGCAGTTCGCATTTGACATGGGTTTAATCTGAGCTGCCAGTACATACCCTGGCAGAGATGCTAATCAGACAGTTGAAAAATGGGTACATGGAAGCCCAAAGAGAAGTCACACCAGAGGTAGATACCTCAATAACATGCAAAGAAGTAAACAAGATAGCTAAGGAGTCTTCAGTGAACTGAGCATAGAAACTCAAAGACCATCTTCTCTGGATAACAGAGAAAGAGGCCAAAGAACAAAAGGAAAAGAAAGGCCAGAGAGGTAGGAGGACAATAAGAGTAAAGCAGGGCCATGCATCAGAAATGCTTTTAGGTATGATGAAGGGCTGGGTACCAGCAAGAGGACAGAGATATCAAATACACAGAGACGGAGCATTTGGGAATGGCTCTTACATGATGATCAATGGGATCCTTGCATGAGTTATTTCAACGGGGTGAGAAGAGCAAAGCAGTGAGCCGCAGAAAACAATAAAGACACAGACAACAGGCTGAGCATCTAGGTGTGTGCCAGGCATCATGAGAGGAATTTTGTATGGATTGTCATCTTTGATCCTCACAAACACCCCTACAAAGTATGCATTATTGTAATTTGTATTCAGAGCATTTTGCGTATTTAAAAAAAAAACAAAAGAAACCTATCTACAAGATCACATTTGCCTATCTGGAAAAACAAACCTCTCGTACATATTTTGAGGTAGCTATGGAGATTTGAGAGCAGGCATGTAGGTGGAAACAGATATCAAGGAAAATGATACAAACGACAAGGGGTGGAGTATGGAGTGGCCTGGCTGGGTGACTCATCCCAATGATCAAAATGTTTGTGATGGCAGCAAATGTATTTAACCCCCCGTAGCTCGGGGGCTTCTGTGAGTGTGTATGTCCATCTGTCTCTGACTCCCACAGGAGCTGTTTGGGAGAAAAACACAAAACCATGCTGGTCTGGACAATTAGCCCCTTACAAACTTGTAATATGAGTAACATTTTTTGAAGGCTGATTTTTTTTAATACACCTGCACAGCTCTATTAATTAAAAAGCCTGAGTTCACCAGATCATTAACTGAAAACATCAAGTTTTGACTCACTCATACGTTATCACAACTATGAAAAAAGACCGAATGCTAGAGTATACTCTCACCAACATTTCAAACCTGTGAAGATTTAACAGAAACGGAAAAATTGGGGATTTTGAAAATCTTTCATTTCCCCTTCCTACCCTCTACCACAACTTATTCTTACCACAAAATCTTTCATCCTCACCATAGCCACTCTCAATAGCACTTATTAAAAAATACATATATCACCTTGCCCTTCTCAGCCAGATACTCAAACCATACTTGATAGTAATGAGCTATTTTATTAGAACTGTTAAAAAAAAATAACACTAGCAATTCAGGGCTTGGAAGGAACCATAATAACAGCAGTTTCTCTGGATTTACAAAGCCATAAATCTGTGGATGCTGTTTGACATTTATTGAACATGAATAACATCCCCATATGCTGTGATACTGAGGCTTGGCCAGAATTCTACGGAAAAGACCTAACTCACAAAGAAAGGCTTAAAAAGGTTCACCCTGGACCAATAAATACCACCAATTGCCCCCCGTCCTAATATTCTCATCAGGTCAAAAACATCCATCATTTAGACCTCCCCAAGATAAAGGTATAAAGCCCTGAGCTTGCATGTTGCTTCCGTCACTTCCTGTGCAACAATGGCTCATGTTCTGAATCAATTTCATCCTATACATGATGGGAATAAAACCATATCAGAGCCTGGAGTTGAAAATGCTAGGCCAATATGGCAGACAGCAAGGAGCAGTGGAGAAAGCCAGGCACACCTGGGCGTACACTCTGGATTCACCATTATCTGCTTGGCTAGTAACACTGGGAAAGTTGATCGTTCATTTCCTTGAGGCTTCACCTTCCTAATTATCACATCTGATTTTAGCCCATTAGCCTCAAAGTCTTACTCTTTTAACCAAAGATAAAGATAAACAATCATATCACAATGCATTTCACTCTCTCCCACAATGGGGATCTAAAGGGCCCTCTGCTCCGCAGATCTATAGTTTTTTGAAGTTAATAAAAGGTGGAACTTGTCACAAACTTCTACAGAACCACTCTTTCTTGCCCATTTAGATGGAGGAGGTGGTGGCCTCACCTCTATGATCTACTAGGAAAAAAATACCACTGAAAGTTGATGTTTATTCCTACTGATGAGGGTTTCAAAGAAACTCAATGTGATCCATACATAGGGTGATTACATCCAAACGGGGGCTGTTTTGAGAAAAGGACAGCTAATAATAATCATGAAGAAATAGCAGGTATGACCCAGGACATATGGTCCATCCTAGTTAGATCCTTTACAGGGAAGAAGAGGGCATATGGCCTTCTCTCTCCCTTCTAACAACTTTCAACCAGGGAAACCTCAAAGAAAGGAAGGTTACAGTAACCTCAAAGCCTCCTCCCCTCCTTATCATGACAGCCTTTTCCTGATGCAACAAAAACATATGCCTAACCAGCACTTACTAACCTATATATCAACTGTGCCTTTTTCTTGATCACAGTGGCCAAATTCCAATAACACCAATAATGGGCATCATTAGCACAGAAGCACTTAGGTAAGTAAAGCAGAAATGCAGTCATACTAGCTGCTTTGAGCTGAGGACAAGGGTCAGGCTGGTGTAGAAATGAGAGGCACCTGCTATCTGTCACAATCACCTAGCACAGTAGTCCAAGTACTGGTACAGGAGGCAAAGTCCAGATCTGGGCAACTCCACAGAAGACCACGTGGAAGCTCTCCCTGAGAGTGCTGCGGGTGCTGCCAACCCCCAGAAACACAGAGACAATCCCACATACAAGTCCTTAGGATATCAGACCATCCCTGGTCTCACAGCAACGATCTATCAATAGTCCTCTGCACATGAGGACAAAGTCTTTCTTCTTTAATTGACCCAAAGATACAGTGTTTTAGTTACAAGTAATTATCAGGAAAAAGAAAGTAAACTCATGGCAAGACAAACTTTGGGGAAAAAAAAATAACCTATTTGTTAATTTTCTTCTCAATGCTTTTCCTTTTTCTTTTTGTTTTCTCAATCATTTTAGAACTGATCAGGAAGGTCCCTGGATTACCATATGTACTGGGCTTAACAAAAAGAGTCAACTAATCTTAATTTATAATAAGTTATAAGCCCAAGAAACTCTATGACAAAAAAACAAACGAACATACAAACAAGAAAAAAATTTAAATGAATAAAAGTATAATAGTACAGACTATAGGAATAATCCTTCCACTAAAGTACATTCAGTTTTCTGCCTAAGAAAGGGCGCAGATGCCACACTTTCCATGTTTAACAGATACTTGTCTCCTGAGAAATCCAGCATTTCATACCACCTGCCAGAGGCTCCCAGGGAGTTCCAGACTGAAGACCCAATAACATGACAATACCTACCCATAAAGGAACCTCACAAAACAAAGCATCTATTCCCCCAGAAGAGGGGTGTAACTGATCCCAGAACCATCTACTAGTCCTACTTCAATCCTTAGTAGGTAGAAAAAAAAGAACAAAAACCAGGAAAAGTGATCTTGAAATTACTTGTGGTGCTGGGAAAGAGGCCACAAACTACATTCAAGGAATAAAAGGAGCATCAACACTTCCTGGATGGCAGGGAAGTCATTAGCTGGTAAGAAATGACATTTTTTTATAAGATTTTATTTATTCATTTGAGGGAGAGAGGGAGAGAGCACAAGCAGGGGGATAAGCAGAGGGGGAGGGAGAAGCAGACTCCCAGTGAGCCAGGAGGGGACATGGGGCTCGACCCCACGGTCTGGAGATCATGACCTGAGCTGAAGGCAGACACTTAACCCTCTGAGCCACACAGACGCCCCAAGAACTAACACTTATTGAGCACTTCCATGTACCAGGCACTATTTGACGCACTGTATGTATGCATTAAACTAGTCCCCCAGCAATACTGAAAGGTAGGTCTTATTCCCATCTTCGCTTTGGAAATGAGAAACCTGAAGCAGTTTCCATACTTGGGTCACCAAAAACTTAAGTGGCAGAGGCGGAAATGGATCCTCACATTGACACAAGAGCCCACACTGTTGGCCTCTACATTATATAATGTTATTGGTCACCCAGCTGGTGAATGGGGAGATTAAGACTGAAACCCAGGTATTCCTAACCCTTAAATCCATGCTCTCCACAGTTACCGGAACATGAACACCAGCCATGCTGCCTCATCTCCACCAATACCACACCCTGCTGTCGCCATTAATAATAAAGGGCATCATTTATGGAGGGCTTGCTAAGCCAGGATAAGAAAATCTTGGCTTAGAGATGTTCATTTGACTCGGATCCCAAACAAGTATGTGGAGAAGCCAGCATTTAAGCCAAGTCCATTGGACTCCAGAGCTGAGCTCTCAGTCCCTCCAGGAGAAGCCAGGGCTGTAGCAAGATTATGATCACAGGGCGCCTGGGTGGCTCAGTGGGTTAAAGCCTCTGCCTTCGGCTCAGGTCATGATCTCAGGGTCCTGGGATCGAGGCCCATATCGGGCTCTCTGCTCAGCAGGGAGCCTGCTTCCCTGTCTCTCTCTGCCTGCCTCTGCCTACCTGTGATCTCTCTCTCTCTGTCAAATAAATAAAATCTTTAAAAAAAAAAAAAAAAAGATTATGATCACAGGACCATACTGCAAACAACCACGGAGGCCAATTCCAGAGGTGGCTGTCACAAAGTCACTGACTCATTCTTCAGGTCTCACCCAGCAACTTCCTGCTTTTTATTTCACACACACACACACACACACACACACACACACACACACACACACACACAAAGAATAAAAAGAATAAAAACCCCAGAAGCTCAGTTTCCTTATTCATAGCAGGTGAGAAAAAGCCCAAAGGGAGTGAGAGGCAGTCAGTGACAATCTCAGTGACCGCAGGTAAGTGACAACTGACACAGAGGGGAAGAAAATGAAAACCTGGAAAGGCAGACGCAAAATTATATGGTGTATCAGTGAAGCACATAATGACAGTCCTGAGTCATCAAGAAAAAATTGGTTTCTGCTTAAGCATCTTCTGTTTTTAAAAGCAGCAAAATGCCTAACATTTAAGCTGGGTTTTCATCAAATACTTAAAATTTTTCAAGTCTTGGCATTTGAAATAGTAAGAGGCAGAAGGGCTTGGAGGAAACAGGAATAAAGGACAGTGGACTGCCCTGGACTTCAGAGCTGAGAGGTACAGAACACTCAGCTATGATCCAGGGTCCCAGGGAAATCACTACACCACAGAAGACTCCACAAGGGGACAGGCCTTCAGGTCCCTTCCACCACCAAAACTCTGTGAGAAAGAAGACAACGTGGTGGTAAGTCATGTGCCTTAAGCCAAACAATCCTGGGGTAGATCTCAACCACCCCAGTGATAACCCATATCTGCTTTGCTCATGATGATCATCCTGGTAACTGGCACACAGAGGACACTGGATAACTAGTTCTTCAATGAATGATCAAAACCATGTAACTTTGGTTACTGCCTGTGAACTTCAACTTGTTATGCTGCAAAGTGGGAATGACACTTTCTACAGCATGGAAGAGTGATGAGAATTAATGAGTTGATTATGTAAAGCTCCTCCTCCCGGACCTGGATCCGAGACTCACTGTGTTGTGATAGCTGAACAGCTAACCATTAGTTATCTGGAAACAGGACCTAGGAAGCAGCCCCCATTCCCAAAGGATAATGCAAAGAAGAAGCCCAAGTTCCTCACCTGTCAAATTAGAAGTTGCAAATTGAGCAAGTATCTACCCCCTTCCTCTAAAAATAATCCCTAAATTCAACACTGTCTCACTGGTCATTAATACCCTTATGAGCTAGAAAGATGTTCTAAAATTTACAATTGAAGACACTGTTTCCCTGGGTTAACCAGCAAATCAACCACAAAAACTAGATCTTCAGACTCTGCTTCCTCCTCATCATCATCCTCATGTCTCAGCAGCCACTAGAAACTGAATACCCACAAGCATCCTGTGCAGAATTCCACAAATCCCAGGCCAGCCGACTGCAGAACAAACAGCAACATTGTCACAGGCAAATTTCAAAACTGTATTCTGAGCAGCGATTCCACCAAGGACACGTATAAATGATACTTTCTAGCCCAGGAAAAGTTTCCTCCTCTCTGATCTGGGATCTCTGGACGGAAAGACCTTTTTCGAATACTGGCTTCTAACTACTACTTGCTTTATCCTTCAGTTGGTGCTGCCAACTTAGCTTCTCTAAAAAAGAAAGAAAAAATGTCCTGAATGTCCCCAAAGGAATTTATTGTCCCTCTAAGGAATTACAATAGAAAAATAAGATCCTTTGAACTTTTGGTGGCCTGTGGGCAGGGAAGAGATTAAATCAAAGAAGCCAATGCTGCTTCTTTGCCCAGGCAAAACTGCCCAGGCAGTTTCCAGGAAAGGACTGTTGACCTCAGCCCCTTCCTGGGCTGGGTGCTGGCAGGGACAGCCTTCAGCCTTCTCCCTCTCAGTCTCCACATCCCCATACCCATCTGCAGCAGGAGGATCAGTGCTTGAGACCCCAGGCCTCTCCAGCAGTGGATGGACAAAAACAATCAACCACACTCTTCCTCCAGAATCACCCCTCCTCACTCCATGACTATGGAAGTATCGGTAATAACACAGATGTTATTACTAACACAAAGCATGTACTGTGTGCTAGATAGGATTATAATAAGCATTTTAAATGTATTACTTGATTTAAATGCTCACAACTATCCTATGAAGGACACTATGTTATTACCCTCTATGTTATATACAAGGCAATGGTCCTCTACCATTGGCAATGGACCACTACCTCTGCTACTTAGCTGAGCCCACTTCCCAAGCTTGAAGAAGAAAGGAACATGCCTCTTGTTCTTGTTGGAAGGAAGGAGAACCACATCTTTAATACAGAAGACAGTGAACAGATACAAATGAATGGGAAAAGGAGCTGGTCCAAGTTCACTAATGATCCCAGTAAAAGGTACCAGCCCACCTTCTTCCTTCTCTCCTGGCAGTAGCAGAGAGCCAAAGACTCCCAATAAATACTTATTTAACATATGGCAGATTCCCCCCTAATTCCTAAAAAATAGTTCCTATGCATTCTGCTTAAGGCCTAGCCCCTACAGCGGCACTCTTAATGCCCTATCCCATAGTAAGGCCTCCTAGGAAATCTTTTTCTAGCCAAACGCTTTGTGCATTGATCTCTCATTTCTTACATGCTCTGAAGCCCCACAGAGACACAGCTGTGGGACCACTTTCTGTGGGCATCTCAACAGTTAAGCATGGTGGCAGCGGCTGTCTAGCCTCCCACCTTTGCTGGCTGTGTAATCAGCCTCCTTCTAATCCTGCCAAGCTCCAAGCTGCCTGGCACCAGAGGCCAGAAGCTGCACAGGGGTAATAATTTAACAAATCACCTGTCTGGCTCTCCTGCCAGGACACCCACTCTGAAGCTTATACAGCTGCTGATGCTAGGGCTGCAGCCCTGTGGGTTGTCAGCGAAACAGCAGGTACTGGAGCCTTGGGGCCCACACACTCTCCAGCTCTATCGTGCCGAAGAAAATCAAGATGAGATGTTTGATAAGGGGGGACCCTCAAAGACTAAGCCTCCTACTCTACACCTAGCTCCTTGGGGATTTTAAAATATTGCTATTTTGCTAAATGCAGGACGAACAGCTGTGCTCAAGAAGCAACACATACCCTCAGGAACCTGGATGGCAGGAACATCACAGGACACACTGGTAAGACACGAAGAGAGAACGAAGTGAAACGCAGCTAACATATACCAAAAAACAAACTTTTGCAGAGTTTATGGGAACATCCAAAAAATGTGACATGAAAGTGATTGTGGAATCTCTCCCAAGATGTATGAGTCATACTCAGCCCAGAACTACAGGAAAATAAGGTAAATGACCCGCAAACTGTTTACAATACTTATTCATTCATTCTTTTGTTATTCATCTGTCAACCACTGAAAGAAAATATCTTTTTAGGATTACAAATAGTTGTGCCCACTTTTAAAAAGTGAAAATTCTGCCAGGACAGGCCTTACAGAAGAACAAATCCTTTTGCCCAAAACAATGGTAAAGGGAAGTTACCTAAAGAGAAACTGCCTTTAAGTAACCATCAGCAAGTTATGAGCTGTTCCAGTTACTGTCAAATACCTGCTAACACACACACTATGATATTCACATTAAAGACAACATGAATTTTAATCTAAAAAAATGTTTCAAACCAGGCTCTCAGTCCTATGTCTTGAGAAGGGAAACACAGTTTGTTTTGTTTTGTTTAAGATTTTTATTTATTTATTTATTTGACAGAGAGAGATTACAAGAGGGCAGAGAGGCAAGCAAAGAGAGAGGAGGAAGCAGGCTCCCCGCTGAGCAGAGATCCCGATGTGGGGCTCGATCACAGGACCCTGAGATCATGACCTGAGCCGAAGGCAGAGGCTTTAACCCACTGAGCCACCCAGGCGCCCCAACACAGTTTGTTTTTAATCACAATACTTCCTTATGACCAACGCTTTGAGACTGGTTTGTCACTAACGCCAGATAATGTCCGGGTGGCTTACTCCAACAACTTATTCCAACAACTTACTCCAACAACTAACTACAAGAGCGGGGTCTAAGGTCACAGAGTCCTGACAAGGGACTAAGACAGACAAGGGAGGACTGGGAACACACTCACCAGTCTGGGGCTTTACTTCTACAGCGAGAAAAAGCAAAAACACCTCTCCTTAGCCAACACTTTATATCTGCATCTGTTTATCACTTGAACGGAGCCAAGCAGAAGCAATAGCCCATGATTCTCTGTAGGTCAGCACTCTCACCTGAACAGAACTCAACGCTCGTGTATTCAGCACGAGCTTCAAAGTCCACTGGCCTGGGGTCCAATCTCTGCTCCACCCTCACCAGCTGAATGATGCCAGCCAAGTTACTTGATAAGTTTCCTCACCTGTAAAATGGGAAGAGTGATTCCACCTGCCTCATAAGGTTGGTGAGAGAAACAATAGAATGAACTTAAAGTGCTCAGTACAGTGCCTGTCTCATAGAAAGCAATCAATAAATGACAGCATTTAACAAATTGGAGCTGACATGTGAACCAGAATATAGACTAGTAAACGTGGTTAACCCACTCAGTCATTCAGTAAGTATTTGTTGACTGTTCCCCCCTGTGCCAGGCACCACACTAAAGGTTAGAGATAAAGCACTGAACAATGTGGGGCTCAAACTTCAACAACTCCAGTACACTGGAGACAGTCATGTAACCAATACAGTGTCCAAGGTTTCAGATGAGGACAATAAAACAGAACAAATGGTTTATCGTGTTCGAGAATGAATCTTAATTGTGACATGGGTCAAAATACACACACACACACACACACACACACACACACATTTTTTTTTCAGATACCCTATTATGTTCATTCCCTACATAGGAATTTAAAGTAAAAAATACTAAGATTCACCCTACCCTGATTTTGCCTACACACCCACAGACAGTTAATGTTCAATAATGGGTTTAAGTCCAATAATGATCTGGAAGGACTGCCAGATCAATATACATAATGAAGAGAGGCTTCCCTACAGAAATGAACAGAGTCCAGTGTGTATGTCACTAGAAAACATACAATCACAAAACTAGAGATGTGTAGACATCCAGCTGGCTGCATTTATTAACTGTATGAGTCATCAAGCAACTCTCCGGGCAAAAATAAGACTGAACTAGCCTATTGTTGACATTTCATCAAAAAGTCAGTGCAACAGAATGAAGAATGAGCCAACTCTCGGCAAAAGGTGAGAAGGGGAAGAAAACGGACTAGCAAAGACCTCTCCAAGATAACCACGACAAGCTAAGAAGTCAATGCCCTTATTCCTTAAAACCCACAATGGCACTCTTAGAAGAAATTCCTTATGAGGAATGGAGTTTGTTTAGTAGAGCAATAGTTTGTCACCTAAAACTACTTTTTGTAAAGATTTTTATTTATTTATTTGTGAATGAGAGAGCACGTGTGCTGCACAAGAGCATGGCCGGGGCGGGGAGGGGGAAGGGGGGCTAGGTGGGAGGCAGAGGGAGAAGGAGAAACAGGCTCCCCACTGAGCAGGGAGCTCAACACGGGGCTTGATCTAAGGGCTCTGGGTCTGTGATCACGATCTGAGCTGAAGGCAGATGCTTAACCAGATGAGCCACCCAGCCATCCCTGACCTACAACTTTGTATTCCCCTCAAAGATTGAGTCAGATGCCATTTTATGGCCAACCTAAACATTCATGTGAATTAACCAATATAAGTCAAAAAATACCTTTATATAAGTCTAACTTAATTTATAATCATCTGAGCACCCAATAAGCAAAGAAAAGACATGAGAATGATTACATGCAGAGGCACCCTATTTCCTAAACAATTTGATAAGGAAATACAGCTTTTCTTTTTTTTTTTTTTTTTT
>LNAC01000547.1:859705-894280 GCA_002007465.1 Ailurus styani
GATTTTATTTATTTATTTCACAGAGGGAGAGAGATCACAAGGAGGCAGAGAGGCAGGCAGAGAGAGAGAGGGGGAAGCAGGCTCCCCGCTGAGCAGGGAGCCCGACGCGGGCCTCGATCCCAGGACCCTGAGATCATGACCTGAGCCGAAAGCAGAGGCTTTAACCCACTGAGCCACCCAGGCGCCCAAGAAATACAGCTTTTCTTAATAAAAATTCCTCCTAACACAGCGCTGGCATTGGAAATTGACTTCCTCATGAAGTGGGTTACCCAGACCATGGCTTCTCAAAGTTTAATGTTCTTATAAATCTCCTGGTATCTTATTAAACTGCCAATTCCAAATCTTTAGGTAAGGTGGGGGGGGGGAAGCCCAAGATTTTTGTAACAAACTGCCAGATGATATGGTATTACTGGTCCATAAACCATACTTTGAAAAGCAAGGACCTAGGGGTGCCTGGATGGCACGGTCAGTTGAGCATCTTACTCTTGGTTTCAGTTCAGGTCGTGATCTCAGGGTCATGAGATCAAGCCCCACATCAGGATCTCCACTCAGGGTGGAGTTTGCCTAAGACTCTCTCTCTCCCTCTCCCCTTCCCCCCTAAAATAAATAAATAAATCTTAAAGAAAGAAAGAAAGAAAACAAACAAACAAGGACCTACACCAGGCAGCCAAACTCCAGGGATGAACATTCTCCTCAAAGTGAGGCCATCTCTTTGGGGTTACAGACAGCTCAGACAGTACAAGAGAAGCCAAGGGCTCCACTACTCAGAAAAATACACATGTACACGTTAGACATAAGGACATACACACAAAATTTCAAAATTCTACCACAAGCCACCGAAGAAGCATCCCCACTTCTGTGAGGTGGTCCATGGATCCCAAGATAAGAACCTCGGCTTAGCTGTCTACCAATTAGTTCTGTCAACACCAGACTAGCACGGGCGGGGCAGAAGGGATGCAGCCCTTGACCACTCTGACCCACATGTGAACAATTCATCCTCTCTTGCCTCCATTCAAGGTAACATAGTTAAGATGCCTTCAAGACAGGGGATAACAAATGGGAAATTAAAAATATACATATATTTACATATCAAGAAGCTGTTGTCCTCTAGGACTCCAAAACAGTTTCCCCACCATCAGCTTGAGTTCCACCTCAAGGAGCCCTCTTTCTGGCATCCTTCTTGGCCTAAGCAAAGCAGAAACTGCCGGAATCCCACCACTATGTGGCATTGCCTTCCCAGATAATGTGATTCCTAGGCTAGAACGAGGGAGAAAAGGCTAGCCCCCCCCCTCAGCTCTCCTACCTACTTGCTCTTTAAGTCTGTTTCCTTACCTATAAAATGCAATTAGGAAATGACCCCACGTCGTAGTGTTTTGGAGAAGAATAAGAAAGTGCGTACAAGATGTGTCTGGCACATTTCAACTGCTTTAAAAATGTTATTATGCTTTTATTGTGATCTTTATAAACATGCAGAGATCAGGACCTATTCAAAAGAAAATGTTCTGGGGCGCCTGGGCAGCTCAGTCAGTTAAGAGTGTCCAACTCCTTGTTGAGCTCAGGTCATGATCTCGGGACTGTGGGATCAAGCCCTGCATGGGGCTCCGGGGTGAGCATGGAGTCGGCTTGGCATTCTCTCTCTCCCTCTGCTCACTCACTTGCTTGTGCTCTCAAATAAATAAATAAATGTAAAAAAAAAAATGTTCCCTTCTTTTCTAAATAGAAAAGCGTAACTGCTATGCTGCATCTCCGGGGCAAAGACCAGTTTCTGCTGTTTCATCACTGCACAGATACACACCAGTCATCTGAGGACCATGCTGGTGGCTGCTGCTGCCACACACAAACATTTATGATTGTCTTTTTTTTTTTTTTAATTTGTGATTATCTTTAACAACCACTGTGGTCAAACACATCTCTCTCTACCACTGGAGTTAAGGTTACCCAAAGCCTTCAGCTCCAGGCTGGTATTGTTCAACACAAGCCTTAGTCTTTATTAGCATCTCGAACTAACATGGCCAAACACAAACACAAAACAGCTGTTCTGAGAACAGAGAACCACATTGCAAGAAACCCTTAATAATTTGTGATATAAATATATCAAGCAAATTCCTGTCCACAGACCTCAAAACCTCTTGACAAAAAATTTTACGAGTTTGCACAACAATCCTTAGGCTGCTGGAATGGGCCACAATTGGATTTTCAACTCTGTATTGTCATGGACCTCTTTAAGCAGTGTTTCTCAGAGTATGGTCTGAGAATGACTGTTGACAGTCACCTAAATGTCTGTGAAAAATACACATTCCTGGGCTCCATTTCAACTGCTACATCAAAATTTGGGGGTAAGGAAACTGCAATTTTTAATAAATAACACCAAGAGACTACCAATGCACACTAAATTTTTAAACCAAGCTAAGACCTACTCCCTAGGAAATAAATGCAGATAAGTAAACCACACAAAATTTTGCTATTTTTCAAATAACTCACAAACCTCCTAAAGTCTTTCCCTAGGGATCTCAGGTAAAAACCCCTGGTATATACATTACCAGTTTCCCAACTCAGTCATTCATATACCATATCCACTTGTTTTTTCCCCAGATTCACACTATTTAAAATTTTTTTAAACACCTGTTTTTCCTTACACATGTAATAGCTGTGACATTGTGGATCTGATCCTTAGTTATAAGTTTTCTAAATAAAATACATAATTATTAACACAAAAACATTTTATTCTTGTAACACCTAAAACCATCTCCCAAGTCGCCTATAAGTACAACCTCTCCTCAGGAAACACTGGTTTGTGTGATCCAAAGATCTGGAACCACCAGGGGATTTTATGAGGCACTCATGGCCTGTGATGTGTGGGGCTATCTATGTGGCAAATCCCAGGTGACCTAACAGCCTCGGTCTACATACACCTGGCAGAGACTAAGGCAAAAAGAGAGAGGGCTTTCTCTCCTGCCAGACGGCCAGGAGACAGGACACATTTGGAAGTGATGGATCTCTCTGTGACCTGCCTGTCCTTACAAATGCCCTCCCCACCCCCCAGCTCTGGCTCCTCACTGCACAGACCAGAGATGGCATCTGACCTATTTGGACCAACCTGCTTCCATTCAGGGAATTTGTAATTAGGGCACAGAGGACCTTGTTAATTGATGCTGGACATTCAAACTGAGGAGTGTTAAGAACTGGGTTGGGGGGGGCCTGTTTCTCCCTTGTGTGCATGCTGTGGCAGAAAGCTGGTCTGTGGAGGCAAGTGACAGGAGACACGAGCAGCCCCAGAGAGAAAGTACGCTCAACCCAGCTTCTGATTTCCCAATTCCTGGTTCCAGGCCAGCTGCACTTCCTGGCCGCAGGGTCCATGGGACATCCCAGCATCCCAGAAACAAATTTCTCCTCTTGGCTTCGGCTGGTTTGAGCAGGCAAGCTACTCCTTGCTACTAAATCGCTGCCAAACTGAGATTCCTTATGTGGCACAGCCCTGGCCCAGGTGAACAGGTAGAGCTGAAAGAAGGCGGGCCGGCGCCAGAATGGTCCCCCATCCAGACGTATCCAGAGAAAGGGTGCAGCTGGAGGCTTATCACAGGCATAGGAAAGGGGGGCTCTAATGAGAGTCCCCTCCACATCACTTGGTGAGAGGTGCCACGAGAAGGAGCTGGGATAAGGGTACATGGAGCTCTACTCCGTGCTGATGGTAGGAGCCAAATAAGACTGATGACACACAGCTAACATTTACTGAGTATATTAGCATATGAACTAGGCTCTTCACAATTATGATCTCATTTAATCTTCCTGAGAGTCCAATGAAGGTGGTAATGTCATTTTTCCAACTTTATACACGAGGAAAATGAGACTCAGAAAAATTAAGGGATTGCCAAAGCCACACAGCTAATAAATACAGGATCCAAACTCCAGAGTCTAAGTTCCTAGGCATCATGCTATCTTCCTTTATGAAATATTAAAAGATAGCACAGAGATACCAAATAGAGCTAGTGTCCGAGTGACAACAAAAGGCACAGCCACCAAAGGATCCTCCCTGTAGCATCCCTGCCTCCTGTGCCCATACCCCAGACAGCAATACCACACCTATGGGTATAGCACTAAGAAAAGAAGGGTGCACAAAGGTAAGAAGCTGAGAGAAGGTGTGTCACCTGGTGAGGATGTGGGTTGGCTGGACCGAACAAGACCCAGGAGAGCCTGGCTTTGGTCCAGGTCCCAGAAGGTAAAGCAGAGTGATTTTTTTTTCTTTAAAGCAGTAATTGGTATATGGTATTCCTGTTTGTGGTCCCACATAGGATGGAGGGGACTACATGCTCCCAGGCCAGGCAAATCTAAAGAAACCTGCCAAGAGCTGTGCTAACAGAACTCCTAACAAACACTGGAACAGAAACCACATTCCCAGGTTTGGATCTGGATGACACACTAAGGGTGAGAAAGCAGAACCTTATTTATAATCCCAGAGGCCATTGTGATACCCCTTTTATTCATATCTTATTCTCTTTTTTTCCCAAAGATTTTATTTATTCATGAGAGGGAGAGGGTACAAGCAAGGGAAGAGGCAGAGGGAGAGGGAGAAACAGGCTCCTCACCTGAGCAGGAAGCCCAACTTGGGGCTCGATCCCAGGACCCCAAGATCATGACCTGAGCCAAAGGCAGAGGCTTAAGCAACTGAGCCATCCAGGTGCCCCTATTCATATCTTATTTCTAAAACCTGAAGCTCAAAACAGGCAATGAACCTTTCAAAGTTTCACAAATCAATTACAACCAAAACTCTGATTCCACAAACTCCAAGTAGATCCAAAGTCTAGTGAGGAATTTTAAACAAGGCACTTGAACTTTTCAAAGTTACCGTGGTTGATTTTCCTACAAAAACAATGCTGATTGGGCGCTTAGGTGGCTCAGTGGGGTAAGGCCGCTGCTTTCGGCTCAGGTCATGATCTCAGGGTCCTGGGATGGAGGCCCGCATCGGGCTCTCTGCTCAGCGGGGAGCCTGCTTCCTCCTCTCTCTCTCTGCCTGCCTCTCTGCCTACTTGTGATCTGATCTCCCTGTGTCAAATAAACAAATAAAATCTTAAAAAAAAAAAAAAAAAAAAAAAACCAATGCTGATGGACCCATCTGCCACCATCTTTGCAGGAGGGGCAAATAGTGCAATGTGATAAGGATGAATGAAAAGACCATTCTGGGCAAGACACAGAGCCAGGTACTGAAGCTGCACCAATCTGTCCATACCACCTCATGACGGCGGTGGGCACTTACTGTCTGCCCAGAGGTGGAGACACAGTCTGTGGTCAGGGAACAGGAGTAACAAAGGTGGCAGGCTAAAAAGGCAACACGCCCAAGATCCTCTTAGCCTTTACCACGTTAGAGCAGGAAAACCCACCTTATAAACCAAGGCTTTCAAGGCACCAGCATTTCAGGGTCGCTCCCTTGTATCTCTGATTATTAGGTTCCCTGCTTCTTCTTCTTCCCCTCAGAGGGAGATGGTCCTCCAAGTTCTGCCCAAATCCCTTGCTATAGACTAAATGTGTCTTCATCACAATTCACATACTGGAACCCTATTCCCAAATCTGATGGTATGAGGAGGTGGGGCCTTTTGAAGTAATCAGGATCAGATGAAGTCATGGGGTAGAGCCCCATGATAGGATTAGCATCCTTGTAAGAGTCAGTAGAGAACTTTGTTCCTCTCTCCATAGTCTGCCACAGAAAGATACAATAAGAACCCCTGATAACAGTCTGCAACCTGGAAGAGAACCCTCACCAGAATTTGACCATGCCAGGGGGGCCTGGGAGGTTCAGTCAGCTGAGTGTCTGCCTTTGGCTCAGGTCATGATCTCAGTGTCCTAAAATCAAGCCCTGCAACAGGCTCTCCACTCAGGAATGAATCTGCTTCTCTCTCTCCCTCTGTGATCTCTCTCTCACTCTTTCTCAAATAAATAAATAAAATCTTAAAAAAAAAAATCTTGACCATCCTGGCACTCTGATCTTGAACTCAGCCTCTAGAACTGTGAGAAATAAATGGCTGGTTTGTTGTTGTTGTTTTTTTTTTTTTAATTTTATTTTTATTATTTGCCCAAGGGGTACAGGTCTGTGAATCATCAGGCTTACATCTTTCACAGCATTCACCAAAGCACAAACCCTCCCCAATGTCCATATTGTTGTTGTTTTTAAAGATTTTATTTGTTTATTTGAGGGAAGGGAGGAGCAGAGAGAAGAGGGAAAAGCAGACTCTGTGCTGAGCACAGAGCCCAATGCAAGACTTGATCCCACAACCCTGAGATCATGACCTGAGCCAAAATCAAGAGTCAGATGATTAACCAACAAAGCCGCCCAAGTGCCCTAAATGTCAGTTCTTTTTAAGTTAGCCAGTCTATGGTACTTTGTCACAGCAGCCTAGACAGACTTAAGACATCCCCCTGCTCTCCCTTCGATTCAACAATAACTCTACAAAGGTGAAACTCATTTTTCTCCCTTGCCATCCCCATTCTGGCTACCTGGGAAACAGCTACCTGCTGAGCTTCATACCTCAGTGCTGTGCTGACACCCTTGTCTTGCTCCCTCCCCTCCCCACCTCTTTCTCCATCTGAATTCCTTATTTCTGGCACAGGGAAAGGAACATTACCTGAATTCCAACACTTGCCAGGCACCCTGCGGGGTGCTTTCCCCATTTCCATGGACAGTTAGCTACAGCTTCTATGCTGCAGAATGAAAAAAAATCAGTGTCCTATAGAAGGACCAGGAAGGCCCGCCAGAGGGGTGAAGCTGGGAGGAGTCTGAAGTATGAGTAGTAAAAAGGAGAAGCTGCAAAAAAAGGTTTCCAAAAAAGTCTGTCATGGGCAAGAGAGAAAGGCCAGTATGACTGAAGAATGCAAAGGACAGGAAAGAATCCAAGAAGGTGACAGGGACATCTAAATAAATGCGTGGAGTAAATAGGAAGGCATGACCCTCACTTAATTACCATACTTTTTTTTTAGCCAATAAAACTAACCAACCTTCGATGTTTAGCAGGATACTAAATATAATTTTAAAAATACTTCTTTCCCATTTGAAAGAAATATCCACCCTAAGTGTGAGTCTCGTTCTCAAAAAATGGTTAAAATAAGCTCACTGGCTAGAAATGTTAAAGCAAATAAGGTTGGACCCCCGACAAAACTCATGTAACTCCATGTAACTTTGAAAGTAATAAAATGCTGGGCGCCTGGGTGGCTCAGTGGGTTAAAGCCTCTGCTTTCGGCTCAGGTCATGATCTCAGGGTCCTGGGATCGAGGCCCGCATCGGGCTCCCTGCTCAGTGGGGAGCCTGCTTCCCCCCCTCTCTCTCTGCCTGCCTCTCTGCCTCCTTGTGATCTCTCTCCCTCTGTGAAATAAATAAATAAAATCTTTAAAAAAAAATTAAAAAAAAATGAAAGTAATACAATGCTTTTTATTCTTAATTAGAAGTCAGCCACCAGCCTGGGGAAACAGTTGGGGGATCATCCTGCACAGGTAACACAGAGGGTAGCAAATGGCTAATGACTGTTGAGCACTGACTCAGGGGGTTACGTGCATTATTGCTTGATCTTCGCAACACCACGTGAGGCAGGTACCAAAATCATTCCCATTTTACCCATAAGGAAACTGAAGCTCAGAGAGGTTAATAATTGGTCCAAGGTCACACAGGTATTGCACAGTAGAGCCAGGATCTGAACCAGGTCAGTGGGACTCCAGAGCCTGTACCCTTAACCACCACACTACTCTGCCTCACAAACTAGCTATAATGTCAGCACTTCCGGAATCCTATTTATTTTCTTACCACCCCTGATGTACCGTATATTTAAGCTACTAAACACTGACAATGCAAAAAAGATAAAATAATCTCTGAAGGAATGCAGTCAGACTTGTGGTGTCAGCTCCCTTCCTGTTCCACATCTACCTCAAAACACCCCAACTCTTCCGACAATTTTTTTTTAAAGATTTTATTTATTTATTTGACACAGAGCGAGAGAGAGATCAGATCACAAGTAGGCAGAGAGGCAGGCAGAAAGAGAGGAGGAAGCAGGCTCCCCACTGAGCAGGGAGCCCGATGCGGGCCTCGATCCCAGGACCCTGAGATCATGACCTGAGCCAAAGCAGAGGCTTTAACCCACTGAGCCACCCAGGCGCCCCCTCCAATTTTAATAAAGAGAAGTTTTCCAGTTCATCGCAATACTTAATATCCTCAGAGAACAGGAATTAGAAACTGGTGAATCTTCTCAGGCTACATCTCGGCCAAAGTCAACAGACTCCAAACCCCCCTTGTAGGCAGTCACTGTTTACAGTACCTCTAACCGGAAGGAAGTGGGGGGCAGGGTTCAGATTACTGGAAAGCTCTAGCCATGGTTTTCCCAACTCTTCACAAAGTTCTGAGTCTTGTCCAATGGACAATATTATCCTTTCCCTATCAACAAATCCTTCCCCAAACCGTTGTGGAAGTAGCCAGAACACAAGGTAAATGATCAAAGCCTACCTGCTTGTGGTGGATAACAGTGTCCACCTACTTGAGGCCTGGTCAGCCCTCCTGAGGATCAGCAGAGGTGACCTAGCCTGAAGCTGGCTCATCTCGAGTTCTTCCTAAAACTCTCAAAGACCCATCTGAACAACTCAAGGCCTATGTAAAGAGTGTACTTTAGGGGCGCCTGGGTAGCTCAGCGGGCTAAGCCTCTGCCTTTGGCTCAGGTCATGATCTCAGGGTCCTGGGATCAAACCACACATCGGGCTCTCTGCTCAGCAGGGAGCCTGCTTCCCCTTCTCTCTTTGCCTGCCTCTCTACCTACTTGTGATTTCTCTCTCCCTCTGTCAAATAAATAAATAAAATCTTTAAAAAAAAAGATATATACATTAAAAAAAAGAGTGTATTTTAGAACTGCCTTCCTGAATCACACTGTTACGGGGTGAACTGAATCCCCCTAAAATTCACAAGTTGAAGCCCCAAGCCCCAGTACCTCTGAATGTGACTATATTTGGAGATGGGGCCCTTAAAGAGGTAATTAAGGTAAAATGAGGTCATATAGGTGGGCCCTAATCCTATATAACTGGCATCCTTATAAAAACAGACTAGGATTCAATGATGGAGGGAAAACCATGTGAAATCTAGAGAGAAGACAATCATCTACAAGCCAAGGAAAGAAGCCTTATTAAGAAAGCAACCCTGCAGATAACTTAATCTCAGACATCTAACCTTAAGAACTAAGAGAAAATAAATTTCTGTCATTTAAGCCACCCAGTCTGTGGTATGTCCTAAGGGCTGGCCTAGCAAACCAAGACACACTAATATGCACACTGTTCAAATAACTGCCCCATCACTCGCAGGGTACAGGCCAGCTGGGTTTCCCTTACAAAGCAGCAGCCCATAGAGCATGGCCACGGGGCACAAAAGTCACTATCAAGGGCGCCTGGGTGGCTCAGTGGGTTAAGGCCGCTGCCTTCGGCTCAGGTCGTGATCCCAGGGTCCTGGGATCGAGGCCCACATCGGGCCCTCTGCTCAGCGGGGAGCCTGCTTCCTCCTCTCTCCTCTCTCTCTGCCTGCCTCTCTGCCTACTTGTAATCTCTCTCTCTGTGTCAAATGAATAAATAAAATCTTTAAAAAAAAAAAAGTCACTATCAAGCAGGCTACTGAGTCTATGGGGACTTCTGCCCTTAGGACAGGGCAAAACCTGATGTTTGTGTGGTTAATTACAGAGGTCATGCATTCAATTTTTCCTTTCAGAAGTGGACAGAGTTAAAATACGGCCAAAACCCATCATAGACAAGTGCCAAGGACCAGCACCAATACCTCTGTTTTACACCAAACATGGTATCGTGGGCTTCTCCCATATGCAGTAATAAAGCGTTGTGTTAAAGAGCACAGTGCAGGGCCGGGATTTCTGCCCAAACCTTCTTCATACTACAGGAGTAAGGAGGTGGCAATGGGGAAAAGTGGAAGAGAGGGGAGAGGGAGAGAGAGAGAGGACAAAATGTCATCCAGGGCCAGAGAATGTCAACTCATCATGGCAGCTAGGTGACGAGCAAGCTTGTTTCAGGGGGTGACCAGGTGTTTTTAGAGTCCTATGATCAGATAAAGAGGTTCCAAGCCATCCAAGTTTCCTAGAGGCTGTGGGGTTTTTAAGAATTACTTAAAGGCTAATGAATCGTTCAACACTACATCAAAAACTAATGATGTACTATATGTTGGCCAATTGAACATAATTTAAAAAAAAGGATTACTTAAAGGGTAAGCAATAAGGAGGCAAAATTTCGGTTGGGTGTTGCTGAAGATAAAAGCAGAAGTGGGCTCAAAGCCTGGTACAACACTGGGCAGCTGAACAACATAATTAAGCAGCTAGCATTTATTAAGCAATTGCCAAGCCAGGCACTAGGCTAATACTAATAAGCAGACTTCATATACACCAGCTCACTGAAACCTCACGATAACCAGAGGAGGGAGAGCCATTATTACTCCCATTAAGCACATGAAAAGAAGGCCAGAAGCTCTGCAAAACATGGTTCCCCCACCCCCACCCCCCTTGTTTTAACTCATACATCCCTAGAACCTACAACACTGGCTGGCATGTAGAAGGCACACAATGTTTATTTGTTGAATAAATGAAGAAATGGGTTACTTGTCAATGTCACAGAAGGAGCAGGCTCAGAATGTGAACCCTGGCGGCTGGCGCCAGCTTCTGACCTGCCACACGGGATGGAGCAAACCTGCTAAGGAGTTCAGGAAACCTCCCCTGGCGTGTGGACAGCTTGGTCCACTGCACATTTCAGTGTCTGCACCTTCTGCTCCTCAGCACTGCGATGTTACTCTGCACCCAGAGTTCAGAGAAAAGTTCAAAGGCCAGTGCCACAGATGCGTGCACAAAGGGGCAGGCAAACATGTTGCCTTCCCTCACAGCTGTGACACTCCCCGTGGCCTCACACACACCAACTGATGTTATCATCTAGTGACTCACTTTAGTGCAGGAAGGGGAGATGGAGGGCATCTCCCTCCATTACTGGGTGGGGGAGGTTTATTCCTCGGACTCTCCAGGCACATGCTGGGCAAGCTGGTACAATGTACAAAAGAGCTTCCCAAAGTGTGGCAAGCACACAACCTTGTGGCGTACAAAATCACTTTAGGTGGCACATAAATAAACATTAGAGTTGATATATTGATTTTTATGGTTACCTTCTATTTCGAGCAAATTATACGGGTGCTTTATTTATGACTGAGTTATGAAATATCCTTTTTAAAACAAAGAGTGTCCTTTCAAAAAGAGTATTTTTATTTAAAGAAACACTAGGTAAGCAATAGAACAGGTGTTACATCCATGTGACAGAAAATCACGATGGAAATACGTGAGTGACTAAAGGTTGGGAAAAACAGTTTCCTGGAACTTTCTTAAGCTCTCTATGTCCAATGCCCCCATCCCTGCAACACACCCATCCACCCAACTAACAATGCCATAGTTCAAAAGAAAGAGAATTTACAGACACTAAATTCTAAATTTTCCATTGAAATTCCTTAATAAATGAAATGACCACACAATGAGGGAGAGACCTAAAGAGACAGCATAAGAGATTAAGAGGGACCAAGGAAGAATATGAACAGGCACAAGATACAAAAGGCATGTTCATTAATACGTGACAAAGTTAACAACAGGGCTTGACCCAGGGCCGAAGTCCTGCCCTCTGCCTGAAGAGAGCTGTAACACAGAGCTCCCTTTGATACTACCCTAAATTCCACACTGATTCTTTCGGCTATTATTTTATGGCATGGTAGCTTAGCTCAGCCCTGTCCAAAGAACTCTACCGGTCTCTGGGACCTGTTCCAACAACAACACACAATGAGGCTTTCTCTCTCTGATAAAGCCAGGAACCCCTCCCTCTGTGATCTGCTCCCCTGTTCCTCCCAAACAAAAGTGAAGTCCCATTTTGTGAAGAACTCAGCCAGCCAACCGCTGCCTTCTCCTCACCTTCCCTGTTGGGGACAATCAAGTTTCAGGCTTGAAAGACCCACAGGCTGGCTGTGGGTCTAGGAGTGAACTGAGCTCCAAAGACATAACCAAGGAGTCTGATCAACTCCAGGGGATAGAAGGTGTTCATGCCCTAGAAGGAAAAACTGAAAGGGCAGTAATGATACCACAACTCGTACCAATCCAATGTAAGCTCATGACAGTAGGGACTTGTCTTATTCATGCTGTATTCCAGAACCAAATGCAATCAATGTCTGGCGCTCAGTAGGTGCACAGTACCAGATACTGAATGGATAGATAGATGAACAAATTAAAGAATGAATGAGTGAATAAATGGACAGCTCCAGCAGGGCTGGAAGGAGTAAGCCAGGAAGTATGACTCTAAGATTACGTTTCTCCCTTTCTGCTTGAGAACTAGTAACTATTTGAAGAGGAGGCCCCAAAGGACTAATTCTCCCTTTTCACAGCCACCGTGGTAGGTGGTAGATTAACAGCAGGACTTCTGGATCCCGAATCATCTGGGCTCATAAGAGAAGGCAGCAAAGTGAATGTTACCTTGACTTCCCCCAGCACATGTTCAGACAGCCCAACCTGTCTTGATCTCTAGTGTCTGGAACAAGGAAGAGAAGAGAGATTCTGGGAATGATAATGACTTAAACCAATTGCCTCGATCTCTCCTGGGAAGTTCAAAGCCCTCTACATCCTGGCTTCTCTCAAGGGACTTTTATTTACAGTATACAATTTTTTTCCTTTCTTTTCCTCCTTCTCTTTGCTTATCTGAATCTTCTAACCATTCTACAATGGATACAGATAACTCGAGTAATAAAAACTTCTAACATAGACTGATAAAACATGCAAATAAGACCATTCAAAAAGGACACTGAGCGCACACTTTATCAAATTCCATTTTAATATATCTACACCACAAAATTTAACACTGTCGTTTCATACAATTGTATACGACTTTGAAAAGTTGTAAATTTCTGGTAAAAGTCAAGGCTCATGACTTAAAAACAGAAGACCCGGTCACACATGCACTTATCTAAAAAAGGGCCAACTAACTGATGGGCAAGGTGCCAGAGAATTAGACAAGTACAAGGACACAAACTTAATAAGTCATGTGCCAAATATGGGTAAGACATATGTTCTGAGTTCATCCATGGTAAGAAAATCAGCTCTACAACTCTCTTCCAGTGCTAGAAGCTTCCAGCAGTGCATAGGAGCCAGGATACCCTCTGCATTGATGAAAGAACTTTTCTTTCTTCATGGGGCTGGTTGGTCCACCTTGGAGGTCAACCCTGGTCCCACACAAATGGACCATGCTAGATGTAGCTCAACCACCAGCTAAGAGGGGCCTCTGTTTCTGCCCAGCGCTCAGATCTCATTGTCAATGGCCAGTCTGTTCCACGAAGTGGTAAAAAGGAATTGAGCTGGGCTAGCAATCAAAAGACCTGATTTCTAGGTCTGATTCTAGCCAAATACTGTACAACTCAACCACTGCATGCCTCGGCGACTCCATTTTACCAAAATTTAGTAACGCCAGCCATATTTCACTGATTGTTGAGGATAAAACTAAGGTAAATGTTAAATCGGAGAGGTATGTGTGAGGGGAGGTGGGATGGAAAGGAAGAATAGGGAAGGGAGAAAGTATTTCAGTACCAGTAAGCATAATCTGATACTAGTTAGATGAATGGGATTTCACCACCTCAAACCATAGCCAAAGTTAAACAAATACAAGAGATGCAACTGTTGTTCAGTCCAATGTTGTCCTAAAATACATTCTTAAACTTAAAAGCAAAAGAGACATGAAAAGAGCCTTCAAACTTCTCATTTCTGATCTACCTTCTTCACTAGAAAATGGCAAACCATTTTTAAATATGGCCTGTGAGAACTGAGTGAAGGTAACATAAAAACAGCCCCCATTTCCCAAGGGCAGGAAAGTGGGGGAGCCACCCACACGAGACAGCAGCAGAACGCTCTGGCCCACAGACATCAATGAGCAGCAGGACTGGTGCTTATGTCCCATCCTCAGCCTCAGGAGCCAGGGGTTGCAACTCGGGTGTGAACTTGGAAGATTCTGGGGATGTATCAACAAAAGGGGTAAAGAGGTCAGCCAGGGCAGACTTCCCAAGGCTGAATAATAGAATCGTCTGTACACAGAGGGGCAGCAAATAAAGCATGTTAGACACACCAGAGCTGTGTGGACCGCCTCAGGGAAGCCTTGCTAAGCACAGCCCACAGAATCCATCCTCGACTTCCTTTTCATTCACAAGACCTCCACAGGGACGGTGAATCCAAAGTGCTGGGCCTCTGGAAATGAAATCTGGGGTAGAAAGTGCTGAACTGAGAGGCTTGGGTTTTTAAAGAAAACAGGCTGAGTTTGAATCCCAGCCTGCCCCCCTACTGGCAGTGAGCTCCTCATCTCTCATCCAGTGGCAATTTAAGTGAACAAGTTACTAAACACCTCTGACCCTAAATTGCTTCACACAAAAATGGAATAACCGTATCTCTCTAACACAATTGTTGCTAGGGTCAGATTACATCATGCCTGAAAGCACTTGGCCCAGTATTCGGCTCAATGCACTTCACTCCTATTAATGTCATGCATGGCATCATCACTGTTGTTACTACTAATTGGGGAAATGGTTATGTGTACTTCAAGATCATATTACAGAAAAATTCCACTCGCTAAACCCCAAGCTAGAGAATGGGTACTCTGGAGCAGGACTGAGGGCTCCCTCCACGCTCAGGACCAGGTGCTATCCTGCCCCACACCTCTCACCACAGTACTGTGTGCAGAGCCTCAGGCCTCTGCACAGCATCCAAAGGAAACAACCACCTACCTTGAATAGAATTAACTGTTGGTTAGACCAAACACGTTTAAGAAATCCAACTTGAGCTTCGTTCTGGCTTCTTCACACTACCAAAGTGAGTGAAAATGGCATGTGCCCAACAACTGCATATATTTACAAAGTCAGGTGTCTAAGTAATGGGGTTGCATGCTTGTGAGGGTTTTTCCTTGATTTTTACTAACCTTTTAAGTTGGTCTCATTCAGGCCTCATTGCAGTTGCCTACCCTCCACAATTATAGAAGAAAACCAGGAAGGAGGCAAAACATAAGGGCCACCATGGATTCCAACAGTCTCCTTCCCAAAACTTTCTCTGGAGCAGTGGTTCCCAGATTTGAGGATCTAAACAACCAACTTAAACTAAATACAGACACAGACACACAGAGACACAGACACACACAAGCATTTGTTTGCCACTATTTTATTCCAGCAAGCACAAGCACTCAAAAAATGTATTTCGTGGGACACCTCGGTGACTCGTCAGTTGAATGGCTGATGATTGACTCCTGATTTCAGCTCAGGTCATAATCTTGGGGTCGTGGGATTCGAGCCCCACATGAAGCTTCGTGCCTGGCAGGGGAGTATGCTTGAGTATTCTCTCTCTCCCTCTCCCCCTCCCCACCCACCACTTGCGTACTCTCTTCTCTCAAATAAATGAATAAAGCTTTTTAAAAAATGTATTTCCCTATCATTTAATATGAAAAACAACAGTCCTACCTATTTCAAAATAGTAAGAAAGATACACTCTCAGAATAAGACACAGACCTCTGCTTTAGATAAATTTAGCTTTATGAAACACTCATTACTTATACTGTCTGTATTTTTCTCAGCAGAAACTGGGACTCAGCATTTGACAACTGATCCTCTAGAAGGAGGCATCACTACTTTCCTGTTAAGGACTATCAGGGTTGGAAGATTATGAAATGGTATTCCAATGTCTGGGTCCATGAACAACAATGGAAAGAGAAGCCTTTTGCCCATGCTGCCAAAAGTAAAAAGAGAAGCAGCATTAGCCTTCATGGACATCAGGATCTCTGTGGCTAACTCCAGCTGCCCTTTTTCACTCTCACAGTTGAAAATCTGCCTCACTCTCCTTGCTGGGTCCTGGTACTTTAACTCCAGGTCACCACTGCCTAGCTGACTAACTCAAACCTTATTTCTACTTTTAAGTCTTTGTATAAAGCCATTTTTCACTCTCCTTTCTCAAATATCTGCTCAAATTAAATATAAATTTGCAACATGACCCCACAATTTCACTCTGAATTACCTACCTAAGAAAAAATAAACATCCACACAAAAACTTGTATAAAATATTCATATATCGATGTACATAACAGCCAAAGAGTAGAAATGACCCAAATAACTTTTAACTGGCGAATAGAAACACAAAATGTAGTGTACCCATACAATGGAATACCACTCAGCAACAGAAAGGAACACGCTACAACATGGACGAACCTGAGAAAATATTAGGCTAGGTGAAAGAAGCCAGACACAGAAGCCCATATATTGCATGATTCCATTTCTCTGAAATGCCCAGAAATGGCCAGCATATAGAAAACAGATCACTAGTTGTCTAGGGGTGAGAGGAGGATTCACTACCGACAGGCAGGAGCAAAATTTTTCATAATAAAAAGTGTTGGGGGTGGAGGGAGCCTGCTAAAAATTATGCTTAATATAATGCCTGGCAGAATTTGGTGAGCTTCTATTCAATGACTGAGCTATTGAGTGAGTGGGTGAGTAAACAAGTGAAGAAATGAAAACTAATTTCCCAGAAGCCTCTCTGATAAGCCTTAACTAGGTCCACATATCTCATTCACCCCAGTCAGCCTCGGTAAGTCATGTATAATATACAAGTCACATGTAATAATGGTGAATTAAGGTGTGTGTGTGTGTGTGTGTGTGTGTGTGTTCATACATATGTATACCACATAATTCTTTGGACTAGGTCGAACTCCCTATGCAATTGTCATTTTGTAAGTCAACAAGAATTGGTAAAATATTGGTAATTTCATATGATTCAACCTATACATGCAATTTTTGATGCAAGAGACAAGACAGAACACAGGCTTTTAAGACAGACCAACCTGTGTGTGGCTCCAGGCTTCAATCCATTATTTTAAGCTTCAATTTCCTAATGTGTAAAATGGGGACAATCATAGGACCTTGCTCATGGAGCTTCTGTGAGGATTACTGTAACAATACATGGAAAACACCTATCAGTGTTGAGTGCTTCCTTTGTGACACTACTTCACTAAACTATTGCAATTATTGATACATGCTGATCCTCTCTCTCTATGAAACTACAAATTCCTCAGTTATCAAGGAGCAGGATTTTCATTCCTTTGGTATTCATGTGTTCCCTAGACTTGCACACAAGGGGTGCTCATTGCTGGAGTCCTGCACAGGTTAAGGCTTCTGAAAGGCTACTGAAGCCTGAGAACACAGTTCCCACCCATGGAGCCCCAAGGTGAAAAGTGAACATCACAGTCAGACATTTATGATTCCCTTCCCAACAGCCTCCTCATCACAACCTCAGCAATACTATGAAGTAGAGGAAGTGCCATCAGAGAGATTTTCTTCTGCTTATTTCTCAACAAAGATTTTCGGCTGCTATGCAACCAGTGTTTTGGTGCATGATGGGGCTACTCACAAAAGGCCAGGTTTCTCCTAGCAACAACAAAGGATGAGGCTGTGGAAGAAATACAAAAAAAATCATATCTCTACCTCCTATAGAAATTCCTTGTCTCATTTGTAGTAATCATAAAGGTAGCCAAAAGATTCCAAACAGGAAACAACAGGATTATACTAGGGTTGCCAGAATTCTCAAATAAAAATATAAGACAACTAGAAAAGGTAACCAACAAATATCTGGGGACTGACTTACACTACCAAATTTTTGTTTTTTATCTGAAATTCAAATTTAACTGGGCATCCTGTATTTTATCTGGTAACTCTAGGTTAAATTGGTCCCACAGATACCTATTTTATTTCCCTAACATGAGGCAATGCATTTTCAATTCAATTAACTATTCTTTAACCTCTCTCTCTCTCTCTCTCTCTCTCTCTCTCTCTCTCTCTCTCACCCTATACAGGCCAGAAAGATAAGGTTCCCAAATTCAATGACTCTGCGTCTGACGCTGGTTTAAGGGTCTACACTGGCTACTGTTTACTGAGGGTATGCCAGCTCAGCACCTCACATGCTCTATTAGCTCACTGAATCCTCAAATCAGCCTTACAAAGTAGGGCCACGTACTACTGTATCTTACAGGTGAAGGACTGAGACTTAGAGAAGGAAGAGTCAAACTCAAAGTTAGGTCTCCCAGTTTGAACCAAAAATTAAAGCCTAAGAGCCTTTTCACCTGTCCCAGACTCAGTCTACTGTCTCATCAGGTGCCCTTGAGCTAATTCCACATTTCCAGTGCATTGGCATGAGAACTAGAGCTCAACAAAGCTATCAAAATATGTTTTTCCAATACCTACTTCTCAACTGAGAAACTTCAATCCACAAAGCACTCTAAAGGCCCTTCAGTTAATTACAAAAATTGTTTTTTCTCTCTTCCATCCAGCTCCAGACCTCAGCAATTTCACTTCTTAGGAGACTTTTTACTAAAACTGAGGACAGAAAAAACAAAAGGTGACCAAACTTTAAATGTGTTAAATCCTGCTATCTTGGCTACAGCTCTATTAAAGGATGCTCTGAAAATGAGACTAGAAGAATCAAATGAAATCTGAAAAATGGCATCTTCAACACATTCATGTATATCCTTCATAAGCAGTGATAATGGGACTGGGCTACAAGTGAAAAAACTCTAGTCATTTCTGTAAAGAAAGAAAATTCCCTGGACGTTTGTTGTGAACAAATGTCTCATTCCTATAGAAGATATCACAAAACAGTTTTTCTCGATGCTCATCACCTCTGGAGCTGCCAGGGATTTAAGAAGGAACAGACCCTCTTTGATGTCCATTTTTTCAATCCAGTTTTATCCACTTCCCACAAGCTGACTGAATCTAACCCACATCCACTCTTGTCTCAGCAGACACAAGGCGAATGCTTACATGGACCCTCTTACCAATGGCTGGCATTACAGATGAATAGGAATGGCATAGATTGAATTCATTTTTAAAGAATGCAGTGTTTCCCTGAGAGGTTGGAACACTCTAGCCACAAGAGTTCACGACAAGGCATTTTCATCCCTCTTCCCTGTAAGGAAAACAGTTGGATATGGTGACATTCTTCAAACAAAAGAGTAGACAAAAGCAGAGGGAAATCTTCATCGTATTTGCCTTTGGAAGGCAATATATCTCCTTGGTAACAGTTCTAAAAAAGAAAAGGGTGGGGCGGGGACCCTGTATTCAATCTTACACCTTAGCCAGCAGCCTCGAAAATATGCCTATGATTCAGGCAAGGTACACATTTCTTTTTCTCAAAGAGATGCTTACATTTTTTGTTTTCTTTTTGTTGGTTTTAACAAAGGGGGCATCTAATATCTTTCCAAATGGATCTCATGGGTTTCTTCACCTATAAAATGGAGACAGTGCCAACAGTGATACTATCACTACCTTATAAGGCTGTTTTGAGGATTCAGTGAGAGTGCATACAGGATTTACAGAAGGTCTGGCACAGAAGGCGTCATCAGCAGATACTAATTATGACCGTCGCTATTCCCCAGGGTAGCACTGGAATCACTGATAAAACTTCAAGATGACAGGAGGTAGAACTGGATGATGTGTAAAACACAATTCAAAAGGTTTCTACGGAAATTCCACAGCTCAAGACCAAAGAAAAGAATCAAAGCAATGTCCTGAAAACTGTCTTTAAAAGAAAGAAAAAGCAATCAGCCCTGCGCTCCAACCAACTAAACCACACAGTCACCCATTTTGCAATCAAAGATGCCTCACACAGGAAGCAGCCCCTACAGTGAGCTGATGATTGAATCCTACACACAAACACACACTCTCTGCCCAGAGCCCCAGTGGAGACTCAGTGTCCCTCCCCAGAGAGGATCGGAGCCATATGAGATGGAGTTCTGGACACTTGCTTAGACTAGAACAAGAAATAAACCAGCATCATTTCCATCTCTCTCTGCCATGGCTCCCACTTTCCTCCCACCCTGATGCTAAGACCCCTCAGCTTGCAAAGACACACCATACAACTAGAAAGGTCAAAGCACATGAGAACACAATGCTGGGCTCCTGAGGAGAGTCATGGAAAGTCGGGAAATTACTAAGCTAACACCACAAGCAGGTCTAGCAATGAAGCACAAATAATAGGATTAGAAAAGAAAAAGAGCTTGGCCTTCTGATGGCAGTTTAAAGGAAGAGAAGCCCAAAATAAAGAGAGAGGGAGAGAGGGAGGGAGAAAAGGAGGGAAGGGACTCCAGTGAGTCACAGAGAACAGATGTGAATAAGCAGTGCAGCCTCCCCAGCTCTGCACCCCAACCTTTAAGTTAGGATGAATGTATTCATCCTTTATCCATTTAGTCTGGATTTTCTGGATTTTCTGTACCCATTGTTCTCTGAATCACTTAACAAACAATGGGGAGATAAGCACAGCCACTCTCAGAGCTCACCTTCAAGGATAATAGGAAGATAACAGGGTATCACCTTTAGATTTGCCCCAGTGGACCAAGCCATTTCGTTTAACACTGTACATCCCACAGCTCAAGCCAGTGAATTCAAGAACGGGAATAAGCAGTGGTGAAGCCGATTACAAATGTGCCTCTGTGGCTCATGTCACTCCCTATTTCGCATGGAACAGATCCTGCAGAGGATTTCACAGGTACAAACACCCTCAGCCTCAAAGAATCACTACCAGGACTGCTGAAAGATGGGGGAAGGTGTGCCTGCCCAATATATTACAAATTAAGAAATTTCTCCTTGTGACCATGTGTGGAGTGGCTATTATGTGCCAGTCACTACACAATTTAGGATATAGTCATATGCCCATCAAGATCAGAATCTAAGTGGACCTTATAGTCTAAGTTGTAATACATTATAGGAAGGCTCCAAAATGCAGAGGACAAACCTCCAAAGTGGGAGTGGGAGCGGGGGTGAAGGGGGGGCCATTAACAGATGCCTCTAAAAAACCCACAGATGTTACTTCTGACAGTAGTCACTGCTGAAAGAGTGACACAGCAGGAAAAGTGACCAAACTAGTGAGGTGTGTTGGGTTTTCCACCAAACATATTCAGAGCATCTCTTTAGTGCATTCCAGTTTGGGAAGAAAGAGCATGACCTAAACAGGGCACTTCACATACCCGGGAAGCTGTCAAAGACTGCTGGGGTTCAAGAAGCAAATGCATGGGCGCCTGGGTGGCTCAGTGGGTTAAAGCCTCTGCTTTCGGCTCAGGTCATGATCTCAGGGTCCTGGGATCGAGGCCCGCATCGGGCTCTCTGCTCAGCAGGGAGCCTGCTTCCCCCTCTCTCTCTGCCTGCCTCTCTGCCTCCTTGTGATCTCTCTCCCGCTGTGAAATAAATAAATAAAATCTTTAAAAAAAAAAAAAAAAGAAGCAAATGCACACCAGCAATGGCCCGGTGGGTAAAGAAGCCAAGGTTGTAATCAGACCTGGGTTTCTTTTCTCTTACAGTCGTCCACTAGGCAATTCCTTCCTTTGGGGTTTAGTTTCTGCTTTTATAAAACTGCAAGAACAAGAGAAAAAGGAGAAGCATGGGGGTAGGGAGAGGGACATATGACCATTCACCGAGAGTGTACACATGAACAGCAGCCACCAAACCCAGCTTTAGATGACAAGAGTTGTTCCTGGCGGAAACTCTTTGCTCATCCCCTTCCTCCTACACACCAACAAGTACACTTTCACCATCACCACCCTTCCAAGCTGAGTAGTTTCTGAAAGGCACCTCTTGTGCAATCTACAACTTCCTAAAATGATGCACAACGTTCCACTTGAGGGAAAAATTAGAAAACAATATCCAGCAATGCACCAATCAAACCCCCATTTCCTTGATGCTATGTGCCAAAATGGCCTGGCAGTGGCCCAAGTAGCAACAGCAAAAGGTCACCACACTGGGAAGCCAGGGGCAGCTTCCAGAGGAAATAACACTTAAGCTGAGATTTGAAGGAGGAATAGCAAGTGTAAGGAAGGTGGGAATGCTGCATCAGAGGGAACTATGTGTGCCAGAGCTCAGGGTGGAAGGCACATGAGCATCAAAAGGGGTAAAAGAGAGGCCTGATGATGGAAAAATACAAAGACGGTATGAGATGAGGCTAGAAAGGCAAATAAGCAAGACCATTATACACAGGTACAATGGGGGGTCAGGCGGGGTTCTAAGCAGTAAATGATAGAAAGAAGCAACCTATATCCACCCCTCAAAGTGGCCCATTATCTACTCAACAGAATCCAAGTCTCTGCCAAAGCTTCCAGAAGCATCCATGAGTCACCCTGGATGGACTGCCTCTCAACACTCAACATAACTATTCACCTTGCCACCTGCTTGAAAAATGAACGAAGCCACTGGCAGCATTCATGAGTCTTGCAGACCACCATTCTACCTAATTATAAAAACACTTACTGGCTCAATACTGCTTTTCTGTGACGCCTAAAATAAGTCCTTTAATCACTATGTGTCCCAGCTTTTCCCATGTACAAAACAGGAACCCTAGCATTTATCCCTACCCACTCCCCCCCAAGTATGCTTTAGGGATTAGGGAAATGATGTTTTCAATGCTGTTTGAGGTGTATCTGTATTGTTTAGTTCATAAAATTTTTATTACGTCACCATGCTGCTCAAAAAGCTTAGAGTGGCTTCCCAGTACCCAGTGAAGGAAGACAGACTCTTCACTGTGGCACCCAAGCCTTCCACAATCTAATCCCAAAACCCCTAACATTCTTACTGCAGAGCTGCTCCAGCCAACCCAGACTAGCTACAGTTTCTGAGCAAACTCGGCCCTTTCCATATCTCCACATTTTAGCTAGTGAGATTCCCCATGAAACTGGAACCCTGTTGCCAATCCCTCCCTAAGTCCAGACCCACTGTGTGTTGAGACCTAAAGTATAAGAAGGCAGTGGCCAAACAAAGGGGGTTAGGGAAGGCACCAAGGACACCAGGTGGAAGGAACAGAAATCGTCAGTGGACTGAAGCTGGGAAACCCATCATTCACTCAAGAAACGGAAACAAATCAGAAGAACTGAAACACAGTGCCTAGACAAAGAGGCAGTGTGACGCTGGAGGAATCAGGCAGGGCCAGAGTATGCAGGGCTCAGAAACCCCTATCTAGACATGAGGACTTTATCTTAAAAGGGCTGATGGAAAGGTGCTTGAAAGCAACCATGCTAGAATACTTGAGAACTGTTTTAGGTAAGGCAGAGGGTGCCTCTGAAAACTTTTTCTGAAACTCTCTTTCAATCCACTTTGCCCACCAATGAAACTCAAACTTTTTAGGAAATATCTGTGGCAATTTTAATAGCAGTACATCGTTTCTTTTAACCAGAGATTATAATCACAGAACTACAGACCTAGTAGGAACTTTAGCAATCATTTACTCTAACCCCTTATTTTAAAGATTTTTGAAAACTACAGAGTACAGAGATTAAATGATTTGCTCAAAGACAGAGGCAATTTGTGGCAGAGTCAATATTCAAACCCAAGTCCCATGACTTCTAGGCCAGAAAGAATAGGATGTAGTAAATATTCCAATGTAGGAATCAAAGCATTCACTCACTTCTTCATTCATTCATTCATTCACTCACTCATTCAATGAATATTTATTTATGTAGCAGATGCCATTCTAAGCACTGGGAATACATAAGTGAGCAAAGACAAATACCTTGTCCTTGTAGAATTTTCATTGTAGCAAGGAGAGATAGACAAAAAGCCATGGTAAACAAATTATACAGTATGTTAGAATGAGAAAAGTACTATAGATAAAACTAGAATGAAAAACTGGGGTGGGAGAAGGGCTGTCAGGGGAGACCTCACTGAGAAAGTGACAAAAAAGCAAAGACCTGGGCGCCTGGGTGGCTCAGTGGGTTGAGGCCGCTGCCTTCGGCTCAGGTCATGATCCCAGGGTCCTGGGATCGAGGCCCACATCGGGCTCTCTGCTCGGCAGGGATCCTGCTTCCTCCTCTCTCCTCTCTCTCTGCCTGCCTCTCTGCCTACTTGTAATCTCTCTCTCTGTGTCAAATAAATAAATAAAATCTTTAAAAAAAAAAAAAAAAGCAAAGACCTGAACAAGGTACCTGCTTGCAAGATAAAATGCATCTGAGAGGTGATATGATTTCTATCCATTCCATCATAATTTACCTGTACAAACTACAGGAAGCAGGGCCGAGATTCAGGGGAGAAATTTAGTCCTTTTCCAAATCTTTCTATCTACCCACCAAGTTCAACAAACAAAAATCCACAATTCTGTCATTTTTTTTCTGATAAAGCAGGAAAAAACAATGCTCCTTCTGCCTTTAATAAAAGACCTTGATAGGCTGATAAACTGGAATGTAGTAAAAAAGTGGACATGAAGGGAATTTCAGGCTGGAAGCAGAACAAACACATATTCTACATTTTGATAATGAACCAAGCCAATTTATTTCAGTTACTGCCAAATATGGATCAAAATGTGGGTCACTTCCTGAACACACCAGAAATGAAACTGAGATTGGCATCAAGTTCCCAAAACCTGATGAAGAGTTGCCCAAAACAGAGAAAAAGAAGGCATCAAAAGAGGAAGAACAATGGAAGTCACAAAGACTCTGAAAGCTCAGCCCCATTTCCCCAAGAATATGCTCCGCAGTGGTAAACAACAAACATCGTGATTCCAAAGAGCCGGTACATTCGCAGCAATCCTTACAATAACCCCATGAGTTGAGTACATTGCTCGGACTCACTCCATCGAAGAGAAAATAGGGATAAGTGAGTCTCTGAGCGGTTAAAATGCCCAGAGTTCACAAACCATCCAGACAAGACCAGAACCTAGGACTATGTGACTCTATGACCTACACTGGGGCTCTGCTAACTGTGGTCCTTGGTTTGTTTTTTTATGACCTATGAGCTAAGATTGGTTTTTACATTATTAACGGGTTGTAAGAACCAAGGCAAAAAAGAAGCGTCTGCTACACAGACCTTATGTGGCCTGCAAAACCTAAAATATTTACTGTCTGGCCCTTTACAGAAGTTTGCCAAGCCCTGTAGCCTAATCCGCTACACTAGAATGGGCAGATTCAAAATAAGGTCTACTGGATGTAGTCTCCCAAAGCCTCAATATTATAAGGTGAAAGAAGCTCTAGAAGACTGAGAACTAGCTGTCATACTGGCCAGGCTGTAAGACAAGCATTTGTCAGCTAGGCAATCAACGGATCTGTTGCATTACTTACTAGTTCTCATACAGTACTCTGCATTTATTTTTTATAGTTTGTCCCAGCAGGGGTGGTGCTGTCTCACCCTGACACCCACCTGTCGCCCCATTCCCTACTCACTAGGCACCTGACTCCCAAACAATATTCTCAGGCTGCTCACAGTCTGCCCAATCCTGATAGGCCCCGAGGCTTCAAAACTCTCTTTTGTTTGTCCCTCTACAAATGTGAATTTCCAGGGTAACTTTATTAAAACATACTCTGAAAAAAGAAAAAAAGAAAAGAAAAAAAACCCTGATACCCCACATTAACTTATCCAAATGTGGAGAAGAACCATGAGATTTTTGGGGAGGCAGAACCCTTTCTTTCTCTTCCCTGGATGACCCTGTTCAATTTGCTCAGGCCAGTGTGGAGGAATTTTGTTGCCTTGGCCGCCTGGCAGCTAACCCCCTTCTTCTGTATTTATAGCACCCTAATATTCCTCTGGGAAAGCATCCCTCCCTGACTTTCAGAACATTTATTTCATATGCTGTTGACTCCACTCTGGGTTCAGGCCAGGCGAGCTTCAAGGATTATCTCAAGGACGAGCATGTGACTCAACAAGAAGCCAATGAGAACCATGCTCAGGGCTTCAGTTCAAACTCTTGGGCGCAAGTCATCTTGCCAACTCGAGGGAAGAGGCCGTCTAAAAATGGCACCAGCCTAAAGGAAAGCAGAATCGAAAGATGTAGGGAGACCAGGACCCTACAGACATGGTGTGAGCCACAGGACTCAGGTCAGTCTGAGGTCAGAACATCCTTGGGCTTTCCAGCTACATATCAAAATAAATTTCCTTTCTGCTTAAGCAGCTAGGATCGGGTCTTCTCACCTTCATGCCAGAAAGCAGCCTGTCTGGCACAGAGTGGAGGCACCGCGTCTACGAAGTACCTTACTAAAACCGACTGAAAGGATGGCATTAAGATAAGCTGCATTCATGGTTGGCGAAGTGCCTCACCAAGACTCAGTGTCCGCGCTGACGCCAAATGGAGTTACCTCTCTTTCGCTCCAAGTGATCAGGGAACATGGGGCTCTCTGACAAATGCCAGGGCCTTCTACTGTAACATCAAGTTATCTGATTAGAGCTACACTGGCGAAAATTAAACAGGTAAAACTCTCACAATCAGAATTTCCAATTAGTACACTCTTTCTCTTCCCACCCAAAACTGGTAAGCCTCAAGCCCACTAAGAGAAGAGACAACAGAGGGAAAAAAGGCAAAGGGGATTTAGAGTCAGTGGAGGAGTTCTCTTGCTTCTATTATGTCCAGGGTTGCTTGGCAACTGGCCTCAGCCTGGTCATTCCAGTGGAGAAGCAGAGGAACGAAAGTCAGACCTCCAGGTCACGCACCATGTCCTGTTTATGGCCCCATGATTCAAGGGCAGGGGTGGGCTCATGCTGTTCTACAAAGCTGGCAGCAAACAGCCGACAGAGCACCTGCTGTCTTCAGGGGCTCTCCCACGGGCTTCTGCCTCTCCCACACTGGTCAAAGTTCCTTTAACTTCTGCCCTCAGTGAACGTAAGCTGTGGATGTTCCCCTAAAACAGATTAAAAATACTTTCAAAAACAGCTTGATAGGAAAACAGAGTAAAGGTTCTGACACAGAAAGAACTTTAATTTTATTATTTAAAGATTTTTTTCTAAGATTTTATTTATTTATTTGACAGAGAGCGAGCAGGGGAGCACAAGCAGGGGGAGGGGTGGAGGGAGAGGGAGAAGCAGGGCCCCCACTAAGTAGGGAGTCCACCGTGGGGCTCGATCCCAGGACCCTGGAATCATGACCCGAGCAGAAGGCAGACGCTTAACCAACTGAGACACCCAGGAGCCCCAATTTTAATATTTATTTAAAAAGTAGAAACTACCAAGGAGTGAAAGGGATGGTGTTCAGTCAGGAAAACACAGGCCAGCTGGTGTTTGAGGTGGAGGATTTTCTTGAATCCTCTAGGACCTTTCTCATTCCACTGCCACCTCCAAGAATTCCAGCACTGACAGCACAGCCACAGGGCTCTCTGTCTCTAGGTCATGAGCTAATTTCCTACAACTGAGAAGTCCGCTGGGATGGAGATTAATGCATTTGGCAACACATTTTAGTAGTAACTGTGGCACCAGATCCCTAAATGGCCTGTACACAGCAGGAGAAGGAGGAAAAGATGTGGGTCAATGAATCTCTAGTGCTTGCATGTCGCCAAACGGGTCATCTGTATGTACAAAGATAGCCGTGATCCTGTTCCTTCTTTCTGCCCACTCCTAAATTAAACATCTAAGAATGACTGGCTTTCTGGAGAAAACAGAGAGCCTGAGACACAGACAAGAGACTGACTCTCAGGCTTAAATTCTATTTAGCAAGACTCCAGTCCTAAAAGTTAAGACACTGTATGGGAAGCATTGTCTTATGTTGGCTGAATTCCTGTTAAGACCCATTTATCCACATGGAACTACCCAAATAAACTGATATTAAATCTTGTAAAAAGTCATTACTGTGTTGCAGAAAAACCTTCTACAGAAATTATGCCTCGGGGGTATCCACCGGAAAAACAAGAGATGTCGTTCCAGCATGAACACACTGTCAGCAAACAGTACACAGAGGCTTATAATGTGAACAAAAGTGGAAGAATTGTTTTTAATCTTTTTTGGGGAAAATGAAAAGTCTTTTGTAATTCTGAGGCTTATAATGGGTACATTCCCACTCACACCACTGTCGTTAAAATAGTTATTGAAACTCAATAACTTCAAATGAGAGAGTATGGAGCATACATACTCTAATAGTCAAAAATCTCTCTTTTTAAAGAAAAAAAATTAGCAAATCGCCTTGTTGATTTAAGAGCTATAAATCCATTTCTTCTAGGCGTGAAGATTAGGAAAGGAATCAATTCATAGAGGTTAACTAGCCAAGTCAAGGAGATGGGGACCTCCTGCTCGGTGCTACTTTTGACAGAGATTTAGAAACATTAGATTTTTTCTTCCCTTTCTTCCATTCGAGAAAGTAAAAAGATAGAGATCCAACAAAAAGAGCATGGGCAGAGGGATGGGAAGGAAGAAGGAGGCTGGTAACAACATTAATCAACTTAGTTCTGATGCTTGACTTTTTTTAACCTCATTTCTTAAGCTACCCAAAAGGAAGACTGGGTTACGATCCAATTAGAGCAGTCACACATGATCTGTCCAAGGTGAAATCTTTAAAACAAAGTTTGAAGAGAGCCAAGGGATGCTTGAGGCTGTGAACACTCAGAGGCACTATTAGAACACAAGTCAAGTGGTCAAGCTGGACTCTTTGAAGGCACATTTGATACCATTTATTCAACTTGCACCAGGGAATTCAGAGGGTACAAAGTACTTGAACAACTAAAACAGGAAATGGTACAAAGCGGGAAAGGAAGGGAAGACATTAGATCAGTCTTTTAGGTGGTCAAAGGACTTCTCTGAGGGGATCCGAAGGATGAGAAGAAGCAGATGACCACATAGACACATAAAGATGTGAAGCAAAGACACTCCAAAGAAACAGCAATGGAAAATCCTATGGCTGGAAAGTGCTCAGTGTGTAAGAGGAATTTGAGACCAGCGAAGCTTAAGCACAACGAGGGAGAAGGACAACAGCCAAAGAGGACACCGACAAGGTAGGCAGAAGCCTGACCATATATAAGCCATGGTTAATGAGTTAAAATTTTATTCTGGGGTGCCTGGGTGGCTCAGTGGGTTAAAGCCGCTGCCTTGGGCGCCTGGGTGGCTCAGAGGGTTAAAGCCTCTGCCTTCAGCTCAGGTCATGATCTCAGGGTCCTGGGATCGAGGCCCGCATCGGGCTCCCTGCTCAGTGGGGAGCCTGCTTCCTCCTCTCTCTTCTCTCTGCCTGCCTCTCTGCCTACTTGTGATCTTTCTCTCTGTGTCAAATAAATAAATAAAATCTTTAAAAAAAAAAAAAATAAATAAAGCCGCTGCCTTCGGCTCAGGTCATGATCCCAGGGTCCTGGGATCGAGGCCCACATCGGGCTCTCTGCTCAGCAGGGAGCCTGCTTCCTCCTCTCTCCTCTCTCTCTGCCTGCCTCTTTGCCTACTTGTAATCTCTCTCTCTGTGTCAAATGAATAAATAAAATCTTTAAAAAAAAAAAAATTTTATTCTGAATGATGGGGCACCTGGTGGCTCAGTCAGTTAAGCATCTGCATTGGATCAGGTCATGATCTCAGGGTCCTGGCTCAGTGGGGTGTTTGCTTCTCCCTCTCTCTCTGCCCCTTCCCCTTGCTCATGTGTATACTCTCTCTCTCTCAAATAAATAAAATAAATCTTTTTTAAAAATTATATTCTGAAGGACATGGGAAGCCACTGGGAAATTTGGGATAAGAGTGACTTAATAAGGTTTATGTTTTTTAAAACCTCAGTCTGCCTGCCATATGGGGATAGATTCTATCTCACCAAGCTCACTAAGGTGCTGGGTGGTCAATGACCACAGTGAGTAAAAAATGTTTTGCCTATGAAAACAGAAAGGAAAAAATATGATCCAGCAAATAATCTCTCCATCAGGTGATAGCTTACAATTTTCAAAAACCGTGGTCATTGAGTATTGGCCCAGAATATAAGGTCATTCAGCACCTCAGAGAAGCATTCTCTGATGACATAATCTACACTTGCTTCCACCTTCCACTATCCATCACTGTCAAACTCATTTTATGTCCATCTGGCACTTTTATCTAAAAGTATCCTGTTAGTTTGTTTACTTGTGCAGTTTATATTTTAGAGGGAAGACAAATTAAACAAGAGTCAGAACTTTGTCTTGTTCAGAGCTCTGCTCCCACTACCCACAACAATGCCCTAGTACACAGATGGTGTCCACTAAATATTTGTTGACTGAGCTAATGAAGACAAGATCCTATCTGTACTGCTACTCAAAAGAAACAAAATATCCTACCAGTCCCCGACGCTGGATTCTTTTCTAGGGCAACTGGCTTCTTCTGTGTTGTTAGGACTAAAATGACTTCAGAAATTCAGCAAACATAAGGAGAGAGGAGTTCCCTTGACCTGGATCCCATAATAACCCAGCCTAGATATGGCCTCAGGATGCTCATGCTATTGTTTTCTCAGAACTGGCCAAGTGTTCAAGTCTGCTGAGAGACACCAATGATGGGAGTGAAGTGGGGGCAACAAACCGCTAGAGAAGGAACAGGCCTAAATCATGACCAGAGGATGGAGTTCACCGTCCTCCACACCGTTTACATAAAAGACAACTTTTATATAAGCAGTACTGCAAGAGATACTTAAGTTAGAGTCAAAGAAGAACTCACTGTTAGAAGTTAGTTAGGTGCCTGCTCAAGAAACTGATGGTATGCACCTCTGGGTGGTGAGGCTGGGGCTGGGATGGGAGGAGTCCCTACGGGATGTGTTACTTTTATAATGGCCTTTGACAAGACGGTCCTGAAGGGGAAGTACGGAATGGTGTGATTAACAAGTTTAAAACTAAAACATCTGGATTAAAAGGTCAATATAATACTGGCCAGAGTACAAGACTCAGTCTAATTTCCAGAGATAATTGCTAATATATTTCACCTCCAGTGAGAAAGCCAGAGACTCTATGAAGAGACACTACAAAGATAATTTTTAAAATTTCCGTATGGATCCTATCTTACAAAAGGTAAAAATAATTAGTCATTAGAGCTGGCTGCTGTGATTTTGTGCCAGATGCTTTTCACAGTACCTCATTTAACCCTTATGATGGTCTAACTAAGCACGAATATCCCCATTTTATAAATGAGTAAACAGAAGATTTAAGGGACAAGACTCAGATTCCATAGTTAGCAGTATAGTACCAGTTAAGAGTAAAAGGGCTGGCAACGGACCAACGTTCCAATCCTAGCTGCAACAATTTTTAGTTGTCTGAGTTCGTTTTATTTTCCATGCCTCAGTGTTCTGCTCTGTAAATGGGGATAGTAGTACATATCTCATGAGACTGTTGTGAAGGTTCAATGAAATCAAGTTGGTAAAACATGTAACGAAAGGGAGTGACACACAATGAACAGTTAAATGGTGGTAGCTATACCATTACTATGACTGTGGTTCAAATAAATTTAACATCATGCTTTCAACATATGGGACTCGTCTTCATTCTGTGGCACTCTGAAAAGACATCTACTCTTTGTCCCCAAGGTTCTGCTCCGCCAGCAGGAGAAAGAGGTGAGCAAGCAGAGAGATCAGAGATGCATCTTAAAAGATATGGAAAGAAACAGAAGAGCTGCCAATGTAAATTTATCTTATGGAGATAATTATGATATGTCTCTAAGGATAACCATTACAGAATAGTCAACAATCATGAAAACAAAAGAGAGAAACACCTTACTGTCCGAAAGTAAGATACCAGTTAAGTAAGTCTTGACACAGCATCCCTGGAACACTATGTAGCCACTAAAAACAATCTTAGAAAGCAGTTAATGATATGGAAAGATATCATGACCTATTAAGTAGAACAGGTTATAAAACCAAAATGAGTATCTCCCATCAACACTATTGGTATAATTTGCATATTCTTCTTTTACTCATTTGTAATTTCTGAATTTTCACTGGAGAGCAAGTATTGCGCCGATAAATTAAGAAAAAAAAAAGTTTGACTTTGGATTGCTTGACTTTTCTCTTTTTTAAATGACTACCCTATGGCACCTGAAAGACTAGGGAATATATCCTCAGAGAATGGGAGAGGAGCACCCTGATATTTTGCTGTTAATGGCTTTGTGAACTAAGAAGTGGCAGCTCAATGGAGGGAGATGTAATAACCCATGTCATCCAGGTCTCACTGAAATTTGTTCAAAATATATTATCCTGGAGATTCTAGATGGAATACCTGGCAAAGACTCAGATATCACACCCAGGTCTCTGACCTATCCCAAATAGGTTTCTAAGTCCCTAATTGGCATTATAAATACATAATTATATCTGGAGCTGTTCAACTAACCCAAATAACATGTTCTCATTCAGTGTCCCCAAATTTGTCTTCTTGAAATATAAATCACTGACCTACTTTGTTAAAGACAACTTTAACGGCACCCTCTACCCTAATAATAAAAGGGAACTTGAGGCTTCTATCAGGTGCCATTAGAAAAGCAGAAAATTAGCACCTAAACGCTCCCTGTCAATGCGGCTGTCAACCAGTAAGCAGGGCGTTCTGTACCCACCCTGGCTCTGAGCTTGTCCTTTTACCTCTGAAACCTAACACAGGATGTGTAACAGGAAAGGAGACCCCCCCCCCCAGACATTGTTTTTTTTTTTACAAAATGGGACCATTCCTAGTCGACACTTCTTCCTAGTTCTAGAGACTGACAATCACCTTAAATCTGGTGATCTCTTTAGCTATAATCCCAAAACTCCACAAATCATTTTCAGGTCATTCTCATTTACAAAAGGCTTTGTTTTTCCCACAAGCAAGAGATGGGAGATCAGTTCCCTCTTTGGCCCTTTGGCAAGGCCACGGGGCGGAGTGGACGGTGGGGCTGGGGGGGTGGGGGGTGGAGAGGGTGGTAGCAGGCAGTCAAAGAAAGAGGGAGAATGCGAAGGGAAATGAAAAGGAAGGAAGCAAATGATAGAAAAAGAAAACAGAGATGGTGAAGAACAAGTTACCTACATTTGGGCTGAAATTTCTTAGAATACAAGGTCTTTGGTAACTAAGAAGGAGTTTCATGTTAGAAGTTTCAACATCCCAAACCATCATCATTTCAGCACATAAGAAAATTATTATCAATGGCTCCAAAAATTGATAAAGCTGATAAAGGGATAAACCCTCCAAATGCAACTATCCAAATCAGAATATTATTGGAATCTTTTCCTCTATAGGTACAAAGTTCCTCTCTTCTGCTCAAAACAATGCACCTACCTACAACTGGATGTTGGGTTCTTCCTTCCTACTCTCACCAGGAAACTGCTCTCTCCAAAGCAAGATCAGAACCAAGAGAGAGAGGTATGATAAAAGAAATCTTAAACCAGAGACCTGCACGCACTCATGAGCCCTGCTGCACTAGCAAGTCTGTCAGAAGGAGAATAGAGAGAAACTGAGTGCCAGATCCAAACATCCTGGCATTGAAATCGCAGCATTCCTGGGATCTGCAAACTGGATACGCCAAAGGAAAAGGATATGTGGCTTAACAAGCTCAAGAAACAAAGCTGACAGGGCAGCACTACACTTTAAAATCCTAAGGAAGTGGTTGCTTAGGGGGATGGGAAGAATGGGGGATAATAGCTAAGGAGTCCACGGTTTCTTTGGGGGGATGATGAAATGTTCTAAAAATTAATTGTGGATAAAATGGATGGATGGATAAAAAATGGATAAAAAATTCTGCGAATATACTAAAGCCATGAACTGTACACTGTAAATAAGTGAATTGTGTGGCACATGAATTAGATCTCCACAAAGCTGTTTAAAAAAACCCTAAGAAAGGACCTCCAAGGTCTCCACCCACCATCGCCTCACCCCATGCTGGCACATTTGGGGAGTTCAGTAATATGACTGCTTGAGGTGTCACATTAAGAGACATGACTCATCCTTCTCCTGCTTAACATTTCACAAGTTTCTCATTTCAGATAACCATCAAAAAACATTTCATTCTTCTTTCTTAAAGAGACTCAGTTCTCCAGATCCATGGGGATGGGGAAGATTGAATCCCAACATTCTGAACCCAGACTTATGAAAACAAGCCAATTTTAAGTTATCTTCAGCTGGTGATCATCTTCATGCTTGAACTCTGCGCTGCTCCAAGCACAAAACCCCAAGCCCTGTTGTTGTCTTTTCATTGCAGTATAGTGTGAAGTTATGCTGGCCAGAAGAGCTGGGGGAGATGAAAAGGAAGCCAAAGTCATATCCCAAAAGACACAAAGGCCAAAAGCTCTCGGTTCCACTCCAATTTTCTATGCAATGGAGCAGAGATTCCCTGCTGAGGAACTGATTACAAGCATGCTGGCTATGTAAAGAGGAAACAGGATTTCTTTCCAGAGAGAGAACCATCTTGTTGCTCTAAACAGAGCTGGCAGCATGGTTGCTCACTGACCTTGCATGCTGAGCTCAAGGCGGCTTTGGTCAGAGGGCCCGGGGACCTCAGCAGGCAAGGCTGTCTGCAGCCCCAAGGCCTGGCCAGTAGGCCACAGCAGGGACAGCACAAGGCCGCAGCTGTGGAAGCCTCCACCCCCAGTGCCTGCCTGGCCTCAATACTGCCCACAGCAGGAGTTGTGAGGTGGTGAGCTGCTGGATAAGCAGCCCAGGTGGGCTGTATGTCAAACATCTCAATGCACTAGGCAGATACAGATGCAAGAAAGCCCTGCCTGTGGAAAAGCAGCCCAGAGGATTTCTTAAGAAGCAAACAGCAGGGGGAAAGCAGCGCTGAGCCCCTCCAGTGACACCCAGGGGTCTCACCAGCAGCAGCCCTGGGGTGTTCTGTCACCACCACCACCACCACCACCACCACCACCCCACCCCCCC
>LNAC01000547.1:894322-999449 GCA_002007465.1 Ailurus styani
CCCCACCCCCGCAGTCTGCAGAGAACCAGCTAAGATCGGAACACAGATAAGGAGGAAGCTGTAGCCAGAAATGAGTTGCCCCAGGGCACCTTCTAGACAGGAGGAGGAGGAGAGATCAGCTCTCTGGGTTTGCACCTCCCCCTCCCCTTCCCAGAGCCCTCAAGCCGGTCTCCCTCCTAATCTCCCCCAGACACTGAGTCCCCTGGAGCTGTGCAACAGCTCAGCCAGCTCATTATGCTTCCTGAATGTTTTTGAAGAAAAAAATGTGCAACATAATTACAGGCTCTGACCCCAAATGACTTTAACCCTGACAAGAGCACCCAAGACTCACTGTGGGAAAAACGTTTGCCCTGTGATTGCCCGTGAACATAACGTTTCCTTTCAGGAGCTTCCCCACCTCCCCAATGCTACAGAAAGGCCCAGACTCACAGGCCAAGCTCATGGAACAACTAGAAGATCCCAGGCACGGAGCCACATGCTGAGATGTTCTGAAGGCGCTAGAACTTGTACCCTTTCAAACTATTCCTGACCTATCATAATAGCTCCTTCCAGAAACCTGAGAAGTCCCAGCGTGAGGGTAGCCGGCACAACTTTGTGCATTAAAAGGGGACAGTGGATTTGAGACAAATTTATGTAGAATCTCTTCCAGCCAATTCCAAGGACTCCCTCCGTGCAAATCACCTGGCGGCCTTGCAAGGAATGCAGATTTCAAGATCTCACCCTAGAGCACCCACGAAACAATCTCCTTGAGGAAGACCAGGAATCCTCAGTTAAGATAATTTCTTACCACATTCATGTTTAAGAACCACCATCTTAGAACAAGGACAATCTATAGAAGTGTCCATAATGGGGGCGCCTGGGTGGCTCAGTGGGTTAAAGCCTCTGCTTTCGGCTCGGGTCATGATCTCAGGGTCTTGGGATCGAGGCCCGCATCGGGCTCCCTGCTCAACAGGGAGCCTGCTTCCCCCCCTCCTCTCTCTGCCTGCCTCTCTGGCTCCTTGTTTTTTTTTGTTTTTTTTTTCCTCTGGCTCCTTGTGATCTCTCTCCCTCTGTGAAATAAACAAAATCTTAAAAATAAAAATAAAAATAAATTAAAAAAAAAATAAAAAGTGTCCATAATGGCACATTCCAATTACAGGGCACTTACATGTGCCAGCTTACTCTGCTGAACACAATACCTACAATTATCCCATTTATCCCTCACAGTATTATAAGGTGGATACTTATCACCCTTGAACTTAGGCTTTCTGCAGTTTTACTTCCAATGTCAAATCCAAAGGACTTTGGGCAAGTAGCCAAAATGTAGCCAAAGTAGCCAAAATGAAACACCTTGGAATCAGAGCAAAATTCTCTCCCACCCTCTTCTACCCACCTGCTCTACTAAATGTATCTATTCTCCTTGATTTTGGCCTCCACTCTCTTCTCCCACAGCAAGACAGTGGTTCTCCACCTTTGCTGCACATTAGAATCACCAGGAAAGCTTTGAAAATTCCCCAGGCTCAAGTCACCTGGCTGGTTCAGTCAGTTAAGCACCCGACTCTTGGTTTCAACTCAGGTCTCCAGCTCAGCATCAGGAGATTGAGCCCTGAATCAGGCTCAGTGGGGAGTCTGCTTGAAGATTCTCTCCCTCTGTTCCTCCCCCCACTCGTGCACTCTCTCCTTCCCTCTCTCTCTCTCTCTAATAAATAAATCTTAAAAACAACAACAACAACAAACAACTCCCCATGCTCACATTGCAACGCAAACAAATTATATCAGACTCTCCTGGGATGAGTCCCAGCTCCTCAGACAATTTCAATGGGCAGCTAAGGCTGAGAACCATTGCCTGGGTGTCCAGTAGCACCTGATGAGACACAAACCTACACCATAACCTGCCATCTCTTTCCAGAACATCAGACCTGTGCTTCCCACTGACTTGTGGGTGCCACCACCTACATATTCCATGGGAACAATTCAGCAAGGACAAACCTTACTTAGCCCCATATCGCCTATCACACACCACATTTCTGCTGTGGTACAGAGTTCAACCATACCCCCAAGACCTAAGATAGAAACTGGAGACACCCTGGCCTCCTCCCTCCTCAGTCTGCTGTTGACTACATGTTCTCTTCACCCACACCAGCATGTCTCCTCAGAAAAATGCCATGAAATCTTGCATTCTCCCCTATAATCTATCAGTGTTTGTGTGAATATTCAAATAATGATTCCATTGAGTGAACCAGATTTTCAACAAAGTGTACTCCCTGTCACTTGCTTTGTATACTCCCTGGCACACTGCCACCTCCCTCAACACCGTACCTAGTCTGAGAAACACATCCTTACCTCCCCTCCCCTTCCTTCCAGGCACCATGACCAGATGGTATCCATTTTCTCACACATCCCTGCCTTGGGACAGTGTTAAGCAGATTCAAGTTCAAATCACTGGTATAATATGGGAGTATTTTAGGTGATACAATGACAAATAATTTTCAATTTAATGATTATGATTTAATTTGCTATGTGAACATATTTTAGAAAAAAATACTGCCAATTATACCAAACCTGTAATTTCAGAATGCTGCAAAGTTCCCTTTTGAAATGAATGTAGTTTTTAATAAGGAGACTTTTTCAAAATAAATAAACAGTAGTAAAGGTGGGGCAAAACTAACAGAGGTAGTTTTAAATGACTTATCATTAAAACACTGCCTCTGTGGACTTGATAAGACTTCACCTGCCTTCCCCGAGTTTTGTTCCTTCCTCCACGACCCTTTTAAACTTCTAATGGTACTGTGGCCCGTCTGTGCTTCCCCCGCCTCAGGATGCTGAGCACCTGGAAGAAAGTGACTGTGCCCACCCTGTCCCAGAAACCCTACCACTAGGAACCTTCCATCCCAAAATGAGCTGTCACAGGCAGTGAAGCAGAGACCATTCGAGACAGGTGCACTATCCTACCCTCCACTGAGGAAAGGGCTAAGCATGGTAGAAGAGGCAATAGCAAGAGAGACATTGAAAAAAACATCCTGCTCCCTCACCACTCCCCAGAAATTCCATTGCCCAGAAGAGCTCTGCTGACAGACAAGGGGTGCCTTCAGGTCCAAAGTCCTTGTGATTGCCAGTCACCAAATGCAGGAGACTGCCCTCCTTTACCACCTGCCAAACTTCCTGAATAATGCACATGCTGTGCAAAGATAAAAATTCAACGGCAACCTCACTAGTAATGCAAACAAGTTCTCTGAGGCCCTATATTCAAGAGATTCCTAGTACAGCTATGTCTCATTTTAGGGAAAGATTTTGCTGTGGTTTTTAATCCCTGAATCAACACTATATACAGATTGGGGAGTAAGAAATGGAGAAAACTCTAAGCATTGTTTAATTACAGAGGCTACTTAGTAAGTAATAAACTAGTGAGTTTCCTTTCTACACTAAAATCATGATTTATAAAATCCACTTCACTCAGAACTTTCTAGAAAAACTCCTGCGGGATATTTATCAAAATAAATACTGGGCGCCTGGGAGGCTCAGTGGGTTAAAGCCGCTGCCTTCGGCTCAGGTCATGATCCCAGGGTCCTGGGATCGAGGCCCACATCAGGCTCTCTGCTCGGCAGAGAGCCTGCTTCCTCCTCTCTCCTCTCTCTCTGCCTGCCTCTCTGCCTACTTGTGATCTCTCTCTCTGTGTCAAATGAATAAAAAAAATAAATAAATAAATAAATAAATACTGTATAGGGCGCCTGGGTGGCTCAGTGGGTAAAGCCTCTGCCTTCAGCTCAGGTCATGATCCCAGGGTTCTGGGATCGAGGCCCGCATCAGGCTCCCTGCTCAACAGGGAGCCTGCTTCTTCCTCTCTCTGCCTGCCTCTCTGCCTACTTGTGATCTCTCTCTCTGTGTCAAATAAATAAATAAAATCTTAAAAATAAATAAATAAATAAATAAATAAATAAATAAATACTGTACATACCCTTTGACCCAGCAGCTCCATTTCTAGGATTCATCCTACAAATCTACTCATTCAAGTGCCCATGACAAGTACCAAGATGTTCTGGTAATAGCAAAAGGCTGGAAATCATCTAAACATCTATTATTAGGGGACTGGTTAAATGAACTATGTCATACCCATTCAATGGAGTACAATGGAATGCTAAAAATGAGTAGCTCTATATGTACCAATGTACAATAAGATCTAAAATACATTAAAACTGTGCAATATGCAAATTATGCAAAACAGTGCATATGGCAGGCTACCGAAAAATATATAAATATATATTTGCTGGCACGTGCATAATTTTATCTGAAAAATTCACAAGAAATGGTAAAATGTTGCCTCCAGTACAAGAACTTGGGATCAGGAGATAGGAATTGGAGGGACACTCAGACTTCTTTTTGCCCCTTTTGAACTATGTACCATGTAAAGGTATTACCTACCTAGATAAACCTTTTTAAAAGAAATATAGGTATGAATTAAAGTAAAAATGCCTTTCTAATTTTAGTCTATTTGCACAACTAATAATCATTTTCTACACCTGACCCAAAGTGCAATAACAACATATTCAGTGAAGACTCTGCTAAGGTTTTAGTTCTATGTGCTTGACAGTCTCCATGGGACAGAAACTGCCTGAAGCTAACTCAATCTGCCTGGAAATCTACCTAACTCTCACAAGAGGAGCCTGCATAGATTCAAAATGTTCAAATCAGCCTAGAGTAAACATAAGAACACATCTGATAGCAAGATCATATAAGCTTTGAAATCTACCTGTAATGACTTTACAAACCATGTAAAATGGGGTTTATTTTGGCTTTTCTTTTGTGGCAGCAGCAGGAGTCAAAGTGCAGCTACTGGCTTGGCCCAGAGAAGCCAGCTAGTTAACAAGGATTGGTCCAGAATTCCCAAGCCCCTAAAACCTTTGTCCATCTGGCAAAGAAAATGCACACACACAGAGACCACTCTAACCTCAGGAATCTCCTTTTTCTAAATATAGTAGGCAACTGCCCAGCCTCCAAGTTCACCCTCTGAAGCATTCTGTGCCTTCCAACCAAGGTGAAATGAGCCAGATGTAAACACGCCGTGACAGCTTCTGGCCCACACCGCCAAGCTGCTTTCCTCAATATTTCCTCTATTTCTCCACTCTGGGTGTCTACAGAAATGTGTAAATCCCAGTGACTCAAATTTGTAAACATTCCTCTGGCCACTAATGCTGTTTTTCTCACCCTAGCAAATGTGATTTCCTTCTTGGTCCCTGATATTTGAGCTTGGACTAGCCTATTAAATACAGGCAAAGCCCCATCCCAATTCCCATTTTATCCGTAAGAACCTAGAACTCAGAAAACATACTGGACAGGTCCAAAGCTAATTAGGACACAGCCAATTAATTGTACTCTCTGTCTCTCTCTTCTAATCCCCCCCTCTCTCTCTCTCTCTCTCACACACACACACTTTTTTTCCCCATGCCCTGATTCTTTCAGAATCCATGTTAGTGCCTAACAGAAAGGCCCGTTCTGTTTTTATTTTAAGATTTTATTTATTTATTTGACAGAGAGAAAGAGACAGCACAAGCAGGGAGAGCAGCAGGCAGAGGGAGAGGGAGAAGCAGGCTCCTGGATGAGCCCGACACAGGGCTTGATCCAGGGAATCAGGACCTGAGCCAAAGGCAGACGCTTAACCGATTGAGCCACCCAGGCGCTCCATAGGCCTGTTCTGTTAAGGATGTTCAATTTAAGCAAAAGGTGATGCTTCAGAAACATAATCTAACACACTCGAAAGAGCACAAGACAAATATAAACTGGCCACATGAACAGATGCAAAGGACCTAAACAATAGATGACAAAGAGATTGTAAAACTTGGAGACTGGCAACAATTCCATATCGAGGAAACTTTCAGGAATATTCAAGAATCCTGGGAATCTTTTTTCCCATGGAAATACTAGAACCTACAACTACCAGGTAGGTGAGCAAATGATCTCTGCAGCACTTTCCCTAATAGTGAAATACTGAGACAATCCAAATATCTTTCAGGAAGAGAGTAGGTAAATAAGCTATAAATAAGCTAAGATATATCCACACAGCAGAACTTACTGCAGTCATTTAAAAAAATGTTCTATGGGGCACCTGGATGGCTCAGTTGGTAGAGAATGTGAGTCCTGATCTCAGGGTCGTGAGTTCAAGTCTCATGTTGGGTATGGAGCCTACTTTAATTTAAAAAAAAAAAGAAAGAAAAGAAAAGAAAGAATGTACTATGTACAGGTACTGACATGGAAGAGTTCTAAATCATAGTATTAACCAGAAAAGCAAAAGAATAGTTTATATAGTATAATCCCATTTATGAAGAAAAAAACAAATATGCACAAAGACAAGAAAAAAAAATTTGGCAGTTGGTTAAGTCATAAAAGTGGATTCTTTACTCTGCATGTTTCCGTACTCTTTGATGCTCTTAAGAGAATGTATTCATGAACAAACTGTGTACTTTTTTTTCATCTTTACACTATAAGCTTAGGTCATTCATTCATTCATATTGTTAATTTCCCCCCCAAACTTCATCATCCCCAAGTCGTCTTCATTTCAAAAAATAGCACCACCATTCACATAACTGCTCTAGCCAAAACATCTGAATCATTCTTGACTTCACTCTTTTCTCTCATAGCCTAAATCCTATTAAACAGCAAATCCTGTGGGCTCTACTTCAACATACCACCATCTTCAGTGCTGCCACCCTAGCCCAAGCTGTCACTACCTCTTACCTCCCCTGTTCAACAGCTCCGAACTGGTCTCCTTGCCTGCATTCTTGCCCCCACCGTATCTTTTCTCCACAGTAACACAATAATTTCTCAAAAACACAAGCAGGATCACATCACAACCTCCTATGCCTTCCCATCACACTTAGAATGAAACACCAAGCCCTTTCTGGGACTTAGACCATGGTCTGCCTCCTGGACTTACTCCTGGTTCACTTGCCATCACTATTCTCCAACCATACTGGCCTCCCTGCTGGTCTTCAACACCCCATGCACTCTCCCACCTAATGACTTCTGCACCTGTTACTGCCACCCTAAAAACCATTACTCTAGGGCTTGGAGGACATAGTAAGAGCAGAGCAGGGCTCCATATCTGCTAAATGAAAGTCTTCCTTTCACAGCAAAAAATATATCATTTGAAACACACTGGATTATCATTTTAAAAATCAAAACTAAGGTCAGTCAGAAATTTAACTTTGTTAACCACTTTGTCATTAGCTTCATAGTGGAATCCCTCCCTTGGCTAGCTTTTTAAAATGCAAAAGGCCTTGACAGGATAACAAAGTCACCTTCAGGAGTTCCTTTCCCCAACAGCTCAATGGTCATTACGGTTCCTCCCTGGCCCATTCTCATTTCATCAGTTCATGGGGCTTGTGATCATTACTTAGTATGTGATCATTAACATCAGTATGACCAGAATTAGGTAGTCCAGCCCGAGGCCTCTGCCCAGAAGAATGCTGCTGGCATTACAAAAGCAGAAACCTGAAATTCAGTCTCCTAAGAGCCACCATCCAAGCCCTGTTATCCTATAACTGAGCAGTCAAATGCATCTGAACTTAAAGAAAATAGAAGCAAAAAAATCCCCAAATGAGGACAAATGGAGAAACTATATTGAATGCTGTTCACTTAATCATCAAAAGTTTTATGGGACAAAATAAAGGGGAAAATCCAAGACATAAAACACTGCCCAACAAAAAAAATCTAAATAGACATCTCGGCAAAGAAAATGTACCAGTGGTCAATAAGCACATGAAAATATGCTCACCATCATTAGTCAACAGGGAAATGAAAATTTAAACTGAGATTAACCACTTCACAACCAGTAGGATGGCTGCAATAAAAAAAGCAGACAATAACAAGCACTGGTGATAATATAGAGAAATTGGAACCCTTGTACAAAGCTGATGGGAATTTAAAAGGATGTTCCTGCTGTGGAAAACAGTTTGGCAGGTTTTTAAAAAATTAAATCTAATTTTTCCATTGAATCTAGCAATTCTACTTCTATATAAGAAATGAAATAAAAAATGAAAACCTATGTCCACACAAAGACATGTACACAAACCTTCATTACAGCATTATTCATAAGAGCCAAAAATGAGAACCCAAATGTCCGTCAAATGGTGAATGGAAAAAGAAAGTATGATTTACAAAATGGAATACTCTTCAACAATAAAAAGGAATAAACCACTGACACATGCTACAACATGGATTAATCTAAAAACACTCTCCTAACTGAAAGAAGCCAGATGCACAAGACCACATATAGTATGATTCCATTCAGTCTAAATTTTCACAGAAGAAAAATCTACAGAGACAGGAAAAAGTAGATTAGTGGTTGTCTGAGGCTTAAAGTAAGAATAAAAAGTGCTGTTTTGGGGTGACAGAAATGTTCTAAAAGTGGAGCGATGGTTGCATAATTCTGTAAAATAACTACAAGTGAATGAATTGTACACTTAAAACTGGTGAATTTTCTAATTCAATAAAGCTTTTAAAACAAAAACAACACCCCCAAAACAGGCTGACCTACAACAAATGGCTATTTTAAAAGGAATAACTATAAACGTGCCGCAGTGGCATAGTCGGTTAAGCATCTGACTCTTGGTTTCTGCTCAGGTCATGATCTCAGGGTTGTGAAATCGAGCCCCTCTTGGGCTCCACTCTCAATGTGGAGTCTGCTTGAGATTCTCTCTCCCTCTCCCTGTCTCTCCTGCTTGTGCTGTCTCGCTAAAATAAATAAATAAATATTTAAAGAAAGAAATAACCATAAATACCAAGTTCATGACAGGCACTCATGATAAATTGATAGATCAATTCCAACTCTTACTGAGTTGGGGGCAAAAATGAAGAGCAGAAAAATAGCTTTTTATGATTTTAAAGGAGAAAGAATAGTCTTTCTTAATGATAGTTGTTGGTAATCAAGCCCAACAAATAAGATATTCAACCATAAAAAGGAATGAAATTCTGGCACATGCGACAACATGGATGCACCTTGAAGACATTATGCTAAGTGAAATAAACCAGACACAAAAGGACAAATACTGTATCACTCCACTAATATGAAGTACTCAGAGTAGTCAAATTCATAGAAAAAGAAACTGAAACAGAGGTTACCTGGTATTGGAGGAAGGGGAGAATAAGGGTTATTGTTTAATGGGTACAGAGTTTCAGTTTGAGATATTGAAAAAGTTCTGGAAAGCAATAGCACTGCTGGTTATACAACACTGTGAATTTACTGAACACCAAGGAAGTGTACACCTACAGAAGATTAAAGTGGTAAATTTTGTGTTATCTGTACTTCACCACAAAAACAAAAAACAAAAAACAAAAACCTCAATAATACAGAAACTCAAACAACCCAATTAAAAAATGGGCAAAAGACCTGAAGAGACACCTCACCAAAGATGATACACGCAGGCAAATAATACATATGGAAAGATGCTCCACATCGTGTTATTAGGGAACCACAAATTTAAAAAACAATGAGACAACGCTACATGTCTGTTATGGATAAATCCAAAACACTGACAACACCAAATTCTGGTGAGGACATAGAGCAACAGGAACTCTCCTTCTTCACTCCTGGGAAGGACAAATGGTACAACACTTTGAAAGACAGTTTAGCGTTTCTTCCTTTTTTTTTTTTTTTTAAGATTTTATTTAGTTGAGAGAGAGCACACGCACACAAGAGAGAGAATGTGTGTGAGAGAGAGAGAGATCCCAAGCATGCATGAGTAGACAGGAGGGGCAGAGGGAGAGGGAGAAGCTGACTCCCCACTGAGTAGGGAGCCCTATGTAGGACTCAATCCCATGACCCTGAGATCATGACCCAAGCTGAAGGAAGATGCTTAAATGCCAGCCAGGAGCCCCAGTTTAGCAGTTTCTTACAAAACTGGACATACTCTTACCATATGATCCAGCAGTTGTGCTCCTAGGTATTTCAACTCAAATGAGTTGAAAACCTATGTCCACACAGAAACCTACAGACAAATGTGTGTATCAGCTTTATTCATAACAGCCCAAATTTGGAAGCAACCAAGATGCCCTTCAATAAATAAATGGATACATTCACATGGTACATCCAGACAAAGGAATATTTGTCAGTGATAAAAAGAAAAGAGAGCAATCAAGCCAGAAAAAGACATGAAGGAATCTTAAATGCATACTGCTAAATGAAAGAAGCCAATCTGAAAAGGCTAAACATCCTATGATTCTAAGCACAATATATGACATTTTGGAAAAGGCAAAATTAGGGAAATAGTAAAAAGAGCATTGGTTGCCAAGAATAGGGGCACAGGAATGAGTAAGTGAACAAAGGGGATTTTTAGAGCAGTGGAACTATTCTGTATGATGTTGCAATGGCCAACACCTGTTACTAAACATTCATCAAAACATACAGAATATATAACACAAAGAGTAAACCCTACTGTAAGCCATGGACTTCAGTTAATATTGCTATATCACTGCTGTTAACAAATACACCACACTAATGCAAGACATCAAAAATAGGGAAAATAGAGGGGCACTTAGGTGGCTCAGTCAGTTAAACCTCTGCCTTTGACTCAGGTCATGACCTGGGATGCAGCCCTGTTTTGGGCTCTCTGCTCAGCGGGGAGTCTGCTTCTCCCTCTCCCCTGCTGCTGCTCAAGCTCTTTCTCCCTCTCTCTCTTTCAAATAAATAAACTCTTAAAATAAATAAATAAATAAATAATAATAATAATAATGGGGAGGGGCGCCTGGGTGGCTCAGTGGGTTAAGCCTCTGCCTTTGGCCCAGGTCATGATCTCATGGTCCTGGAATCGAGCCCCGCATCCGGCTCCCTGCTCGGCAGGGGTCCTGCTTTCTCCTCTCTCTCTGCCTATCTCTCTGCCTACTTGTAATCTCTCTCTGTCAAATAAATAAATAAAATCTTAAAAAAAAAAAGGGGAAATAGAAAAGAATAGGTATGTAGGGCACTATAGTTTCCACTCAATTGTTCTATAATCCTAAAACTGCCATAAAAATATAGTTTCTTAATTATAACAGGGACCTTAAACCTTTGTGGGTAGGTTGAGAACTATAGATTAGATGCGATTTATTCAACCCAATAGAGAAAAGAATGGATTAGAGCAGAAGAACGTTTTTTTACAGTCGATGTTATATAAGAACTAAAAAATTGTATTTGGATATAATTTACTGTTGTTTCTATTTGAATGAGTAATATTCCAAATGTCAATATTACAAATTACCACCATTTACAAATAATTAGGAAATGCCTTTTTTTTCCCTTTTATTTGCAAGGTGCTAAAGCAAAGCAAAGGAACTGGGAAAACCTTTTTGCTACCTAACTCTATACCCATTTGTCCTATTAGGATTTTGTAAGTAATATAATTACTCCTAAACAAAGCAGGTTGGCAATGAACATCCTCTGGGAGGCTGTTCGAATGAAGGGCTCACCTCACTAATGCAAAAAGCCTATATGCCAAATTCTCAAGAACTATAAAAGTGTGACATGACTTCAAGCACGCAACTCTAATAAAAAAATTAATAAATTGAAAAAAGAAAAAATAATCATAAAGCATGCAACTCTCGATGTAGATTTTTTTTTTCTTACTCATTTTAATGAGCAAAGAAGATAAACCATTTTATCTTACCAAATCAGACCAGGTTTCTGGCCTTCCTATTTGTTGCTTTATTACCCAGCTAAAAGAGAATCACTTCCAGTTATAAAATAAGTAAGTCATGGGATGTAATGTACAGTGTACTGACTATAGTTAATAATGTAGCATATGTTTCAAAGTTGCTCAGAGTGGGTCTTAAAAGTTCTCATCATAAGAAAAAAATTGTAACTGTATGGGACACATGTTAACTAGACATACTGTGGTGATCATTCACAACATACAAAATACAGAATCATGGGCACCTGGGTGGCTCAGTGGGTTAAAGCCTCTGCCTTCGGCTCAGGTCATGATCTCAGGGTCCTGGGATCGAGGCCCATATCGGGCTCTCTGCTCAGCAGGGAGGCTGCTTCCCCCTCTCTCTCTGCCTGCCTCTCCGCCTACTTGTGATCTCTCTCTGTGTGTGTCAAATAAATAAATAAAATCTTAAAAAAAAAAATACAGAATCATGTTGTACCCCTGAAATTAAAACAAAGTTATATGTCAATGATACCTCAATTTAAAATTTTTTAATTAAAAAAAGAAATTAATGCTATAAAAGTACATTTTAAAAATTATTTTAAAAAAGAATTACTGATAATCACTCAGTCCATATTTCCAAAGGGAAACTCTATTGTTACATAAAACCAAGAGATAGGTAGCCAGACACCCTCATTTGCCATTCTAGTCTATCTTTAATCCTATGATGGAAAGAAACACAAAACTCCAAAGCAGAATACAAAAATACTAGCTATTCTTTACCTACCCAGGTCTCAGAGTCTGAAAAACCGCTGGGACAATATTTTCATTTAACCTAGCACCTACTGCATGCTTCTCCTTTCTAGGGTCCAGATCTATGAAGAATTTCCATCTTCAGTACCTTATTGAAGGCAAAGAAGAGTCATGTTCAAGAGAAGGCCCTACAGTCTATTGCTGAGTTCAAACCCTGGCTACACAACTTCCAAGCTATGTGACCTTAGATAAGTTACCCAACTCTAAGATGCAGAAAAATAAGAGTATTCATCTCACAGGATGGTGGTAAGGACGAATGAGGCAATGTAGACACTTGGCAAAGGGAGAGATACTTAGTAAGTGCCCAATAAACAAAAGCACATCATCTCCAAAAAGTCTCATAAATACTACAGGCTCAACTACAGAAATATAAACACATTTACTTTATTTTGTATTTCACCCAGTAGGACAAGACCCCAAAATAAGGCTTTATGGAGCAGCACATACCCTGCCCAAGTTGATTGAAAGTTCAGAGGGAAGAGGCTAGATTCTTAGTTTTATCTTGGTCTCCTCTGTATCCATCACAGTACCATGAACCAGAACTAATCCACTCCCTACGTATGGATTTGAAACACAAAGACATACCTGGGTTTCTCCCAGCCCTGGGACACGGTTCCATCTTTGAGATCTCACCCCTAGCTAAACCCCTGAAAAAGAGCCGTTTATGGATTCAAAGTTCTCCTATCTGAAATTCCAATTAAAAATTCTATTCCTAAAGTTGGTCCCCACCACCTAGGAGGAAACCATTAAAATTGTACCTGTGATGTTTAGAATAGGCAAATCTATAGAGATTGAAAATACATTGGTGGTTGACAAGGGCTGGGGACAGGTGGGGGGAGCTGGGAGAAAATAGGGAATGACTGGCAGTGGGAATCAAATTTCTTTTGGGGTGATGGAAATGTTCTGAGACTGTGGAGATTACTGCACAATTCTATGAATGTACTAAAAACCTCTGAATTAGATTCTATAAGTGAATGAATTATATGGTAGGGTGAATTACACCTTAAAAGAGTTGATATTTTTAAATTTTGAACTACTGCCCCAATCCTCCCACCTTGGACTATCAGAATAAGGGTATTCATTCTGTCTCAGAAAGCAGATGCCAAATATATAGCAACAAGTCCATAAGCCAACTCTCAAGATGGAAAGAAAGAGTTCCTGAAATCCCATACCAGTCCTCAAAACCAACAGCCTAATTCACATTCACTTCTGTGAAACCACATTTGGTTTGCCACAGGGTCCATGAGACCAGTTATGAAGTCCAAAGCATTCTGCCAGCTTTCTCTGCAAGGCAAAAAGAGCGGAGGCAGGCAGCCCCGCCACTGAAGGGGTACATGAATCTATCAAGAAGGTTGAAAATTTAAGTCACCAAAATGTTATTAGGAACAGGAAATATGTTGGGAGACTTACTTTATTTTTTTCTTTTTAACTTGTGGAACTTTTCTGGCATAACCACTTTATACAAACAGGATTACCAGGATTCTTCCCACCACCAGTGGTTAATACACACACAACTGTGTAAATTATGAAGAAGGCATAAGCCTAACTCCCTGCACCCAAACCAAAAAAGATACCTCTGCTCTTACTAAGTTTTGCTCTGAGTCTTGACAACCTTGACTGCTGGAAGATGATTATAGCTACCAACAAGTGAGCAGTGCTATGCACCAGGGTCCAAGCTAAGTGCTTTCTTTACAAGCACTGATTCATTTAGTCCTCACAACATGATGGTCATGAAGATCATGATGGCTACTTCCATTTTACATAGGAGGAGCTCAGGGTCAGTGATTTGTCAACAGTCAACCAGGAAGTGATGGGGTTAAGCTTCAAACTCAGGAAATGTTAAAACTTAATTCTACAAGTCTGAACTTCATTTGAAGCTTCTATCATCTCTACAGAAAAACAGAAAGTCTTGAACATACAAAATCCTCACGACTGAAACACTGATTCAACAGGGCATGGAATAATCCTGGGCATATGAGCGTCCACAGAAAAGACCTGGACAAATGAGGACAGAAAAAAACTGACACAGAGTTACCAAAGTAGGTCACAAATATTTTATTGTTTATCTTCTATATATCCAGACCAGAGGCTTGGACTCCAGGGAAAAACTTGAAGGGGGTTATTTGTTTATCAGATTCTCAAGGGGATTCAAGAGACAACTGACCTAATCAGCAGTTTTGCTTCAGGGTTAAGTGCACAGGCTTTGGAATCAGACAACTTGGGTTCAAATATACCTAACTGCTTTGTCGCCTTGAGCAGGTTACTGACCTCTCTGATCTCAGTTTCTTAGTGCATAAAATAAAAGTAATAACAATGATCCAGGTGAACTTTGCAATCCCAAGAGGCTAGTTTTATTGCCTCAGATTAACACACAAAGGAAACCTAAACCCAAAGGTCTCTGAATATTAATTATAAAATAAAACCATAAAATTTTATAGCTGGATAAGACTGGAAATCATCTAAACCAGGGTTATTTGTATAATTACGTATTTATTTTGCGTAATTAGTTCTCATCAGGAGTGAGAAAGATGAACAGAAGAAAAATACTACACAAATCCTAAGAGAGTAATACACACTGTAGCAAGCACCTAATGATAATGGAATGCCTGAAATCTGGGAAAGAGTGATCAACTCCACCCTTTCCACTAAAGAGGTCACACATGACCTATGCAAGTAATAGTAGCTAAGAGCAGAGTTAATACATACAACTGGATATACAGAGGTTAGAACAATTAGTTCCTTACTAGTCTTTCCCCCAAGTTACAGGGCTGCTCCATTCCATTAGACAACTTAAATAACTCTTAAACCCTAACAGTGCATTATTTCCTTCTACCCAAGGAATTCTTACCCTGCCAAAAAAGAGTAACAGGCAAATAAATTTCCAGTCACACAAAGGCACCCTACTCATACTGAAGACAGACATACAAATTCAGTTTCCAAATTCTAGCAGGCTTGGTCCAGGGGGTCCATTCTGGGTAAGCAGGATGGGAAAGGATTAAGAGCTCTCTGTATTAGCAGGAACTCCAACTGTGGCTCAGACTATGCAGGGGTTCAAAAGTAGGCCCCACTGCTGGAGCTGTTTGGCTCTGGACTAGTGATTCCACCAAGCCTGTGTTCTCATTTGTAAAACGAATAACATGAGATAATTCACTAGCAAGGAGTCAGTCTCTGTAGCCACAGGGGCAACAGAATATTCACTGCTACATGATCAGGGCCCAACGCAGTACCTACCACACAGCAGGCACTCCATGTGTTTGCTGAATAAAGCAGAAGCCCAATTAACCCAGCCTGAGATTCAATCAAAATTTGTGGGCCCAATCTATGAGGGAGCTCCGAACTTACTCCAAACCGGGGGTGGAGTGTTCCCTGAACCAAGGATGGTCACAGAGAAAGAGTGAGTTACTCACAGGCTTCAGGCCATCAGAGACCCTGCCTCTGAGGAACTTCATCACACCACAATTTTATGTGTATTTCACCCCAAAAGACTGGCAATTGCTGTCTTGGGGTTCCATGATCTCTCTTTTCATTTTTAGAGGCAACGGGGTCACAAAATGACATCTCAGGCACTTGACGTCTGGAAGTCTTTCAAGAGGCCTGGGAAGAATGTTCACAGGTAGGACTCAGCCCCACCCGCCAGGGCAACCTGTCTTAGCTGAAAGATGTCACCTATTAAGAAATCCATCACACAGACAGGAAAAGTAAAGTCAAAGACAGTTCCACTAACTTCCTTCACGTCATTCCCGATTCTCAAAGCTGAAAGATGGACTGAACTATTTTTAAACGGGCAGACTGAAAAGGCACCAAAAACGACCTCACAATCCAAGGAGCTCATCCCTAGAACACTCTGGTTTGGCCAGGAGAAACTCTCTGGCTCTGCAAAAGTCAAGAGAAAATCATACACGGAATGCAAATCTCACTTCTCCCCCCGCCCCCCCCCACCAAAAAGAAATAAGTGGTTTTTCAAAAGGCTCCAGAATCTTGAAGGATGAGCTGAAACTTCTGCTGTCTGAGTGAGGCCGGAGGACATTCCCTCAAAACCTTTGAGTTTTCAAGGATAATGCGAGAGGTACAAAGGAGAGCGAGGGAGCGGGAGAGGGAGAGAGGATATGTTCGTTCTATTTTTAAAGCCTCGCCCACGGTTTAGAGTAAAGGAACACTCTGATGCTGTACTCCCACCCCTGTCACCTTCTGCTGAACACGAGAATCAGAACCTGCACATGTACACGGCCCTGGGTTACCGGCTGCCACTACCGCCCAGAGCCGCGAGCTAACCAACCACTGCACCCAGCCCTTCCCTGGCAGCGCCGGTGCCTTTCGGAGAACCAGGCGGCCCCGGGCTGGCAGGCGGACAGAGCGCGCAGCAATCACGAGCCTTTTCCTGAGGGGAGGCAGCGCCCCCCCGGCAGGGCACGTTCCGCTTCCCCAGCTGGGTACCCAGGGGTGAGCGAGTGTTCCCCCAAGGGAGCCGGAGTGCTGGACGCGACGGTGTTTCCCAAGCGGGTGCGGCGCGCCAGGCACCAGCGTCCGGCTCCCGGGACACCTGTGTGCCGCGCACAGCCAGCCGCCGTGCCCCAGAGCCCCGCTCGCCCTCGGTCCCCTCCCAGCCAGCCCAGAACGCCAACGGCCGGGGGGCCGGTCCCCTTCCTCGTCGACTGCTGCTGGCTCGCCCACCCTACGGACCCTTCTCGCCCCACTGTCAGCTTCTACAGCCGCCCCTCAGTGCCCCCCGGGCGGAACGGCAGCCGCCGGCGCGCGGACGCCCAGGGCCGAGAGCCGCCCGACGGCCCTGCCGCCTCAGGGCCCCGTCCCCGCCTGGCTCGGGACACTCACTCTTGAGCGCGCTGATGAGTGACTTCCCGTCCTTGATGAGCTCCTTGATGAATTTGTTGGTCTTGTCCAGCTCCGCTTCGTGAGACTTGAGCGTCTCTCGGAAGTGCGGGCTGTCGAGGCAGCAGTCGCTGAATTCGAGCGCGGGGAGCCCCATAGTGCCCGCGTCGCCCAGCCGGGGGGCGCGCCTCCCCCAGCGCACGGGAGGCCCGCAGCCCCGAGCACGCACGCGGCGGGACCCCGGCCGGGACCCCCGACGCCCGCCGGCTCCACAGGTGTGGCGCCGGCTCGCCCTCCGCGCGGTGTCCGCCGGCGCGCACGACTCCCGACCCGCGTGGGGACCCAGTCGAGGGGCGGCTGCTCCGGCAGCGCGCCACGGAGCGGCTGGCGGGCAGGAAGCGCAACGACGGGCCCGCAGAGGTGCCGGGAAGCCAGCAAGCAGGCAAGCGAGTGCGGCCGCCGCCTCCCCGCCTCCTCCGCCCGTTCGCTCTCCAGCAGCCTCGAGCGCCCTCTCACAGCAGCCTCGGCCGCCCAGCCGGCGTCCGGGCCGCTCGAACCTGCTAGCGGATGACCTAATCCCAGCCGGACCAATCAGCACGCCCGCCTCAGTCCGAACCCCCCCCGGCCTCCCGGGGACACCCGGCCCTTCCGCGGCCTTGACCCAATCAGCGGGGCGAAGAGGCGGGGCCTGGGGCAGGGGGCGGGTCCATGCCGCCGCCTAGGTCCGCAACACAAGCTCCGCCCTCTCCCGCCCGCGCGGTGTTGCAGACCCGGTGCTGAAGCGGAGATCGCCGCGGTGCAAGGGCCCTTCCCACTCCCGATCTTGCTGACTTGCTGCGGTCCGAATCCGAACCCGAGGTGGTGCTTCTGCAGGTCTGGGGAACGGAGGACCCTAAATATGCCTAGCATGAAAAAACTGGGAATTGGAGCTGCAGTTCCCCTCAGCCCGCCCCGCAACGGGTGGGCAATGGAGCTTTCACTCAAAATGCAGCCCCCTACGCCGGGAGGTACCTCCCTACCTCGAACGCACCGAACCACCATGTCAACCCTAAACACAACGTTCCTAATTCCAGTCAGGCAGAAAATACTTGCATCTTAGAATTACCGGCTCCTCTTGCCTGCAGTCTTCTCGTATCCACCCCTCCCCCCAGTCCGTCCCCCTCACGGCCACTCCTGCTCAAAATCTGCCCACGGCTGCCCCCAGCCGAAGTATCTAACATCCCTACGAGAATTTCAGCTGCCTGTTGTTTTCCTACTGGGCATCTAGCACAATTTTACATAATTACGTCCCGCCTGTCGTCTTTCGATACACTGAGAGCTTCACAAGGGCACGGACCACTGCAGTTTTCTTGTGCGCTGCTTCATTCCCAACACCTAGACCAGCGGCTTGCATTCAGTAACAAACATTGAGAGCTTACCACGTGCTACGAGTGATACCCGTGCTCCGGTGATTGACAAATATTTGCGGAATAAATGATAAATCTTTCCCCACTTACCACCCCCAGGGCGCTGCCCTGTTGTCCCTCTGTTCCACCACTGGAATCAAACCAGGCAGCTCACTTACTGCACTTGTCAGGCTGGATCCTACAATGTCTAGTGCTGAACTGTGAGCTCCTGGAGGATAAGGACTGTCCCTGAATGAATTTTTGTTATGTCCAGGAACTAGCACCTCTCCTTCATTTAAGGTTTTTTTTGTTTGTTTGTTCTGTTTTTTTTTTAATAGGTCTGCTGTGTGCAGGCACCAAACTAGATAGGAAGATGAGTCGAAGGCACTCGCTTAACCAACTGAGCCACCCAGGCGCCCCTAGATAGGAAGATGAATAACAGAATGAACTTAACTGTTGCTGGTTGGTGGGAGAGACAGGAGAAAAGCAACAGCGCTGCGTGGTGAGACAGGAGAAGGCCTCGGTGCTGGGGAACACGAGGAAAAGTTGCCAACTCAGGAGCCAAAGAAGGCATCTATGTTGAGAAATAAAGTGATTGGTTTATTGAATGCATAAATGAATGAATGAGCGTGAGCTGTTTGGTGTTGTAGCTACAAATTTAGACTTGAGAGCAGGCCCAAACAGCTATGGGATAGATAATTAAAACCCTGAAAATAGTTGCTCCTCACTTGCCAAGGATGAGAAAGATCTACTTAATGCTGTATTCTGAGCACTTAAAAGTTAGGTGTTCTGGTTCTCTATGGATACATAACAAGTCACACTGAAACTTAATAGTCTAAAACAAAGATCTTGTTGTTTTCTCTCATGACCTCTGTGGGTCAGGAATCTGGGGGAGAGCTTAGCTGGGTAGTTCCAGCTTAGAGTGTCCCCACTGTTCGCAGTCAGATGGTGACAGGCGCCGGAGCAGGGGTGGTTAGCTGAGCGGCAGCCTCTCCTTGGGTGGGCCCAGGGCTTCTCCATGTGCTCTGCGTGTGCCCCACTTTGCACTTCTTCACTGCATGGCAGTCTCAGGACTCTAGTGTGAATGTCCCATCTCCCGAGGAGAAAGCTGCACCACCTTTTATGGCCTAACCTTAGAAGTCACAGTTTTCTACCACTGTCATTAACTACAAACAAGTCACAATCCCTCACAGATTCAAAGGGAAGGGAATGAGGCTATGCCCCTAGGTGGGGAAGTGACAGGAACAGGAGATATTGTTACAACCATGTTTGAAAAAAACAATCTGCCACAGTGGGCCTGGCACATGATATTCAATAAGTTTTAAATGAATGAAACAAATGGGAGTCACAACGATTTATCTTCTCCTATTGCATAATATTGGCCAACTGTGTATAAAGTAAAATAAATTTATTAATAATAATATTAGCTTAGTTTGTGCCAGACACTATGCTAAATTACTTACATGCATTTAATCCCTACCAGGTAATATTAATACTATGATAATCCCCATTTTTCAGATAAGAAATTGAGGCCCAGAATTGTAACTTAAACCAGGTCACCTAGCTAACAGGAGTGTGTGACACATAAACATACATATATACCTTAATATGCCCATTTGCAGACAAATATGTGTGGATAACATTTCATTTCTTATTAATTTAATCCAGAATTTCCATAAACACTTCCCACACCTCAGGCAATATTATCAGAAAAAGAGAATTAGAATGCAGTAGTACTGAGTACAAAACTGGCACATGGAAGATGCAATTCTTTCTCTCTTCCTAGAAAATAAACTCCATAAAGTTGAGATTTTGTGTTGTCTGCTGCTATAACCCCAGCTCTTAGAACAGCAATGGGTACTTGAGAGCCACACAATGCCAATAGGGGGGACACAAGTTTAATAAGGAAGAAACAGCAACACGTGTGACAACATAAGCTGTAGCTCTGATGGCAAATAAAACAAAAATCACTTTCATAGAAAATACAGAAACAGGGCGCCTGGGTGGCTCAGTGGGTTAAAACCTCTGCTTTCGGCTCAGGTCATGATCTCAGGGTCCTGGGATCGAGGCCCGCGTCGGGCTCTCTGCTCAGCAGGGAGCCTGCTTCCCCCTCTCTCTCTGCCTGCCTCTCTGCCTCCTTGTGATCTCTCTCCCTCTGTGAAATAAATAAATAAAATCTTTAAAAAAAAAAATACAGAAACAATTTAGGCAAAATAACTTGGCCTAAATTCTTTGGAAGATGTCTGCATTCCTTCCAATAGGTCAAACAATAAGTCTAAATAGTTCTACTTTCAGTATCAGTATAGTTTGAATACGTAATCTCTGACTTTGGTTGTCCAATTTATTTTACACCTGCCATACAATGACTTCCATTTGTAGAAAATTGGAGAGCATTCTCATAGATGTTCTCTCTGAGCCCATGTAAGCAGAGGTGAGCAGAGGCCACTCATGCATGGCTCCTGAGCACAAACTGGAGAACAGGGCTGGTCCATGATGAAGGTTCTTAGGTCCTCATGTAACTAAAGACCAGAAAAAGATGTAGCTTCTGGGGACTTGGATGATGACGTCAGCACAAGATTTCTCTCTCCATCCCATAAGCTGACTTTCCTCTATGGTACCTTCATTCTCAGTTGCTCTCTGCTCCTCCAAACATATCCAGCAATATTAGCAGTGACGAAGGTTTTTTTTTTTTTTTTTCCGTAAGAATTATAGCAGAAATTACAAGACTGAAGCTAGGGGTTAAACAGTCCCACTCCTAAAACGTAAAGCACGGGGAAGAGTTGTTTCCCCCAAAGGACAAACAAAGGGCTGTGAACAGCAAAAGAGGGAATTAATGCCGAATAGGCAGAAGCAATTATAAGAAGTACATCTGACCAGCCCCCCAACCCACTCAAAAGGAATGCTCCTTCTGCTACATTTCCATGGTTTTGTAATTCTAGTTAGCACGTATTCATTCTTTTTTATAGTTGACACCATATGCTGCTTTACACAGTGACTTCACCTTTGTATCATTACCAGATAAGATATCAGTTTTCTGGTTTTAAAATAATGACTTGGGGATTACGTTGTAAAGATTCTGTCTCAATTGTGGCAATGGTTACACAGGTGTCAACATTTGTTAAAATTTTATTGTGTCTGAATTACACCTCAAGAAAGTTGATTTTAAGAAATGATGATGGTAGTGATGTTAATGATGATATTTTGTGAGTTTTTTTCTGTAGTAGGATCTGTGCTAAGTACTTTATTGAAATTCTAGCCTTTACTAAAATCTGGGAAGTAGGTACTGTTACCATCCTTATTTTTAGATAAAGCAACTAAAGATTAGAAAAATAAGGTGCCTAAGGTCACATACTTAGTTGTAGAACTAAGCTAAGAATTCAAATCTATCTGCCTTAAATAACTATCTGCATATAAGATATNCTGCCTTCGGCTCAGGTCATGATCTCAGGGTCCTGGGATCGAGGCCCGCATCGGGCTCCCTGCTCAGTGGGGAGCCTGCTTCCCCCCTCTCTCTCTCTGCCTGCCTCTCTGCCTCCTTGTGATCTCTCTCCCTCTGTGAAATAAATAAATAAAATCTTTAAAAAAAAAAAAAGATATCTATAAGAAAGATATATTATATATCTAAAAAATTAATAATACTAGCCAAGCCTAAAACTGGAATAAGATCACACATGAATGAAAGAGGACGTATCTGATTCTGAAATGTATGTGTTTTTCCAGGACCATTTGCTGTTATGCCCCCAGTATATCAATAATTATGCAAACCTCTAATTTGTTTTGGCTTTAAATCCAAGGCCCCTACCATTAGTGTAGAAGCAATTGACTGAAACAGACATGAAATCCTTATTTTCCTTGGAAGAAGAAAGAGTAATCTATTCTCACAAATTCATTGGTTTGTAGTTCTTCAAGGGAGGTGGCAGCACTTAATTAACATTCTTTGGCTCAAGAAATCAATGAAATTCATATTACTTGTAGTATACAGGTCTGTTTTATATATTATCAACATTTTTCATGCCTGCTACTTTTTTATTCAATATCCTTTCCTTATTCATTTACTGAGAAAGTCCTTATATATAACATTTACTATGTACTAGTCTCCTAAATACTTCACAAAAATTAATTAATTAATCTCTTAACAACCCTATTATTATCTTATCTCCATTTTGTAGTGAGGAAACTGAAAAATGACTAACCTAATATCATAATCAGTGAGCATCAGAGCTGAGATTCTAACCCCAGGCTAGTCTAGCTTCAGACTTAAGCTATGTTACGAGTAGAACCCCAAGTTCCCAGCTAAAGAATTGAATTCCTCAGACTTCTACAGAGCTTCTGGTGGCCATGTGCCATTTTTCTGGCCATCAAGATCTAACTGGAAATCTTCTGGGTGGGGCTTTGGAAAATGTTTTGGTTTTTTGATAAGAGACAGCTGGCATGCACTTTTTGCTCACCTTCCCTCCCTACTCTTTTTGCCTAGGTTAAGGATGTAATGTATTAAGAAGTAGCAGTCATCTTACAACCATGAGGATCAATGCCACCTGCCAGGTGCCTTGGTGATATACTGAGCCACAACACCCAGCCCTAGAATGCCCACCTACCAACTACTCAGCACAGGAAGGGGGAAAAATGCAACCTATGTAGGCCCCATTAATGGAATTTTCTGTTACTCAAAGCCAGATACAACCCTAACTGAGTTGATGCACTAATCACAAAACCTATTTATTGCATCACCTCCTCTTGAATTTTGGGCATCTGCATAAATACATAGTTCTTAAGAAGTTTCCAAAATGGAAAATCATTGGGTTTTTTTTTTTTATTTTAAGACTTTATTTATTTATTTTAGAGAGGGAGCACCAGGAGGCAGAGAGCAAAGCAGGCTCCCTGCTGAGCAAGAAGCCAGATGCAGGACTTGATCCCAGCACCTGGGGATCATGACCTGAGCTGAAGACAGGTGCTTAACCAACTGAGCCACCCAGGTGTCCTGGAAAATCATTGGTTTTAAAGATGGTTTTCTAAATATTTAAAGGTAATATCTACATCTACACGAATGTGTATTAAATGAAGAAAGATATTTAAGAAAAATTATACTCCATGAATAAAAATAAGCTTGTTCAAAGACTGGGATGAAACTAGAAAACTATCAAAGATAATTTCGATTACAGACCCAGGATTATCTGGGTCCATAAAAATAACTGGTCTATTTCTCACAGTTGTTGCTGCTGAAATGACCAAGTAAAATAGCTTACTTCAGTGAAGTCACCTACACAAAAGCAGTCCTGTGCACCTTGCTCTCTTTCTTGCCTCCAGAACTTCATGTACATGTGTATACAATGTACGTTAGCATATTAGAGGTCCCGAGATGTCCTGCAGTAAATAATCCTGTAAGACTGTTCTGAACATAGTACTTCTCATTCTTCTTTGAGCACAGAATCCTGTTTCCTCCACATATCCCCCATTGTTCATGCTCTATGAAACACATCTAGGAAATGAACAATATCACAGACACCAAGAATAGGGACGCACAGGAGCAAGGGGTCATTTCCAGTCTTTTGGTTGCCATTTCAGTTGTTGCAAAATAGAAAGTTTGCCACTGGGAATTTAAAAACTTTCTAAAGCAACTAGAAAACACTTACTATCCAACCTCGGATCCTTGTTAATGGGTAGGTTTTCTTCTCCGGGGATCCCTGCTCCTTTAGATGGCTCAGGTTTTGAGGTGATGCTGTGGCTTTCAGTGGGTGCTATTTCTATCAAAGTGGCATTGGTGGGTAGTGGAGGGCAGTATTTCCATAGAGAAGTTACTCTCGCCATCACTTCCTTCTAAGGAGAAGCCAGTATGAAACATGAGTACAAAACAGGTTATCTTGTATCTACTACATACAGGGCAAAGGGGATATGATATCTGCTGGATCTACAAGAGTAGATGTTGGCAAATTTCTTTTATTTACTTCCCCACTTCCCTTTCTAGTTCATTTCTGGAGTTTCCCGTCACTACATCTGTATTACCGGGCACCATCTGCAGAAAAATTTGACTTACAAAATTAGTGGCTCTATACTCTCAAGCTAAAGAGTTGCGCCACGAACACACTAACATTTTCCAGTTTAAAAACTAGCTTTTTTCTAAACGTTTTGCCTGAAAAGTGACAATGTGAACCAGCCCTGTGTTTCCCAAAGCTGATCTAATGACCTCTGCCAGCCCAGGAAGTTTTCTCTGATCCATCATGAAACGAGAAAAACAGTGAGAATGCAATGAGTTTTCCATAACATGCATTCCATTTGAGGCAGTGCTTTCTATTTTGAGATTATGTCCTTCCTGCAAATTTGGTATGAACATATCATTTTTTGTATTAACATACTCTTTTTCTTAAAGTAGGATGATGATAAATGAAGGTAGGAGCTGTATTAAAATAAATCCTTCGGCAAAATTTAAACTTGGAAGTCCTGTGTCCCTCCAACTTTGTTTGTTGTTGTTTTTTTTTCTCCTTTAAGTAATGTCTACATCCAATGTGGGGCTCAAACTGATGACCCTGAGATCAAGAGTCGCATGTTCCACCAACTCAGCTGGCCAGGTGGCCATTTGTTCTGATTTGAGTTTAGAAATGGCTCCTTCAGCCCTGAACTTGTGTGTCTTGTTCGCGGCTGTGTTCCCTGTGACCTGTAGAATGCCCAGCAATAGGAGGCAATCAATACAGTACAACAGGTGTTAAAAGATAAACTGAGGCACATTAAACTCTTTGAGAGTTTGAGCAAACAGTAATCCCATCAGGCAGCACCAAACGGAATGATTGGGAGCCCTCCACCGAAAGGAGTTAAGGGCAAAGTTTTTATGGAGAAGACTTGGAAGCAAAGCAAAGCAATTATTTGGATATAGCTTAAGTGGTTGCTTCATGTGGGAAAGCCTGGGTGGCTGTTTATGATTGGTTGGTCTCCAGTTTCATTTTCTCGGATTCAAGTGCATTGAGTCCTGCTTAGGTTTTGTTTTGGTTACTTGGCTATCAAGACCTTAGGACAACCTCACTGGGTCTCCTTGTTTAATCACTTTAACACAAACTAACCCAGAGATCTGCAGACTTTTTCTAGAAAGGTTTTCCAGGCTTTTCGGACCATTCAGGCTCTGTTGTACCTCCTCAAGTCTGATGTTGTGGCAGGAAACCAACCACAGATGATACACAAATGAATGAATATGGTAGCTGGGTTTCAAAAACTTTATGGACACCGAAATCTGAATTTCATGTAATTTTCAGGCATCACAAACTCTTCTTTTAATTTTGTTTTCCAGCCATTAAAAATATATATAAATAATACCCAATCTTAGTAAGTCATATAAAAATAAGTAGCAGGCTAGATTTGGCCCACAAGCCATAGTTTGCTGACCCCCAGACTAACCCAGTGAAAGAAAGGAAAAGCAATTCAAATCTATTTCTTTGGCCTATTGTTAGTGATGAGTATTATAAATGACAGTAAGGAAACATTTTGCAACTAAAAAGGACCAAATAATGTATCTGTCAATATAAAAAACAGTAGATAGACCTACTAAATTTATTTAAAAGATTCAATTTCCTACTGTTTCCCAAAAAACAGAAATGAGAAAACCAGGAGTCCCACTGAACACCAACCAATTATCTTTGAACTCGGCTATTCGTGGACTCACAGAACCAAGTAGCTTTAGAGCTAAAAGAGATTATGGAAAATATCCAATTCAATCACATTGTCTTAAAGGCAAGGAAGCTGAATACCAGGGAAGAAAGATACTTCCCCAAGGCCACTTACTTAAAGAATGAAAGTAATCTAATAAGGAAAGGAGGCTTCTGAAGGCTGAATAAAAAATAAAGTTGTATAATGAAAAAACCATCAGTTTCCATCCTTAGGTTCAAATTCTGGCTTTGATACAATGATTTGGAATCTCAGGTAAGTTCCTTAACTATCTGATTCTCAATGTCTTCATCTTTAGAAGACGGACAATAAGTAATTATCATAGAGAGCTATAGTTAAGAACAAGTGAAATAATTTGCCTAGTACATTGTCAGGTGTAATAAATGCCCAATAAATTATAACTTGTATTACTATATGAACTTTTGAAAACCTCAAAATGTACCATGCTTGCTAAAAACATCTTGAAATTATAGTTTTTAAAGTGAGCTAAGAAGTGAAAGCCAAGTATTTGATGTTTTAACAAACGTATTTTTATCTTTATTAGTTGCAATACTTCCTTGAATTTCTATTTATAGCATTCCCAAAAGACAATGTGTGCTTGTTTTAAAACTGCAGTCACAAATTAACCACACTTTTACTTTAGGATGGTTTCTTTTCTTTTCTTTTTTTTAGGATAGACTCTGACTAACAGTACTAACACAGGTCACTGAAATACCCCCAAAATCATTCAACTATGGAGAAACCCTACCACTTGTGAATTTGTATTTAAGTCTCTTAGCTAACAATCATTGGGGGAAGATGAAGGATGCAGTAGTTAAAAGACATAGTCAAGAATGTTCTCATGTCATCTTTTTTTTTTTAAGTTTATGTATTTAAGTAGTCTCTACATTCAACGTGGGTCTCAAACTCACCAATCGGAGATCAAGAGTCACACACTCCCAACTGAGTCAGCCAGGCACCCTTCATATTATCTTTTATAAAGTAATGCCAAAAGCAAAATCTCAAGCATCAGACAGACATGGGTTTTAACCACAGCTCTGCCGCTTGCTGACTATGTGACTTCAGTCAATCTCTCAAAGTCTCAGGAATTCTAAGTATAAAATGGGGGTGACAATGGTACCTACCTCACGGGGCTGTTATAAAAATTAAATGGTAGCATGCACAGAAAATGCTTACTTAGACCAATGTCTGCACTGTATCATGTGTTCAAAAACAAAGCAGTAACTAATAAAGGTGAATAAAGCAGTAACTGGCCACACTGTTGGAAGATGAACTTAAATAAATTCCATTTTTATTATCTTTTGTCTCCTCTGCTGGATGTGAGATTTAAGTGTGAAAGAACTGATTCTTCAGAGTTATAATGTAAACTGGAACAGTAATGGTGCACTTGAAGCTAGAACTGGATATAGGTTTCCTCCATTGTTCCAGTAAACCAGGAGGAAACCAAGAGCCTCGGGGGTTTCTAGGAACTAGGAACAACAGGTTCGATTCCAGACTCTAAAAAAGAAAAGGACTTTTCTGGTTACTTTGGAGATATTCAGATCTGACTCTTCAAGAAGCTTTCCTCCCCTCCCAGTTGAAAATAGTCTTCCCTCTTGGTCTTCATTGCTATTCTGTATCTCAGACCCTTGCTTGTTTTCTTCAGTGCATGCATAACAATTTCAAGTTATTTGTTTATTGACCACACCTCACACACATTATCTCCCCTTCTTCCTACTTCCTCCCCACTTCACTAGAATGTAAGCTCCCCTTTGGCAAGGATGGAGCTGGGACCATGTCCTTCATGGCTCTATCCACCTATGCCTAGAACAGCACCTGTACATTGTAAATTCCCAGTAACTATCTGGTGAATGAACCAATGAACGAATGAACAAATGAACGAATGAATGAATGACCTCATGAATGGGCAGCCCTGGCAGAAGCTTCAGGCTTTCCTTCGAAGTGTAGAAAGAAAGGGAAACTGATCTTGTGGCTGCCACAAAAGGAAAAGAAAACTAGTAAAATTGTGACCACACAGACCCAGCACTAAAGTTCTAGACCACAGGGACTCAGAATTTCTAGGGGAGGGAACACAGGGAGTGTATGATACGTGGGTGACTCCAGGCCAAAGAAGTTACACACACACAGAGTATCCAAAGACAGGGTACATCAGAACTTGCTAGGCTGTTACTTGAGACACAGTATCTTTCTTCACGTGGCCTCTGGGTCACCTCCCACTCACTGCCCTTGGGTCTCCTTTCTCATTGTCCCCTCTTCCTCTGTTTCCTTTGCCGATTCCTCCCTATTCTTCTGTCCTCTGAACACTGGACTTTCGCAGGTTAGTTGGAAAATCTCTACTCACACGCACCTCCTAGGTTACTCCAACCTGCCTCATGGCCACAAATACTATCTGCATGCTAGCAAACACCGAATATCTACCCTAGTTTTGACCTCTCCTCTGACCTCCAGACAGGCATACACAGCTTGACTGCTCAACTCTACCTGTATACCTAAATAAACATCTCAAACTTAGAAAGAGACCTGAACTCTCAATTTTCTCCCCAAATCTACTCCTCCCAGTGGCCAATCCAACCCCATAGATGTTGAAGCCAAAAACCTTACAAGCATCCTTGTCCTCCCTCTCGAGCAGCTACTTCCAATCACCGGCAAGCCCTGTTGGCTGAGTCTTCAATATAAACCCATAATGCGACTCCTTTTCCATCTCTTCTGCTACTGTGGTCAAAGCTACCATCGTATTTTTCCTAGATTATTGCAGTAACCTCCTAACTGGTCTCCTGACTCTGTCCAGGCCACCTGTAGGTAAGCCTCCCCCAAGCAGCCAGAGTGATCCTAATAGGACAGTAAATTAGATCACAATATTCTCCTGATCAAAAGCCTCCAGTGGTTTTCCATCTTACCAAAAGAAAAGCAAAAGCATGATCTAGCCCAGGGATACATCTTTTCTCATCTTATTTTCTACTGTTCTCCCCCACAACTCACTCTACTCTGATTGGCTGACAATCCACATGGATCTCAAATTAATTTTAGTAATATTAGTCTGAAAATTTGGCATAGGCGTAGAAGATCTGACCATAAGTCAATAAACTATTTTAGTTAGAGAAATACCTGATTTTTCTTTTTGTTTTAATTTTAATCCCAGTATAGTTAATGTGCAGTGTTATATTAGTTTCAGGTGTACAATATAGTGATTCAATAATTCTGTACATTACTCAGTGCTCATCATGATAAGTATACTCTGAATCCCTCCCCACCTCCCCTCTGGTCACCACCACTTTAGTCTCTGTATTCAAGAGTCTGGTTTTTTTGTTTGTTTGCCTCTTCTTTTCATTGTTCATTTGTTTTGTTTCTTAAATCCCACATGTGAGTCAAATCATATGGCATTTGTCTTTCTCTGATTAACTTATTTCACTTAGCATTATACGCTCTAGCTCCATCCATGTTGCTGGAAATGACAAGATTTCATTCTTTTTATGGCTGATGTATGTGTATGTGTGTGTGTGTATATATATATGACATATATGACATATACGTGTATATCATATGATACATATCATATCTTCTTTATCCATTCATCTATGGATGAACACTTGGGCTGCCTCCATAATTCAGCTATTGTAAATAACCCTGCAATAAACACAGTACATGTATCGTTTTGAATTAGTGTTTTTGTATTGTTTTGGTAAATACTCAGTAGTGGAATAACTTGATCATAGGGTAATTCTGTTTTTAATTTTTTGAGGACCCTCCATGCTGTTTTCCACAGTGGCTGCACCAGTTTGCATTCCCACCAACAGTACATGAGGGTCTCTTTTTCTCCTCACCCTCACCAATATCTATCTGTTGTCTCTTATTAGTCACTTTTCTGATCCCATGGCATCAGACCAGCACATATTTTAAGGTCTTTAGTAATTGCTTTGGGTCCCTAGAGTTAATCTTTTGGGCAAAAATGCAAATTGGATGACCTCCAAGTTTTTGCAAGTAACTCTCTATCCCAGTCTTGGACAACAATCCCCTCTAGTTTTAGTATCTTAGGGGGCATCTTTTCATGCCATGAAAGTTACTAAGGCCAAAACATCTGCTCCACTTAGGAGAAAACATAGACCTTCAACAGATACTTTTGAAATCCAACTAGGTTTCAGGTGCTAGCTAGAGAGGCACTGAGGAGTCAAGGATGAACAAGATAGGCCCACATCTTCAAGGAACTCACAAAGGAGTCCGGGTGATAGCAAGAGAGCTGGATCTTTACAGAGCAATGACAGAGGGATGCCCAGTGTACTGAGGGAGCCAAGGAGAGGGCACCCAGCTCAGCCTGAAGAGGGTCAGCCAGGCTTCCTCGAGGGACGGGTAGCTCAGCTGAGGCTTACATGGAGGTACACAAATCAAGGTACACATTGGGTCATATATTAGAGTGTAGAGGGCGCCTGGGTGGCTCCGTGGGTTAAAGGCTCTGCCTTCGGCTCAGGTCATGATCCCAGGGTCCTGGGATCAAGGCCTGCATCGGGCTCTCTGCTCAGCAGGGAGCCTGCTTCCTCCTCTCTCTCTGCCTGCCTCTCTGCCTACTTGTAATCTCTCTGTCATATAAAAAAAAAAAAAACATCTTTAGAGTGTAGAGCATAAACAAGAATCTTCATACTGTGTATAGGAAACCACAGACATTCGAGGCAAGTTACTCTTAAGGTGAGGCTGGAAAGGAAGACAGAGAGTAGGACACAGAGAACTTGATTTAACATAATCGAGGAGCATGATCTTTGTTCAGCAGGTCACAGAAAGCCCCCAAAGAAGGAGAATGTGGTCGCTATAGAGACATGCTTGGAGGCAGACACACCACAGAGAGCATCCAAGGAGAAGATGGTACAGGTCTGCGTTATGCAGGAGGAGTAGAGATGGGGGAGAAAGGCAGGCTTAAGAAACTGTGAGTTAAAATTAGTGGAACTTGATGTGAAGGAGACCAGGAAGAGACAAGGGTAACCTAATGGTTTCTCTTCTTGAGGCTATTACCAAGTCCAAGTAGTAATACCAGGCAGGAAGAGGATTTCATTTTAGGAGCAGTGAACTTGAAACTTTAAGGGAAAAGCATTCATTCATTTATCCATTAATTTAATTTATCCATTAATTTATAAAGTATCTACCATGTAACTGTAGGAGTGTGAATGTGAAGGGAGAGATCTGGACTTCAGAGAGTGGGCGTCATTAGCACATGGATGATTGGGATTTAACCGGCGAGGATGGCTGGCACACACAGTACTTGGCCCCAAGGAGGCTGTCTGTGGGTACCTGCTGGAAAGAATGAATGAAGAGTTAGTGTTTGCAAGAAAAACAGAGCTGGGAACAAACCATGATGCTGTGGAAAACACCAATGGTTCAGGCTTGAATAAAGGATACAGAAACGGAGTAGTCAGAAGTGTGGAGGACTGGCAAGGTATAATGTCATGAACATCAAGTGAGATAGGAACCAAGTACACACACATTATCAGGTATTTGAAAGGCTTTTTTATTCTGAGCCTTCTCCCCTGTTAAAATTTCTTCAGGAATTATTTCTGAGTGGAAAGTGAAATGGGTCTCTAGACAAATCTAGAGCCCTCTGCCAAAAAAAAAAAAAAGTTTTCTTTTTTTTCCCCTAGACTTTTGTCACCTTGTAATCCAAGGTTATTTGGGCAAGGGTTGCATTTCTGGTTAGCAAATTTAATTACCAAGTTTGTGCTATTCTGTGATTTTGCTTAAATCAGTTTCAATCTTTTCTTTCCTCACACATGACAATTATTTTTTATTCTTGGTGTTAACTCCCTGATGCTGATTTAAACCAGAGGATGTAACTTTGTCAGTCTGAAAACAACTGAATGTCCAGGACCTGATGGCATCATTCACTTAGTATTATATTCATCTACTGGTGAAAGAGGCGGTGGCTTTTGGTCAATGACGTGTGAGTGTGGGGATACTGGCTGTAGACATCTAATTTTTGTTTGTTTTTTGTTTTGTTCTGGTCTTTGCCTACCCAGCATCCATTTGCATGCCCCATTATTATGATAATTTTATCTGAATTTTCTTGAGAAACCACATCTTCCCCATTTCTAATGCAGGTGATTTGGGTAGAGCTGACTACACTGGGCTTCAAGGGGAAGGCATGTGACCCAGGGTTGGTCAATAAAACACTGTGATGCCCTTGGCTCTGTGACTGGCTTATGACTGGCACATGACCCAATTAGAGGCAATGAGATGGAACTCTTGGACTTGCTAGAGCAACCAGGCCAAAGGTACTCTGTTGAACTTGAAGTCGGGTGGATATATATGGATATGTACCAGGAGCTAATATGAGTCACCATATAATGGGGAGAGCCTCTCTGAGAATGAAGCTGATGTAGAGGAAAGAAGTGGTGAGACATGAAGAGAGAGAGAGACTGGCCAAGTACCAAAGACACCGTGATCCTAGATCTGGCCATACCTGAAGCTAGCTAGCATACTGCTATTCTTCTTAGTTATATGAACTAATCAATTCCCTTTAAACCTTTGGCCACATTTTGTTAGCTTTCCCACTACTTGAACTCAAAAAAGACCAGATGAGACACATGACGGCATCATTTTTTTCTGCTTTATCTGCCAACAGAGAATCAACTGTCCAAATTCACAGAAACTCCCTTAGCTCAACTAGCCTATGAATTGCAACCAACATTGTACACAGCGTCTGTAGGTCAGCCGCTCATCACCTTCTGTGTCAGCCTCATTCTGTTTCTACTTGATGCTCTTTCTGTCTCAGCTCTCTATTCCTCACCTGAACTCACAGAACCCACAACATTGTGAGTTATAAGGTCCACTAGGCTATGATCCTCATTGCTTCCCATGGACACTTCTTGTGTATTATGCTCACCTCCAGCAGGCTCTCTCTCTACCATAACAGTCTGTATGTTTTAATAACCAAAGACTGGACTGGAGGACTGAATGGCAGCTGCTTCTGTCCCCAAGCTTGGAAAGCCCAGTGCCCAACTGTTGGGCTCTGGCCACCACCCAATGGCCCCAGGACACTCAAGTCTTCTTGTCCTGAACGCCATACCTGATGCTGTTATTCCTCCCTTCTCTCTGAAGACAAGTTTAGGCTGATGTTATTCCCAACTCTGTCATTTCTTTTTTTTTTTTTTTTAAAGATTTTATTTATTTATTTCACAGAGGGAGAGAGATCACAAGGAGGCAGAGGGGCAGGCGGGGGGGGGGAAGCAGGCTCCCCGCTGAGCAGGGAGCCCGATGCGGGCCTCGATCCCAGGACCCTGAGATCATGACCTGAGCCGAAAGCAGAGGCTTTAACCCACTGAGCCACCCAGGCGCCCAACTCTGTCATTTCTGTCACTGCTGTGCCACCCAGGACCTTTGTCATATCCCTTCAGGGATCTTGGGAATGTCTATGAAATCATGCCTTAGTGGTCTAGAAGAATCCAGCTTTCGAACACTATTTCACAAGCACCATGATGACATTCTCCCTCCCCAAATAAGGTTATTTAAAGGTGTTTCCCCCTTTTCTGTCTCCGAACAGGCAAAGTAAGTCATTCACATCGGCCAAGAGAGGAAAATAGCTATCTTCGGAATTATACAAGAGAAGCATTTTTCCTTCAGCTTTTTCTGGAAATCCTGAGAAATAACAGAAGGAGCAGATGATCCTCTTCCTCTGCTTTTACTACCTATCTCTCATCAATGAGTATAAACTGAGTAGCCTTTTATGTTCCTGTCAAGCCCCAGAAAAATGAGCTATAATTATTTAACTCAAATAAAACTAATGTTTAATGAACATCTATTACCTGCCAGGCAATGGGCTAAGTAAAGGGCATACAGAGGAGACTCCTACAGGAGAATCCTACAGGCAAGATCTCTGCTTCATTTAGATTCCATTCTAGTGAGGGTAGAAACGAGGCAGCAAATCAATGTATGAACAAATAAGTGAACAAAATTTCAGACAGTGGGAAGTGCTGTCAAGGAAATGTAAGGGAACAATTTTAGAGAGAGTTATCAGAGAAGGTTGTACTGCAGAGGTAATAGTTGCGTTAAAACCCAACTAAAGAAAAGGTATAAACCATGTGAAAGTCCATGGAGAGGAGTATTCTGGACAGCAGGTCATCACATGCCAAGACACAGGACTTGGAGCAAGCTTGATGTGTTAAGGGAGGGGTCAGTAAAACACAGCCCGGGGACCAAATCTGGCCTGCCTTCTTTCTATGTACAGCCAAAAAAAGTAAGAATGGCTTTTATATTTTTAAATGGTTGGGGGAAAAACCAAAATAAAATAACAATATTTCATAACACATGAAAATTATGTGAAATTCAAATTTCAGTGACCATAAATAAATTTTTTACTGGAAAGCAGCCATGCTCACTCATTTATATATTTTCCATGGCTGGTTTCATGCCTCATTGGCAGAGTTGAGAGACTGTGTGGCCTATAAAACCTAAACTATTTACTATCTGGCTTTCTGTGGAAAAAGTTGACAGAACCCTGTGTTAGAGGAGCAGGAAGATATATCTTCCCAGGGTAGAAAGAAACTTGAATTTCTTTAATTATTTAGGATTCTTTTACTTGTAACTAACAGAAATTGACTTAAGTAATGTGGAGAATTAAAGGTAGCCATAAACTCTTTGATACTTTCCCATCAAGAGGTGGAATCTATGACATCGCCTCTTGAATCTGGGCAACATTTACACCTGCTTCGACCTATACAATATGGCAGAGTGTTTCTGTGCCAGTCCAGGCTTGGGCCTGAAGAGACTGGCAGCTTCGACTTCCTTCCTCTTAGAGATTTCTCTCTCTGAAACCCCAGAGCCCCGGGTTAGAAGTCTGACTACCTTGAGATGGCCATGCTGGAGAGGCCACATAGACATGCTCTTATTGAAGGTCCCAGCTAAGCCTAGCTTGCAGCTATCAACGCCAAGATGCCTACCGTATGAGGGAAGCCATCTTGGATTTGTCAGACCAGCCCATTAGCCAACTGAATACCACTGAGTGAGTTCAGTTGATGGTACATGGAATAGAAGAATCATTTATCTGAGCCCTCTCTGCCTTTTGGCTCACAAAATTGTGAAATATAATAAAACCGGTGCTGTTTTAGGTCTCTCCATTTTGAGATAATTATTTCATAGGAATAGACAACCAGAACAAACAAAAGAAAATTTCTTTCTCTCATGTAATAAGAAATTCAGGGATAGATTAGGGTCCATGCACAATATATCCTTATACTGCTTTTCCACGATTCCTTTGGCTCTGCTCTCTGTTTTGGTTTGTTTTCATCATCCGGCGGATAGCAAGATGGCTGCAGTAGTTCCAGGAGTCTCATTCAAACCTGACAGTGTCCAGAGTCAGAAGAAAGAATGTTCTTAGGAAAGAGAATATATGTAGGCTGATCAGTATCTACCCTGGAATTAGGGATGGAGTCTCCTCTTCTGAGTCACTCAGGAGGAATGAATACCTGACGCAAGTTAAGAAGTCCGAAGAAAGATAAAAAGAAAGTAGGGAGAAGTAGGCAAGTGGATATTGGATCAGCAACCCACTGTGTTCAAGGAAACTTTCTTCCTACCATCATTTGTTCACTCATCCAAAATGCTTTATGTTGAAACATATGAATATGTTTTTTAAAAAATAAGTCCAACATAGTCAAATTTCAAATGCCTATCATTAATATTTATTAGGCTTTGGCAGGCCTGGTGCTAGACACTAGGACCACACTAGTACCAATTAAATGGTACTAAGATAAAGGAAGGGAAAGAGCAGGATCTGAGATTTAATATAAGACTTATATAATGTAGAGAACCCAGTCAAAGTAAAAATGGAGAGCCCCTTGTTAAAAAAATTATTTCAAGATGGCAGTGGGGCACCTGGGTGCTTCAGTCTGTTAGGCGTCTGCCTTCAGCTCAGGTCATGACCATGACCATGAGCCATGGTCTGGCTCCCAGCTCAGTGGGGAGTCTGCTTCTCCCTCTCCCTCTGCCCCTCACCCCTGCTCATGCTCTCTATCTCTGCTCTCTTTTTCTCTCTCTCAAATAAATAAAATCTTTAAAAAAAAAAAAAGAATTTTAAGATGTCAGTAACAGAATATTAAACCAAACATGCAGTCCTTCAGTGTACAGGGCCCTATGTGATTGCACAGGGTGTATTCCCATGAAGCTGGCCCTGGGAGAGAACTGGGGTCTGCAGGAGAGGACGGCAGGGGCCTATGTTAGACTCAGGGGCCAGGAACCTCCCCTTGAGGAGGTGGTATTTACGAAAGGACCAAAGAATGATTAGGAGTGGTCAGGTGAAGAGCCAGGAGGAATGGTGCTCCCCAGCAGAAGAGTAGTCTTCTTCCTCCCTCCAGGTTGACTGAGAGACTTAGGGTGGCCTCTCTTCTTCAGTTGTGCTGAGACAAAAAGACAAAGGTAACAGATCCCTTTCCTGTCTGTGCCAGCTCAAGCCTGTTTCCCACCCCTTTTCTGTGTTCCAGATCTTTGCACTTGGGTAATCTACTCATATAATCTGATCCTTTCCCTCCAGCACTAGAGATGTCAGGAGAGCCCTAGAAGGGCCCCAGCCTTGTTCCTTGCAGAGCTCAATTGTAAGTGCTTCCTAGGACAGCAGCCTAAACTTCCTGATCCCCTTGGCCCAGCCTTGTCATAAACAGGGAAGAGTCCTTCCTATTCTTACATTTGCTAACTACAAAACATGAAGACAGCTAGCACTAACCAGACCTCAAAAAAATTTATCACCAAACCTGAATCTTTCCCCCAAAATTACCTTAACATAGAACATAGTTCTATGTCAGATCCTATGGAAACTTGATGGAATGGGCCTCCAAGTTGGTTGTAAATAGAATCAGATGAGAAACTTATGAAAAATACAGATGCCCCAGGCTCATGCCAAATCCAACTCCTCTATTTTGAACAAGTTCCACAGGTAATTCTGATGCTCTGCCATGTCTCTGAACCATTGCTCCAGTAAGCTGGAAAAAATAAGGAAATACTTCCCATTTGGCTGGCGGAGTCAACAGGTTCATTTCTGTCATTAAATGTAACCCGTTAGACAAGCTACAGGAGTTCTATTTCCTATACATACATACCTATGATAAAGTTTAACTTATAAATTAACCACAATAAGACACAAACAACAACAAAAAATAAAATAAAACAATTACAACAATAGATCATAATAAAAGTTATGTGAGTGTGGTCTCTAGCTGTCTCACAAAATATGTTGTACTGGACTCACCCTTCTTGCAATGATGTGAGATGCTCAAATGCCTTGTGTGGTGAGATGACATGAGGTGAATGATGCAGGCATTGCAATGTAACGTTAGGCTACTACTAACCTTCTGACATTAAATCGGAAGGAGGTACATCTGCTTATGGGCCGTGATTAACTGCTGGTAACTGAAACTGTGGATAATGGGGGACTACTGTACTTTAACTCAGTACCTCAATTTCCCCGGTAAGTTATCTCTCCAGTACGTCTCTACCCTGGACACTCTCCGAAGTATAAAATATAAAATTCTCCTTGCCTTCCCATTAATGTAATCCCCCTTCTAGGGGACTCGGTTTACCCACCTCAGTTTCCCCAGGCAACTAAGTACCCCTCTCCTATAGTAGGTAGGCTTGGTAGGAATGTCAGTCAAGGTGCTCTGAGGCACCCTAGCTGACCAATGGACCCAAGACCCATGTATGGCCAACCAGATTTTCTCTTCCAGGAAATTAAATCTTGAGACAAGTGAAACAGAGACCAAAGTATGTGAAGTTGATTCATTTGGTATAAATGACCCCAAAAGTCTGTCTATTGGTTCCTGCTCCCTGAGCAATCCTGCCTCCCTTGCTTTCTGAAACCTGGTTTCCCAAGCTTTCTCTTCAGATCGGCGAGTGACCCCATTGCCCATTTCTTTTGCCTAAGCAAGCAGAATTGGTTCTGTTGCTGGCCACCGAAGAATCCTAACAGATTCTTAGAACTGAGCTCTCTGATAGCGTTCTACAGGATAATGATGTCAGAGCTTCTGCTCTTATCAAGCCATCATGAATGACGCTCTTATAACTAGAGTGGCCATTCTACACAAAGAGTTTATTTTAATAATGACATCTTTGTTCCAGCAATAATAGATAGTGAAAATTCCTCAATAGGAAAAGGGATTATTCACTGTCCTGCCAAAATGTGTTCAATGGAAACTGGCTCTGGGTAAATACTCTTGATCTAAATGAGGTTCATTGTCTTGGATCTTAGAGAAGGAAAGGACAAGAGAAAAAAGAAAAAGGAAAAGAGTTGGGTTTTCAGTTTAAGCCAGCTCCCCTTCAGTTGCATCTCACCCTTTTTACACACACATTTAAGACAAGGCCCACTCTTGAAGTATCTAAAAGAGGGCTGGAAATTGCAGCCAAACCTGCACTTGGAGGGGTGACTAGTGTAGAGGAAATAGCTTCAGCAACTGAACCTTTTCCTCTCAGCAGCCTCGACCTTATTTCTACCCACATTTCTCTGTGACAGGTAGTATGGACTTTGGTTTTGGTAGCCATTTTCATGATTACGATTTTAGCTAACAGTTACTGAGTCCTTCCCGTGAACCAGGCATGCTGCTGGGCATTTAACAGGCATTGCTCACTTAATCTTTACAGTGGCCCTTCCAAGTTAGTATTAATATCATCCCCATTTTACAGAGGGAGAAACTAAGCTCATTGAGGTTAAGGCGTAGGGCTAATGATGGATGGACTCCATCACTTACTACTGGTGTGTCCCCATCCGTCCCAAAGCCTTCCTTCCATTGTGCCCTGTTGCCTTAAGCAGAAAGTGCCTGCTTACTCCATGCATCACTGGAAAGAGTATTGAACATGGCATTGCATCTCAAATCAAATAGCAGCTGGGCTCACTGTTCATGTGATGTTCTGTTTTCCTGAATAAATTATAAATTCCTTGAAGACACAAACTACGTTTTGTCTACCGCAGTCTCACTAGCTCACGTCTGGCACAAAGGAGGTGAAATCAATGACTATCTTGTAGGGTCCTCAGACCTTAGGCAAAAGGGGGGTTACTGTCAAGGGGCCTCTTCTCAGGAAATAGAAATTCCAAGTTATCCCTAGAGAACCCAGCCAACTTAAAAGTTTGGCCAAGCCTTTAAACAGCACAGATGATTCTGAATTTGGGGTCCTGGGCAGTGCTTTCCTTTCCAGAAAATCTGTCTCCTCTTTGAGGCACAGTCATACTTTGGCTTAGGTCTGAGAATGGGAAGTTTCTAAAAATCCGAGAGGGAAAGTAGAAGCTAAAAGGTTGACATACCACTCATACTTTTTCCAGGGCCAGCTACCTCACAAAATGCCCACATCTAGCTCTCATGCACTTCACTGGGACTGGGAGCTCTCAGAACGAGAGCTAATCTTTGATACAAGATCCACAATATATCCCTGGGTAAGTTCCTTTAGTGCCTCAAACGTGGAAAACAGCCAAATAACAACATATACAACCCATCAAAATTTCCTGCCAAGTCTATGAGGTTCCCTTAGTGGAGTCTCATTTCTTCACTGTTACTAGTTCAGAGTTTGGCCTTCAGATTCAAACAAACCTGAGATCAGGCTTTGGCTGTGCCATGTGCTAGCCAAGTGACCTTGCGCAGAACACTGTACGCTCTCAGAGCCTCTGCGCTCTTGCCTGTTGGGAGAATGCGATAATGTCATTATGTGTATGGAATGCTTAACCCGGTGCCAAGCACATGAGAAGCAAGCAGTAAACGGTAGCTTCATGATACCTCTGCTGGCTTTACTTAGACATTTCATTCAAAACAGTCAAACAGTCCAGTGTGTTCTTGGTGATTTAAGAGGCAGGTATGATCTGAAGTCCTCCTTCAGCCATGTAGATTACTTTCTCCACTTCCAAATTAGAAGCAGAATGAATTAGGAATAAGGTAAGGAAGCTATATAGACTTATTTATCATGATATCTCTGTCCTGAGCTCCCTTGGAAAAGGTTTACTAAATCTATTTTTCTTACTAGCTCTGTTACACAGCTCATATAATCTATGAGCCAATTATATGAGCCAATTATAACCTATTATATTTACTAAACCTATTATTCTTACAAAGATCATTTTGACCATTTGTCAAGGAAAAGCAACATCACTATTAGACATACCTTGACTGTTCTATTGCCCAAACTTTCCGTTTCTATTTTAAGGCTTCATTGTAAGGTATGGAGCAGGTTTGGCTTTGAACACAGTGAGCAGATGAAACATTACTGCTTTCTCAAAAGAAACTCTTAGCAGGCATTCAAAAATCCCCATCCTGCTTCCTTTTCATTAGATCACTGGTCAGTCCTCTATAGTTTCAGGCCAAATGATTTCAAAGGTTCAAGATACCTCTTAGATCACAATGCCTCCAGGCAGAACCATTTGAGAGGGAGAAATACTAACACAGTGACAAGAGAACTCTTTGCTGAAGTTAGGTATGGCTGCAGGAATGGAAGCTCCTAGAATGTGGGCAATAGTCTGTAAGAATCAGAATATGATTTATATGTCCCCCTTCTCCCCGCCAGGGACAGATGAAACTGATCTGGACATGCAGGTGTGAGCAAAACAATCTTACATTGTTTTTAGCCACAGAGATTTTAGGGCTCTCGGTTTCTACAGCATAATCTAGCCCATCCTGCCTGATACAGAAAAGGTACAAATGCAGCTGACTGTGTAACAGACACATTCACGGAGCAACGCCTACTAATCCGCTCATCTTGGTCAAAAATTTCCAGAAGCTAGCAGTTTAGTGGTTTATAGAAATGAAGCTCGGAGTTGTTGTCAACAACTGACTAGTTTTAACTGACTGGTGGAAAGATTCAAAGCGCTATTCCTCTATGCCATTGTGAGGGTGAGGATCATGATTCCCAAATCTGTATTTCTAGCTGGAATTCTCCTCACCTGTCGATAGACTAGTCCACTGACACCTTGCAGAGAATCCAGAGCAGGCTGTCTTTCCCTCATCCTCAGGCCCTTCCCAGGTTCGTTGGAGAGCTGGTGCTGACCTCAAACTGAGAACACTTCGGATATAGCATCCACCCAAGTAGGCTTCATGATCAAAGGTGTTTGTTACCTGTCCCTCAACTCTCCATGGAGAGAGGGCTCAGGGTTGATGCCAGTCTTGTACATGTCATGAACATTACTATTTTAATAAAAGAACCACACACGTTCTAAATCTTACTAGTCATAAATAATAATGCTGATCATTTGTTGAGAGCTTTCTGGGTGGCACCACGAAGAGCACTTTATAGCTCTCGTTTTATTTAGGAAACACAACTTGACTAGGTAGAAACTAAAAGCTCCTGTTCTACAAATGAAAAAACAAACAAAAAAACACAAAACCTCAAAGCTTAGAGCAGTCCAATAACTTGCCTAATGTCAGCCAGGCAAGAAACAGAAGAAACCATGCCAAGCTAGAAGCTGTGCTCTCACACCTGACCCCCTCTCCTGGCCATATGGCTGTATCTCTCAACACTCCCACCCAAGATCTAAAACCCTGGAGTTTTCCTTGTCTTCGTTGTGTTGCCAGTGACCTGATGACATCATTTTTGGTCTCAAACCAACATTGCTCTAGTATATTCCCCGGGAGAACAAGGCCCTCAACACCTGCTTGGTTTCTTCCTGCCTCCACAGAGGGCAGTCTGAGAAACTAAAGGAAAAATAAAACAAAGTGATCCACAGGGAAAGAAAAAAAAAAAGGATCAAGAAAAGTTATTTTCCTCTTTGATAACTGTGTGGGACTAACGAAGTAACCGAGGAAAAGAAAACTGATCTGCAGGCTTGTAAGAGAGCCCGAGGCGGAAATAGACTCTGTGAGCCCAAGAAGGGGGTGGAACCAGAGGCCGCAGCCAGGAAACAAAGGACAGGAAACAGGATTTCTTTTTTCCAAAGTCCAGAACAAAGCCGACGAGGAGTTTGGCAGGAAGAGGGACCACCATTTCATACTTAAAGTGGAAAAAATACCAAGGGCTCAAAACTGAGCCCTTGTATTTGGGAAGGGATGAGTCATGGAGGAATGGTGATATATAATCTTTGCTTTCTGAGAACACACACTTAATATTCCTGCTCAGCATTCTCTTATTTGGCTGCAGTCCTCGTGCTTTCTATGCGAAGCCAGGAAAGGGCTAGAAGACTCTCACCTTGCTCATGATGGGATATTCAACCTGGAAATCTAAGCTGTGTTTCCTCCTCTCCATTCCCTCCTTCCTACACTGCTGTCCCTCTTCCTAGAATGCCTGTCGCACTGCTATTAGCCTACGTAATTCTTCATTTGTAGGTCTCAACGGACACGTCACATTCCCAAAGGTGCTTTCTCCGACTTTCACTCCATGGCAGAGTGTGCTAGTTGCCTACCCAGGATCCATCTCCCTCCTTTCTCATTGACAGTATCCTAATATTGTTGGTGTTGATGTTTCAGTTAAAAGATACATTTCCCAGCCTCCCTTGCAAGTGGGTGACCATGTGACACACCTTGAGCCAATAAGATGTGAACAGAAGCTGTTAGAGTGTACTTCTGGTTCCCTAAAACGCCAATTCAACAGGCGAGCTAGCTAGCTCTGTATGCACTTGGCCCCTCTTCCTTGCCTGAGCCTGGACCTCTCTAATGCTACACTCTAGCATCCTTCTACTGCACATGAGGTGTCAAAGACCATATGCTAATGATGGCACATCAGAAAGTTGGAAGAAATCTAAGGCCCTGATGACACCTATCTCTGAAGAGACAAAGTAGAAAATAAGTGACATTTAGATCAACAAAGTATAATATATATATTTGCCTTTTTAAAACAAGCTGGTTTTGTTGCTATATCATTCCCTGGAACGAGTTTTTGCAGGAGACAATGACATAACTTTTATGTAGGGGTTCAATGAAAAGATAGCATAGTGATAAAATTGTGAGGATTTGGGAATTATTAACCATGGACACTATTGTGATGAGAGTAACGCTTGGGGAATATCTCTTTATCTCTAGCCTCTCAAAGTAATGAAGTAATTTCATGTACAACAATTTCGCTGCCTAGTAACGCCCAGGCTTCAAGCATATTGACTTTTCTCCATGGGAGAACATTATCCAAATACAACTTTGGTCTCATGTTTACTTATGTGTGTTGGAAAGAGCCAACTGGAAACTGTTTAGATGTAGTTCAATTTCTTTTTCTGGAAAATATTTTCAAGTTGCTACTTTGGTAGAAAATGTTACCTGGATAAAATATGTGTCAAAATAGGGTCGCACTTCTTCCCACTTACCATTTAATAAATTTGCACAGTTGTATTGAGCACACATCATGAAACTTCAGTTGGTGAGTCTAAAAATGACCATCATCTACCGATTTGCAAGCAGCCCCTAACTTGGTCTGGGCTCCCCAAAAAAGCAGACCAAGAAACAAAGACTTGAGAGCAAATAGTTCATTTGGGAGGTGGAGGGACACTGGGATAGGGTCAGGGAGGTGACAAGAAAGGCAGGCAGCCAACAAGGGGCGTGTTTGTACGTCTGCAGCTACACCAAGCGACGGGGACTCAACCCTCCAGAGAAACTCTAGGAAACTGTATAAAAGGCCTGCCTCTCAAGTATCCCACCAGAGTGGGAAGTGGGGAGTTGGGCTACTTTTACACCAGTTCCCATCAGTCATCAGTCAAGGCTATTCTCAGGATGTGAATTCCCCGGCAGTCCCAGAGCAGGGCAGAGAGGCCTCTGTATCTGAAAAAAGCCCTTGGGCACAGAGGTGCACATCCTGGCAATCAGAAGGGTCGACAGCACAAGAAAGCAGCAAGGTCTAAAGGACACCGAGAGTCAATGCTACATCCCCTTCAAGTACATCTCAGACATCAATGTCCGATTTCATCTGTGACAGAGAAGAAGTTTTTAGATGGTACGGGGACAAGCCTTTTCATTTTTAATAGTTATAAATTAAGCTTAAAGTTTCCTTCTACTTAATACAGAACATGCTGGGCTTTCCACTTGTGGAACTGATGTAATAAACAGACTGTAAAAGAAATCAAGTACAACAAAGGTCATCAGTGGACATAAAGAACACCGAAAACAGTAATCATATGGATGGTATGCTAATATGCAAAGATAATGGGAAATGACAGAAGTTTGGGGATCCCTGAGGGGTACTGTACAGCTAGTGAAACAGAAGGGTAAAACCAGGCTGCTGAGTGTTCAGTAAATATCTACTGTGTACCCAGCACTCTTCTAGAATATAAGAGATTTAGAGGGCAGGAAACCTGCACCAAGGCCTTTAGCTGTAGTAGCAGCAGCGGGGGTGGTGGCAGCACCACCAGTAGTGGTGGTAATGGTGGTATGGTAGGAGGGGTAGGAATAGGGGTAGTAGCAGTGGGAGCAGGGGTAGTAGGGGTAGTAGGGGGTGGTAGTAGGGGGAGCAGAGGGCATAATAGTGGTGGTAGTAGCAGTAGTAGCGGTAGTAGTAGCGGTAGTAGTAGTGGTAGTGGTGGTGGTAGCAGTGATAGTAGCGGTAGTGGTGGTAGTGGTGGTGGTGGTGGTGCTGGTAGTGCTGGTAGTAGTGGTGGTAGTGGTAGTAGTGGCAGTAGTGGTGGTAGTGCTGGTAGCAGTATTAGGAGCAGCAGTAACAGTAGCAATGTCAGTAACACCTGAGGGGCTGAGGCCCAGCACCATGAGGGTTCTTGGCTCGGCAGGAGAAAGAATTCAAGAGCGTGCCATCTAGAGACAGGGGACCAAGATTTATGGAGTACAGAAGGAAGAAAGGAGCTACTTCACAGAGAAAGCAGCAGTCTCTCCTCCCAGATGAGAAGAGAACCCCATACCCTCTGCCTCTAAGGGTTTTATAAGGTTGTTTTTGTTTTTGATTTTTTAAGATTTATTTATTTATTTGAGAGACAGAGAGAGCAAGCAGGGAGAGGGAGACAAACAGACTCCCTGGTGAGCGGGGAGCCGGATGTCAGGCTCGATCCCAGGACCCTGAGATCATGACCTGAGCAGAAATCAAGAGTCAGGTGCTAAACAGACAGAGCCACCCAGGACCCCCCAGGGTTTTTTAAGTTTTTAAAAATCAAGTAACTGCACAAGGAGGGCCTGACTCTTTAACTTGAGGTTTATCACTTACATTGAGCAGGTAGCTTTTCCACTGTCTTAGGGATGTGGAGTTCCTCACAGGGAACAATTTCTATGAATGTCCAACTTTTGGGGCTTTTACTGTCAGAGAGAGTGAGGTCTCGTGGCCTCCCATGAGTCAAATCTTGTGACTCTTTTTATAACCTGCTATCTTCCAGGTTAAGGGTCAGCCTACAACCAAATGGCTTCACTGGGGTCAGCTTGTCTCCTGAGTCACCCTTCCATTCTGCACCAGCAGCGGGAGCACCAGTGCCATGACGGCAACAGTCAGAGGGTGCATGCTTACCACCTCCTGACTTGCCATCCTCGGGGAAGCTGTACCAGCCTTCCTAACATTCGTGAAACAATGAAAGGGCTATCTTTGGAGAGAATGAGACGCAAGGAGGATACTGGGAGATGGTTTCATCAGGGTTTCCAAGAAGGGAAAAGCAGCCTTCGCTGCAGTAACAGCAAAGACAGCGAGAAGTGGTCTGGTCTGTCAGTGCTTCCCGTGTGAAAACAAGGAAGGCACAGCCATAGCTCCTTCAAGTACTGAGCCCTCTCCTACTCCACTGAAGCTACAGAGCCGGCCTCAGCAGCTGGGGACAAGGAGGACAGAGAAGAAGAGGGCTGCAGATGACATTGCCACGCTGCCCCCAAAATACACTGTCTTGAGAGGCTGACTTATTGTGTAAGACGACATAAGATCCAGATGGCAAGTTTTGGATTTGTAACTTCCTATGCAGAAGTCACATTTTCCAGTACATCCTAATTCTATTTAGGGTGTGTGTGATGGCCAAATGTCATTAACAATGGCCAGACATGAAAACAAAGGCGGTCATTAGGCTAGACGGGCCTGGCAGCTGCACCCGCTCTATGCTCTTGGAGGGGAGGTGCAGGGCACAGGAGCCAGCGCGGGGCTGCATCTAAGTGTCCCGGGGCCTCCAGGGACCGGCACGCTTCTGTAAGCACAAATCTGGACTGACAGCAACATCACATTCAATCAAGGCCTGCTCTCACCCTCGGAGCCATAAACTTGCTACCAAAAATGGCTGAGTGGCTACACTCAGAAAACAAATAGGTGCTTATTTGCATTAGAACTTGAACTTGCATGCTGTTGGCATCACTTAGGTACAGAGAAAGGAACTGGATGTAGTCTATGCTCCCACAATTCTACATCCTCCCGATGTCAGACTGGGTCAGCTAAGGTTAGAACAACCAACTAGGGGGCAGGCTGGGGCGAGGTGGTTTACCATTCAGATGCCCTGGGTCTGAATGCTGGGTCTGCCTCTCACTCCAGGATGAGACCTGGGGAAAACAGCTTAGTTTCCTGGGGCTTTTCTCTTTCTGTAAAATGGGCACAATGGAAGTACCCACTTCATAGGATTGTGATGAAAATTAAATGAGGCAAATTTTTAGCTGGGTGCCTGATAGTTACACTAAGTGTGTACAAAATGCATGCTTATGGGGGTGCCAGGTGGCTCAGTCAGTTAAGTCGTCAAGTCGGCTCAGGTCATGATCTCAGGGTGGTGAGACAGAGCCCTGCTAGGAGGGGCTCCATGCTCAGCAGGGCGTCTTTTTTTAAATTTTTATTATTTATTATTATTATTATTTATTATTTACCCCAGGGTTCTTTTTTTTTTTTTTTATCCCAGGGTTCAGGGAGTCTTCTTAAGGTTCTCTCCCTATTCCTCTGCCTCTCTCCTGCTCCTGCTCAAGCTTCTCTAACATAAATAAGTCTTAAAAAAAAAAAGAAAGAAAGAAATGTATGCTTCTGACTAAGTATGACTGATTTTTATTGTAGCTGTCTGTACTTAGATTTTGATGTTCTTCCTTGCTGTGGAACAGGCAAGGGTCCTGTTAAATGAACTGAACAAGGAGACACTATACTGAGATGGCTCTAATGCCCTGGTGGCCTACGTAAGCAAGCAAACCAGAATCTAAGCTGCCAACTGCCACGATGTTATGGAAATGAAGGACAACCAATCACAAACAGCCACGTAGGCTTCTCGCCACAGCCCGTTAAACATCTTCCTCTCTTTGCTTCTGCAGCTTCTCTAAGTCTTTCCCTGGCTCTTGGCCCTGGAGCTGCCTGATTCCAGTGGGGAATTTCCAGTGGGGTTTTGCCCAAATAAACTCTTCAAGAATTTAATATGCCTCAGTTTACCTTTTAACAGTACAAAGAGGAATGGACAGAAAAATGGGGACAGGATTCACCCTGAGGCAAGCCTGACAAGATGAAAAAAAGAAGAGAGAGATGGGAGAAGAACGGGTGAGGCTCTACAACACCCAACAGGAATGGAGATGGGAAGAAGAAAGAGCTCATCAGGACAGGACTTATAAACACAAATGAATCGGGCACCTGGGTGGCTCAGTGGGTTAATGCCTCTGCTTTCGGCTCAGGTCATGATCTCAGGGTCCTGGGATCGAGGCCCGCATCGAGCTCCCTGCTCAGCGGGGAGCCTGCTTCCCCCTCTCTCTCTCTGCCTGCCTCTCTGCCTCCTTGTGATCTCTCTCCCTCTGTGAAATAAATAAAAAAATCTTTAAAAAAAAAAAAAACACAAATGAATCTGACCACTACAAATAACTTGGTGGGAAGCTGCATATGTTTATTCCAAAATAAAAAGGGAAATGAGGCAGAGTTTAATTCAAACATTTACTGGAAACGAGAAAAGGAGCCCATACTGCTGTTGTAGGCAATATCAAAACACTAATGGTGATGGCAGTCTTCTTGGAGGGACAGCCTTCCCCCCTTGTGGCCAGAGTCTCCCCTGGACCATGGTGACAGCTTCTCAGTGGCCTCCTGCTTCTGCCCTGCCCCTGCACAAACCATTCTCTGCCAGACGTCAAAGTTAGCTCTGTTTCCAATCTAAGGGCTTCCAAATGGATTTAAAATACTATCTATACTCCCTGCCATAGCCTGAAAGGTCGTGATCAGGTCTTTGCGTACTTCTCTGGCTCCATCTCATACCACCATGTTGCTGACAATTCTGTAACAGGCCAAGCTCCTTCCTACTGCAAGGTGTTCCCTCCCCTGGACCATTCCCGCCCACATCTTCAGCTGGCTGGCTTCCTAACGTGTGATGCTCAATTCAGCCATCACCTTCCAGAAGAAGCCTTCCTCAAACACCTAACCAAACGTGAACTCCCCTGCTCTATTCTCTGTCCTATTACTTTGTTTTATTCTCTTTCTAGCATTTTAACACTAGGCAAAATCAACCTTCTATGTGTGTGTACACACTTGTGATCTGAACCCCCCCACACACACACACACACAAGGATGGGAGCCTCTGGAGAGAGAGAACTTGTTCACCAATGAATCTCAGGGACTAGAGGGGCACCCAACACCGAGAAGACATTTCTTGAACAAGTAAGTAAATATGAATATAAATTTCACTCTCTCACAATCCTCCCCTCTCCATCTCCCAGCTGTGGGAGGGTTTGTGACACTGAGCTAAAAGCTGTCCAGGGGCACCTGGGTGCTTCAGTCAGTTAGGCTTCTGACTCTTGATTTCGGCTCAGGTCATGATCTTGGGCGTCCAGGCTCTGAGCTCAGTGGGGAATCTGCTGGAAAGTCTCTCTTTCCCTGTCCCTCTGCCTGTCCCCTGCTCATGCTCCCCTTCTCCCTCTTAAATATAAATATATATATAATATATATATTCATGTTATATATATTCATGTTATATATATTATATATATATTTAAAAAATATATATATTTAAAAAGGTAAAAGCACAAGCTGTCCAAAGCCAGTCTGTCCTTCTTTTATGAAGATCTTACCAAGCTGAAGACCCGATGGAGGGGGTGTTTAGCAGGCCTATTGAGTAAGGGGTCTGACTTTGGAGAAACAAGCAGGGTTTTCTTCAGCAGAGGGAGAGTTGCAGATTGGTGAGTGATGGGACCCTAGAGATATTCTCCTACAGATCACTGGGATCACAGAGACCCAGGGCATGGAAGGATGGAGGGGAGAGAGCTTCACGGTGGGCTCAGGCCCCAGGTGTGGAGGCCCAGCCTGGGATGGCACAGAAGTACAAGGTCAGCAGGTCACAGGTGCTCACCTGAGCCTGGACGAGGCCCAGGCCTCCATCCGCTGTGTCACCTATAGTGGTGTCCCCAGTTCAGAGCACTCTGTGAAACCCGGGCACAGAGGAACTAGAGAAATAACCGAAACTGTCCTGAAAGCCTGATGGAATGGGGGATTAGAGTTGGGTTTCTTTTGGTTTAAAAAAAAAAATAACCGTGTAATGGGACATGTCAGACATATCTGAGTTTTGGAAGTAAATTACACGTGTTGCTGCAATATCTCCTACAGAAACACCCACACTTCTGGCAGCTTTCACTCAGTAAGACATTCCAGTGCCAGGCCTGGGCTGGGCACTCTGCATACATCACTCCCCTTAAACCTCAAACCAAGGATATGAAGGAGGATCTATGGATCGATCGATCTATCTATCTATCTATCTATCTATCTATCTATCTATCTATCTATTAACCGATTTCAGAAGCTGAGGCCCAGTGATGCTTGGCAGCCAGCTGCAGGTCCGTCTGGGGCACATGGTGGAGTGTGGAGCTCGCATTCCCCTCCCCACCCAGAGATGGCTCCACTCTGAGCTCAGTCACCCCTACCCTTACCCCCTTGCAAGGTTCATGAAGAACACCTGCTCAAAAGCCAACCCCCAACCTAGGTCATTCTGCTTTGGCTCTTTGTCCTGCTACTGGAAACAAGGGCAGGCCACAAGTCTAACCGTGGAAGAGAACAGTCACAGCAGCCTGCTCTCTGGGAGGAACAAGGTGTTCTGTCCTGTGAGGCTGCAGGGCAAGCGAAGGGGTATCGCTTTCCTCCAGAGGTTTGGGCTGTGATAGCTATCACCATGAAGAGGAGACAACGGGAAAGTGCTTAGGGAGAGTGAGCTGGCTCTGATGTCCTCCTCTGTCCCCAGCACCTGCTGGAGGCATCCTAGGTGACATAAACCCTGCCTGATTTTTCTCCTTTTCCTAGTCCACCCACTGCGTGACTTTCTTTTCCTTTTTTAAGATTTTATTTATTTATTTGAGAGAGAGAATGAGATGCCAGCATGAGATGGGGAAGGTCAGAGGGAGAAGCAGACCCCCCCCCCCAAAGAGCAGGGAGCTGACGTGGGACTCAATCCCGGGACTCCAGGATCATGAACTGAGTGGAAGGCAGTCGCTCAACCAAGTGAGTCACCCAGGCGCCCCCCGCCCCCCAACAACTGCATGACATTAAGGGCTGTTTTCTTGCCTTAAAGACACAAAGATCTCTTCCTCAAATACCTGGAGATGGGTCAAGCAGCCATATACCACATTAAAAAAAAAAAAAAAAAAAAAAAAGCACTGCTTGCACACTCCCAGCAAAGAGCAGTAGTCTACTACACAATATTCCATTTTCTTCACGATCAGGGCTTCCCAACTGCCCCCTTAACCACTCCTCCTCACTGTGGCCACCCCCTGTCATACATGGCCAGTGCAGTCCTCCTGCCCAGGGCTTTTCCTGGAATTGAGAAAAGCCCCAGGAAAATGAGTTCATATGGAAGCACTTGAGAGTTAATCATTTCATTCTTAGAAAATGAGGGGAGGATGGGGATGGGGGTGAGGAGCATAATCTAAAAGGAGAAGCCTGGAAAAGACTATGTTTTGAACCGAGGAATGGCTCCCGTGGTTAGAAGTTCAGTCCATGAAGCCAGGGCGGGAGCACAGCTGAGGTCCCATCACCTGTTCGTACAAGTCACAACCCCGCGTCCTACCAGTTTGTGTTTCTGAGACCAAGAACCCCCCACCAGGGGAATGGGGGTGGGGCAGGGGGAGGGGGTTAGGCAGCCCAGGGCGGGTATTTGGCTGGGCTTCTATAGAGGGTGGAAGGAGGTTTGGGGCATTTACATATTCCCGATGGGCTCAGCCAACCAGAGGTCTTAGCGGTCAGGGCCCCTCAGACTGGGAGACCTGGAAAAGGCTGCTCTGCTCTCATGCTGCTACAAGAAGCAGGGGAGGGTGCGGTGTGGGGTTGACTGAAAGCCCTCTAGCCCCTCCATATGTCTGTGCCCAGACAAACGCTTTCCAGAACTGCTCCCAGGCAGGACTGTGCACAGTGGGGTCCTCGCCATGATGCCTCTGACTCTGGCTCAAGAGCTCTCCACTGGTCAGCTGAAACTTTCTTAGAACCGCTCTGTGGTCAGAGACTCTTCGTGACCATCATCCTTCCCTAGGTCTCCTTGAACAGATCTTTGACCGACAGAACAGTCGGAAGGCTCACCCTGCCCAGTCCTGCTCCCTCCCCTTGTCCCAAATAAATTCTGTGAACTTCATCACATCTTGGCATCTGCTTCACAGAGAATCCAAACAACCACAGGAATGGTTGGAGAAGGCAGGCAGAAAGATGGGGGACTGCCTCACTTACCACCAGGAAGGCAGGGGATGCCATCCTGAGTCGATTATGGGGTGCAGAGTCCCTGGTGCCAACCTCACGGCAGTGTCACTGGTGGGGGCCTGGGCAAGCGTCCCGGTGGAAGGAAACAGTCTGATGACCGGAAGAAGCAGGCATCTGAACAATACTGGGGGGCAGTTTGGGTGACGTCTAGAAGGGCAGCAGAGTTCGCTGGTTCTTGCTAAACTGTCTTGAAGCTCGGCCAGGAGGGAGAAACTGAGGGTCATTAACAAACAGTTAAACAAACAGTTAAAGGCTAAGTATGACAGCCAGAGGGCTTAGCTGGGAGCTCACAAAGAGGTCCTTATTTCCCCGCAGGAGAAAAGCTAACAGAGCTGAGGAGCCCAAGCAGAACTCCATTGTTGGGAGCTTCCGAGCTGCAGACACTTGCACGAGCTCAGCCCAGACTGGTTGTCTGGCTGAGGTCAAAGCCCTTGCTGGAAAACCTTGGTCCTGAAATGTGGGATGGAGACATCCGGAGGGATGCTCTGGGCTTGTTCACATCCAGGGGGATGCCTCCCTCCCCCATGCGGTGCCCCTGCAGAGGTAGCCCATCTCCTCCTAGTTAGAGTTAGCGCTTGCCAGTACCAGATGGTGCTGCAGAGGCCTCTCTGCACCAAGCCCTCGAGGAGCTTCTCTGACTTTCTGATAACTAAGATGAAACTCCGGGACATGCTGGGCGTCATCAGGGAGGAAAGTAACTCTATGAAGAGAGCTGTATGAATCAGCTAGTATGTGTCAGCTGCCACTAGAGAAGGAGCTCAGGCATTAGATTTGAGGGTTCTTGACTAAAGGGCAAGAATGTAGGACTCAAAATACTTTGACTTGGAGGTGCTTTCTTGGGACATGGGATTTCATGCCTGAAGGAGCCCAGGGGTTGAGGCAAACCTGCTTTAGAGTAGCTATGGCACACAGCATCCAGCATGGCCCCGTGCCTCCTGGTACTCCTCTTCTCACGTGATCCCTTCCCACTGAGTATAGGTTGGACTTACGGGCTCACTTCTCCCATGGAGAACATGGCAGAAGTGATGGGATGTCACTTTCCTGAGCAGACTGGATTACGACTTGGGCTTTCTGAGGCTAATCTTTCCGTCCCAAAGTCCAGCCGCCATATAAAGAAGTTCAGACTGTCTTGCAGGAAAAGCCACATGGGGAAGAAAGGTCCTGGAGGATGAGAGGCCACATGGAGGAGAACGGAGGCATCTCTGCTCAGCCAGCACCATGGGACAGCTGTGTGAGTGAGCCTTCTTGGAAGCACGCCCTCCAGACCCTCATCAAGGCTTCAGTTGATACAACCCCTGGCTGACACCTTGGTGGCAAGCTCACCAGAGTCCCTAAACCAGAAGCATTCAGCCAAGCCACTTCCAACCGGACCCGCAGACAATGTAACATAATGTGTATTTGCTGTTTTAAGCCACTAGGTTTTGGGAAGTTTGTCTACTGCAACTGACAACAAAGCCAAGGGTGCTCAGAGGCCCAGAGGAAGTTATGGCCCACGGGGAAAGCAGTGCTTTGCTCTGAGAGCCGGTAGAGGGAGACCACCTGGCTCAGGAGCAAGACTGGAGCTCAGTCTGGTGGCAGCTCTGGCCCAGCGGCTGGCTGGAGGGGCCATGTGCATTACCCGAGATCAGGAAGGCCTAAGGTACACAGCAGGTGGCTCCTCTTGAAGTGAATGCCTGTTTTAGTCTCATTAGAAAAGAGAATCAGAAACAGTTGCCATTATCAGGAAACTGACAATGATAGTTTTGCTTCCAGGCTCTTTTAACTCTCTCACCTTCTGTCTCATACACTTCAGACAGCTGGGTCCCTGGGACACCCCACAGAATATCATATGGACCCATCAGGCCAAGGGCAGCAGCAGGCTGATCAGACAGGATGAGGAAGAGGCGGCCAAATGCTGGAAGCCTCAGTAAGACAAGTGCAGCCCACAGGGTGGGGTAAGAATGTTCTGAAGGTTCAGGGACCAGCCACGCCACTGGGAGGTTTTTAGGGGTCCAGTGGTCAGAGGTGTGCCAGAATATCCCCTTTAAAGCAAAAGACAAATTGCAGAAAGACCCCGTGGGAGAATCGTGATGCAGCCCAGGGATTCTAGAGCAAGGGCATCTAATCTACAGCAGACAAGCACAGAGCTTTGGAGAAACAAGGTAATGCTTTGCTGACCCTGGTAGAGACAGAACGCTTGGCCACTGGGAACAAAGTGAGCAGGTGTCTGCAAATGCCTCTGATGAGCTTGCTTCTGTCAGATCCATCAAGTCATCAAGTTGGGTGAGACCAGCAGCAGTGCCGCCATAGGAAATGGTGTGTTTGGGATCAAGCTGCATGGACAGAGAGTCTAGACTTCTGGGTAACCCAGCACTGTAGCACAGATGTCTCTGAGCTGGCCTGCACCTATGTTGTGTTGTGTGTCCTTAAGAGCGGCTGAAGGAGGGCGAAGAAGCCTAGCCTGGTTTACACACATGTTGGTCTGGTTGCTCGATAATAAAGGAAAAAACGAATGTTGGTTGCATTACAGCCACATTCAAGAATGGTCTCGAATGGATGGGAAGGACATGGAAAATCTCACGAGCACATAGAGCTGTGAGTGATTATCCATTTCAAGTGAAAGGAAATATGATCTGAGAGGAGAACAGAGAGAGATCTATAGGCAGCAGCCATCAGGTCAATGGACCAGGGGCCTGGAAGAAAAGGGACTCCTTAGAGGCATGGGGCAAGGCCTCTAGAGTCTTTGTGGCCTTCACATAGACTTGAGACAGAAGATCAGAATAGCATTGCATGAGAAAAGAACAAGAATTCTGAATTTTCTGTTGCTGCCCTAGAAAAGGACGAGTTGGATGCTTCAGACTTAACATGTCCCGACGTGAACTCCTTGACTTCGGCCTCTCCCTGCGCTTGCTCCTCAGAGCTCTGCCAATCCCAGGCTTCCAGTTGTCCAACGCCCCCCCCCCACCCCAACTGGAGCCATCCTCAAATCTGCTCTTTCTTCATGGCCTTCATCAGCAAACCCTTGAAGCTACTTGCAGAACTCAGAGCACTGCTCACTCTCCCACACCCGTCAGTCTGCTCCACACCACTGGCAGCTCTAGCTAGCTTCCAAAGAGGTCTTCCTGCTTCAACCCTGGCCCCTCTATGGGCTGAACTGTGTTCTCCCCAAATTCACGCATTGAAGCTCAAACCCCAGGACCTCTGAACAGGACTGTATTTGGAGACAGGGCCTTGAGAGAGGCACTTAAGTTAACACGATGCTTTAGGGTGGATCCTGCTCTAATCTAACTGATATCCCCAATAAGAGGAGCACATTTGGACACACAGACAGACACCAGAGATGTGTGTGCACAGAGACCATGCAAGGACACGTGCAGAGGGACTCAGAATAAACCCACACCTCCTGATATCTTGAGCTCAGACTTCCAGAACAGTGCAAAAATCCACTTCTGTTGTTTCAGCCACCTGGTCTACGGTGCGTTGTAACAGCCTGCCTCAGTCGACTAGCCAACACCCACCACAGCCCATTTTCCACACAACAGCCAGAGTGATCTTTTGAAAGCCCATTATCTCTTTGCTCAACACTCCCCTATGCTGCTCATTTCACTCCAGGTGAGAATCAAAGTCTTCATGTGGCCTGGAAGATGACTTTCTCCCTCTGACTTCACCTCTTCCCAGGGGCTGCCAGGTCACACAATTCCCAAAGCCATGGTACACCACCTACCGCCTCCCTTTGCCCCTCACCGTGTTCAAGCCCCATGATGTCCTGGAAGTTTCTCAGACACATCAACTGCCCTCCTGCTTTGGGGTCTTTGCACATGCAGCCCTCTGTGCCCCAGGCACACTTCCCCACATCCACGCATCCACGCAACTTACTTCTTCACCCTTCAGGTGCCTCGTGCTATGCCCCAGAGGACATCCCCCGCTGTGTGGTCTGAAACAGCTGTACCCTCCCCTGGACTCTGTACATCCCTGCACATGGTTTCACTTTTTTTTTTTTTAGCACTTATTCTCGCCTGACATACTGTCACATTTCAGTGTTCACTAGAATATTGTTTAATTTCCCTCAAGTGGAGCATAAGCTCCTTGAAGACAGGGACTTAATTTTGTTCACGTGGCTCTATACTCAGGGCCTAGGACAGTGCCTGGCACATAGTCATAATAAATAAATAGTCAACTTTTTCTTTTTTTTAAATAAAGGAGAAGGTGGAATGGAGGCTATTTGAGTTACATCTAGGACTGATCACTTCTTTGCTTGCTAAAAAGCTCAGAACCAAATCTGTGTGCTGTCTTTAATAAGTATACCAGGGAATTCATACAAAAGACTTCTCCATGGTTTTGTCTGTTTCCTTTTCTTTGCCTTCACTTTGCTTTTATTCCTCTTGCTGACATACACTGTATACAATTTGGTAAGCTGTCTCAATTTTTGAAATGACACCAAGTTTAATGAAATGAAATTAAAAACAAATTTTAAGAATGCCTCCAGTTTCTGGCCTTCAGGGATGGCTGTTTGATCTCTGGCTCTTATGGGGGTGGGAGAGAGACATTATGAGTGTCCCCAGTCCATACTGCTGGGTGGACACAGGTGGCTCTTGTCCCCCGGGCTTCTGGGGGAATTCTTCTGAAGATCTATATATTCTTCAGGGATTAGCAGCTACAGAGGAAGAAAAGAGACCCTCTTGAAGAGCTCATGGTCAAAGAGTGGAAAAACTGGGCTTTGGGGAAGGAAAGTGCATCTTCTCAGCCTCTGAGAGGTGGGGCCAAAGTTGAAAGGAATGCTTTTTCAATTTTAAATTTGCCTGCCCCGAAGGGCACAAGGGCAGCTCTGGCTTAACTGCCTGGGTGTTAGTGAACACAGGAACAGAGTGTCCATTGTCTGGCTGGCTAGGTTCCAAGAGAATGGCCCTGCACTGGCTCCTCAGGGACTCACAAGTGCCCTCACTGACCGCCGGGAGAGGGGCCACCAGGGTGAAGGGGCTGGCAACACAGCCTCCCCTGACATACCACACAGACACGTGGACTGCACCCCTCCGCTCCCTCGAGGTCAGACATCACAAGCTCAGGCCAGGGCTGAGGCCTCTGACCTCGGGGATACAAGCTCCCAATCTCCGCTCACACCATCCTGCCCCAAGACTGCCACAAGGAGTCAAAAGCCACCTAAGTCTAGAAGCAGATTCTTGTTCCACCAGAGGAAGCTGTTAACTACAACTGGCCCAGCTGCCCAAAAACTGTGTAGGGTCGACAGTTTTCAGAAGGTTCACATGTTACATTTCACCCTCCAAAGCTTTGTCACAGTCAAGGTGAGGCGCCCTAGTGTTTTCCCATCACAATTTCTTGGCCTCAGACTCAACATGGCTTTGGATTACATCACTTTTCTACTTTCTTTGTATTCTGTTGGCCAACGCTGCTCTTCGTTGCTGAGGGAAGTCTAGTTGAGTCAGGGAGAAAAAAAATCTAGGGTCTGCAAGATGGAAATGTAAGCTTAACCATTGTACAGCAGTGGCTCTCCACATGTCATGATGTGTCAGAGTCACTGATGCAGTGGTTCTCAACCGTCTATGTGTTCAAGACCTGAGGTTTAGGTCACTTCTTAAAAATGAAGCCATCGATGGGTGAAATAAATCAGACAGAGAGACACATGCAGTATGATCTCACTTATATGTGGAATCTAAACAAAACAAAACAGATGAACAAACAAAAAAACCCAAAAAACAAAACTCACAGATACAGAGAACAGACTGGTGGTTGTCAGAGGGGCAGGGGGTGGGGGCGGGTGAAATGGGTGAGTGGAGGCAAGAGGCAGAGACTTCCGGTTATAAAATAAGTAACAGGATGTCATGTACCTCACGGTAACTGCAGTCAGTAATACCGTATTGCAAATTTGAAAGATGCTAAGAAGGAAATCTTAAAAGTTCCCATCACAAGAAAGAAAATTTTTTTTACTATGTATGGAGATGGATATTAGCTAGGGTTGCTGTGGTGATCATTTCCTAATATATACAAACATGGAATCATGAAACTAACACAATGTTGAATGTCAATTACACTTCAATTTAAAAACCTTAGAGCCTCAAAATCCTAAAGCTATCTATTTCATGAGTCTGGGGTCAGGCCAAGGAACTTGCATTTTTTTTTTTTAAAGATTTTATTTATTTCACAGAGGGAGAGAGATCACAAGGAGGCAGAGAGGCAGGCAGAGAGAGAGGGGGAAGCAGGCTCCCTGCCGAGCAGAGAGCCCGATGCGGGCCTCGATCCCAGGACCCTGAGATCATGACCTGAGCCGAAAGCAGAGGCTTTAACCCACTGAGCCACCCAGGCACCCGGAACTTGCATTTTTTAAGGTTTATTTATTTTAGAGAAAGAGAGAGAGAGAGAGAACTCAAGCATGGGGGAGGGGGAAGGGCAGAGGAAGAGAGAATCTCAAGCAGACTCTCCACTGAGCACACAGTGGGTCATAAGGTTTGATCTCATGACCCTGAAATCACAGCCTGAGCCGAAACCAAGAGTCAGATACTCAACCGACTATGCCACCCAGGCGCTCCAGAACCTGCATTTTAAAAAAAAGCACTCCAGGTGACTGGATTCAGGCAATCTGCAGACCACACTGTGAGAAGTCCTAAGGAGCTGAATAAAGATACAGGTGTCTGGGTCTGGCCACAAACATACCCTCCCAGAACTTGCAGCCCTGTGTGTCTCCTACTCCAGAGATACCTGGCACACAGATAAGAGTGGGACCCACTGTCACAGAAATTCTTTCACTCAGAAAAAACAAGCCAGACTTGCACTTTTCATGTCCCTTCCTTCTGGGGCCCTTGTCACTACCTGATAATTGGGGTACACAGCTGTCAGCACAGCAACCCTGGAGAAAAACTCCCATGGGCTCCAGCCGCTGAGCCCCTGAAGCACAAATGACTACAGATAGGGAAAGCACAAGTGTAATCATTTTAGAGTTCTTCCCTCTTCCTGGGAATCCCCAAGGTGAATGTGGCCACCTGGATCTCCCCAGCTGGCTAGGAGAGTGTCCCCCTTCTGTGTTCTTTGGGAGCAAGGGACACAGGGGAGCAGCTGTATCCATCCGTCACGCAGGAGCCAACGAGGCGGTCATGCCTCCCGAACGATGCGGATTTCCAGCAGATGGGCTCCTCGGTGCCAGACTGCCCGGTCGAGAGTGTGCCGCCAGCCGGGCTGTGAGCCCCTGAAGGGAATGATGAAACCTGTAAGAATGCTAGATTCCCGGGAGGGCAGACAAGCGCTCTGGGGAAGATCAGCAGCCTCAGCACCCAGTGATGGCTGATTCAGCTGCAGCATCTATGGTCAGATGGGTGTGCAGAGGCAGGCTGCTGCTCAGGGGGACAAGATAGCTTCACTGGGACTTTACGTTAAGTCCAAAATGTAGCTCTGTCTCAAGTGAACATAACCCAATTTCCCAGTCCTCAAAAGACAAGCAGAATCATGGGCTGGTCTCAAGTTTAAGTTCCTGCACTGATTCCCCAACTCCGGTTGGTATCACTGGGGTGGCTTAAGCCATTGCTGTCTTTCATTCATTCAACAAATACATACTAAGTGCCTCCCATGATAACAACTCACGCTGTCGAAGCAACTGCCCTGACCAGGTACGGGCCTAGACCTGCCAGGAACATCTTACGCAATACTCGCCAAACTGTGTGAGTGACAGACTCTACTTTGCATGAGGAAACAGAGGATCACAGGGCCGAAGCAGCCCGCTTATGCTATCACACCAGTAAGAGGCATCAGGCCTTCCATGTGTCAGGCTGGGCTCATGAGATGCCCTCTTCTGGCCTTTCGGTTGATTTATCTCATCCGTTCGCTCACAAACCAGTCTCTACTCTCTCTGTGGGGTCTGTCCCTTAGCCCACCAACCCTGCCTCCTTTAGCACTGGCCCTTCTATCGGCCCTCTCGGGTACATCTAATCCTGAGGTCCCCAACTCGTCCTGATGCCCAGCCACACTCTCCTGGTCTTGCCTGCACCCTCTAGCTCTTCCAGTGCTGGCCCGTTGAACCTCGCTGCTCCTTGGAGATCTCGGACACTCAGCCTCATGACATTTCTCACAGGAAGTCATCCCTGACCTACCCCTTCCCCCACATGCAGGATTCCAGTGTGTGACCTCACCACATTCTGGGGATACCTTTATTCCACCATGACATCCCACAGTACATTGAGATTTTGTGCTTCTGTCAGCATTTCCTATTAAAACAGTTTCATGGGGGCACCTGGCTGGCTCAGGCAGTACAGCATGCGACTCTGGATCTCCGGGTGGGTCATGAGTTCCAGCCCATGATGGGCGAAGAATTTACTTACAAAAGAAGTAAAATAAAAAAGAAACACAATAAAATGGTTTCATGATTGTGAATGATTGGTGCCAGCACGCTACATGGCACATGACGAGTACTCGGTAAATCTTTGTCAAACCAACCAGAACAGACCCACATTCCCCACCAAGGCATGGGGGAGGAAAAAGCACACTGATATTTTAACGCAAGAAGGTAAAACACAACCTCACAAATATCGCTCACACTTGGAAGGGGGAAAACTGTGACTAAAACTCAGTAACTGAACTATACAGGACAGGATATCACCCACAGGCTGAAGGCCTGAGTCGGTAATGTGACCACCTGGGCTGGAGTCCTGGCTTCCCCACTTACTGTGCAACCTGGGGCAAGGGATTTTACCTCTCTGAGCCTTAGTTCTCTCCTCTGTAAGACAGGAGTAGCTAATCTTACAGGGCGGTGTGAGGACTAAATGGGGTAATTCAAGTGAATCATTTAAAAGTACACCATTGGGAGAGCACCTGGGTGGCTCAGTGGGTTAAAGCCTCTGCCTTCAGCTCGGGTCATGATCTCAGGGTCCTGGGATCGAGCTCCGCATCGGGCTCCCTGCTGAGCAGGGAGCCTGCTTCCTCCTCTCTCTCTGCCTGCCTCTCTGCTAATTGTGATCTCTCTCTCTCTGTCAAATAAATAAATAAAAATCTTAAAAAAAAAGAAGTACGCCATTGATGTTTAATGAACGTTATACTTATTTTCTTGTTGTTCATCATATGTGGGTTTAATAGAAAAGAGTGACAGAGGAAACTAAGAAGATATACTAGCTTTAGTATTTTCAGAGTATGGTACAAATCCCCAGGCCAGAAGAAAAAAATCTAAGTCAGAGGGGTGCCTGGCTGGCTCTGTTGGAACAGCATGAGACTCTTGATCTGGGGGTTGTGAGTTTGATCCCCACATTGGGTACAGAGATTACATGAACAAATATATAAAAACTTTTTTTAAAAAAACATTAAAAAGTTTTAAAAAATATATTTAAAAAATATAAAAACTTTTAATAAAAATCTAAAAAAAACCTTTAAGTTAAAAAAAAAATCCAAGTCAGAACCACCAGCCCAGATTTTAAAATTTTTAATTAGCTGTTATATTTTAAAATGGAGAAACAGTTTGATTAAAAATAGGCAGAGTGGGGCACCTGGGTGGCTCGGTCAGTTGGGTGTCTGCCTTTGGTTCAGGTCATGATCCAGTGTCCTGGGGGTCCTGTGATAAGGCCGAGAGGGCTCCTTTCTCAGTAGGGAGCCTGCTTCTCCCTCTCCCTCTGCTACTCCCCCTGCTTGTGTGTTTGTTTTCTCTCTCTCTCCCTCTCTCTCTTGCTCTTTCTCTGTCAAGGGGGTAAGTGAAATCTTAAAAAAAAAAAAATTAGCAGAGGACATGAATAAAAATTTTGCCAAAGAAGCGCTCCAGATGGCCAACAGGTCCATGGAAAGGTGTTCAACATCACTCATCAACAGAAAAATGCAAATCAGAGCCACAATGAGTTATCACCTCCTACTAGTCAGAAAGGCTAGCATCAGGGCGCCTGGGTGGCTCAGTGGGTTAAAGCCGCTGCCTTCGGCTCAGGTCATGATCCCAGGGTCCTGGGATCGAGGCCCACATCGGGCTCTCTGCTCAGCAGGGAGCCTGCTTCCTCCTCTCTCCTCTCTCTTTGCCTGCCTCTCTGCCTACTTGTAATCTCTCTCTCTCTGTGTCAAATGAATAAATAAAAAAAAAAAATCTTTAAAAAAAAAAAAAAAAAAAAAAAAAATTTTAAAAAAAAAAAAAAAAAAAAAAAAAAAAGAAAGGCTAGCATCAAAAAGACAAGAAGTATGTATCGGTGATGATGTGGAGAAAAATGATGCTGTGTACCCTTGGTGGCAATGTAAACTGGGACAGCCACTGTGAAAAACAGTATGGAAGTCCTTAAAAAGTTAAAAATAGAAATACTATATTATCCAGTAATTCCCCTACGGGGTACTCACTCAAAGAAAATGAAAATACTAGTTTTAAAAGATATATGCACCCTATTTTACTGTAATATTATCCACAATAGATATGGAAGCAAACCAAGTGTTCATCAATGGATGCAATGGATGAAAAAGACATGATGTATAAACAGTGGAATATTACTCAGCCATAAAAAATAAGATCTTGCCATTTGTAACCACATGGAGGGACCTAGAGGGAATTATGCTAAGTGAAATAAGTCAGAGAGAGAAAAACAAATACCATGTGATTTCACATATATGTGGAATCTAAAAAACAAAACAAATGAACAGCACCAATGAAAACAAGCAGAAACAGACCCATAATACAGACAACAGACTGACAGTTGCCAGAGGTTAAGAGACCGGGGCTGGTGAGGAAGATGGGTGACAGGGAGTGGGAGGTACAAGCTTCCAGTCACGGAATAAATAAGCGACAGGGCTGGAGGATACAGCACAGGGAAGACAGTCAGGGGAACAGTAACAGCACTGTATGGGGACAGGTGGGAGCTACACTTGTGGGGAGCACAGCATCATGGACAGACTCCTCGAATCACCATGTTGTACACCTGTTGTACACCTGAAAATAATGTGTGTCAATTATACCTCCATTTAAAAAAAAAACCTAGTCTCCTTTAAAAAATGGAGAAACTTCACATTAAGAGAAAGAAGTCCCGAGTTCTAGCCTTCTGATTGCCCCAGTGACTTGCCACGTTAGAGTGGGCACGGGCTCTAGCTTGCCACTGCCCCTCCCAGCCCAACTGCTTTGTACCTGACCTGCTTCATGCCACACGCCTTTCCATCACGACTCCTGCGGGACAGGATGCCTTCTTGGTACCGATATAATTCATTCTTCTGCACAGCTCTCCTCTGTTCAGGAACCAACTCCAGCTTCATCTGTTACCTCCTCCATCTGGGGACCCATCCAGCCTCACTTCCCACGACTCTGCATCATATCCTTCAGCCCCCACAGGCTACCACAGCCCCTCACACTCCAGCTCCCTCCTGCTATGGGCTGGAGGGCCCCTCCTCCCCTCTGCTCACCTGGAGGCCACTCACCTGCCAAGGCTTAGCTCAAGTCCAATGGCCCTCAGGAGCTTCTGTCACACTCTACAGCCCACAGCGCAGTCTCCCTTCCCCAGGCTTGCCCTGCACAGGGACAGGAGAAATGATAGTCAAGTGCACTTGGGTGTTCTCAGTCTTTATCTTGAACCGAAATCTGTTCTTGTTCCTCTGTTTTCTCCTTTCCCCCTGCCTTTCGGGGTCTCTGTCCTTGCTGAATCTATCCCTGGACTTCTGCGATCTAAAACAAAACCAGAATGGGGTGAAGGGGAAGAGATGGGGGAGGTTAGGGGCAATAAAAGAGAAAACTGGGGCAAACCCAGGGTGGGCGGTGAGTGGGACAAAAAAGGAGAGGGCTGTAGCAGTAGCTGGGTGTGAGAGAATAGAAAAGCAAGGAAGGATGGTGGGGGACGGGGCAGGGGTTGTTTTGTGACGTGTGTGCTTCCCACATCCAGTTAGAACCTGACTATTCAGAGCCCTGTTGGTCTTTGGTTCTCTTGGTCTTTGATTTGGCAATCCCATGTTCTACAGGTGATTGTAAGCTCATGAGGGCTGACACTTTGCTTACCACCCCTTTCTATCTCGCAGAGCCCAGGGACTGCACATGTTCATGCAGAAAGACAGACCTCAGTGTCCTCAGGTATTCCCAGGTAAGTGACCTGAAGAAGATGTCAGGCATCAAGAACCTGGGCTCTTAGATTTCACCTCTTGGCAGAAGTGTGACGAGGTCAGATAGCAACATGGTTTTGCATCCCAGCCAATACCCGGGAAGATTCTCTGGACTAGAAAGCCGTGGTTCTCAAGCTTGAGCCTGCATCGCAGTCACCTGGGGTGGGGACGGGGGATAAGAGGGAAGACGCTTGTTAAAACACAAATCATTGGGTCCGCCCCCAGAGCTTCTGATTCAGCTGGTCTGGGATGGGGTCCAACAACTCGTTTGCCTAACAGCTCCCAGGTGATGCTGATGCTGCCAGACTGGGGACCACACCTTGAGGAATCCGGCTTCTAGAGTCCAGGGCGGAGGTCCAACTCAAAAGTCACACCACTGAACCACTTTACCAAAAAAGTAACCGTTCCCTCCCCATCCCTTCACTATATCTAACAGGTCAAGCAACCTTCCCCTTCAGGGTCTTTACTTGGCCCATGGACGCCCATGGAAGGGTAGAGGGTACCCCCTTGTGGCTGACATGGAAAACTACCCGAACGGTAATGCACTCGCTCTTATCCTTCAGGAGGTTGCCGAACTCATTTAATTTTATCTGCCTAACAAAAGATCCGGGGAAACCTGCGATACTCATCATCCACCAGATCGGATGCATGTGTAGATGAGGGGCCGAAGAGTCATCCAGGTGTGCGATGTCAAGTGCGTGGCCCCAAGGTGCTCAGGGACAGCAGAAACCACTGACTCTCATGGTTTGGGATTTTGTAGAGTGTTGGAAGAGTCCAAGCCGGATTATTCCCCGAATTCTCCGTTGGAGAATATGCTTCAGTCATAGAAATTAGAACTGAACAATTTCAAAGCTCTGTAAGCACTACGCAACTTAGAAGGGACCCTAAATGAGTTCGAACGATGGTTCTGTCCCGAACTTTCGGAAAGTTAGAAAGTAGACACTACTGTGTGAGGCCGCGCCCAGCTGCCGGCGGACACAGAAGATCCGAGCTCGCGCCCCTTCTCGGCTTTTCGCCGGCCGGCCGGTCCCGATGTCGGGTCTGCTGCCACCTGCCGCTCGGGCGCGGAACATGCAGGAGGAGGTAAGCAGGGGACAAGGTCAGCTCAGCAGGCTTTTCAGACCTGAGAGTGTATTATATTATAGCCGCCTGGAGCGCTTTCTTGTTAAACCGTAAATTTCTGGGCTCCACCTTATCTGATTCAGTGGGGAACGGGGTAGGGCTTAAGAAGGTGAGTTTCTATTAACTTCCTGGGTGGTAAAGGCTTCTGCTGGGGGTGGCTTCCCAAAACACCTGGATGACATCTGTAGCTCTCCTTGTGCCACACATTTCTGAAGCTTGATTATTTATCCAAGTCTGTAAATGATCAAAAGCCTCCAACGAAGGGCTGCTTACCTAGGGCAATACTGACACTCTGTCCTGAGGCGCGGGGCGCATGCTGTAAGCTGTAGGATGTTTAGCGTTATCCTTGGCCTTTGTCCTCTAGATACCAGTAGCAGCTTCATCCCTCCAGGTTTTGATGCACAAACGTGTCTCAGACATCACCAGATGGCCCTGGGAAGCAAAACTGCCCCCAGCCCAAATTGCTGCTCTTAAAGGTGGTCAGATGTTCCTTTCCCATTTGGTGGACTGTGAAGGCATCCTCAAATACTTCCTTAAATACATAATGATACTGACATATAGTAAACTCTCAGCTCCTTGGAATTAAACAACAAAAAACATAACTTACATAAGCTGAATACCTACTATATGCAAAGTACTCTGCTAATCCTTTTCAAATCACCCACTTTAGAGGAAAAACAGAGAGAGAGGGGCAAACCAAGAAACAGACTCTTAACTATAGAGAACAATCTAATAGTTACCAGAGGGGAGGTGGGTGGGAGGACGGGTGAAATAGGTGATGGGGATTAAGGAGGGAATCTATTGTCATGAGCACCGGGTCATGTATGGAAGTCGTGAATCAATATATTGTATACCTGAAACTAATATTATTACACTGTATGTTGACTACACTGGAATTTAAATAAAAACTTTTAAAAATAAAATAAAAAATATATATTCAATGGAATATTATGCGGCCATCAGAAAGGATGAATACCCAACTTTTGTATCAACATGGACGGGTCTGGAAGAGATTATGCTGAGTGAAATAAGTCAGGCAGAGAAAGTCAATTATCAGATGGTTTCACTTGTGGAACATAAGGAGTAAAATGGAGGACATTAGGACAAGGAAAGGAAAAGTGAATTGGGGTAAATCGGAGGGGAAGACGAACCATGAGAGACTGTGGACTCTGAGGAACAAGCTGAGGATTATGGAGGGGAGGGCAGATGGGTGAGCCTGGTGGTGGGTATTGAGGAGGGCACGTATTGCATGGAGCACTGGGTGTGGTGCATAAACAGTGAATCTTGGATCACTGAAAAAATTAAGTAAGAAAAAAAATAAATTACCCCCTTTAATTCTTATAACACTTCTTTTACTGATGAGGAAACTAAAGCTTTGACTTGTTAAACAACTTGCCCACAGACATGGTTATTGCCAGTGTGGGATGCAGGTGGGGCACAGGGGATATGGGGCTTTCTACACCACCGCAATCCAATAAAATCATAAAGTCGCAAGGACGAGCCACGTGTGTACTTTCACATTTTATAGAAGCCACATTTAAACAAAAAGAGACACAGTAAAATTAATTTTAGTATAGTTTGCCTAACTCAGTATCTGGACCATTATTGTTTTAACGTGTGATTAATATTTTTTAGATTAATATATTTTATGTTATCTCTTTTTTTGGTACTTAGTCTTTGAGATCTGTGTGTATTTTTACACTCATCACACCTCTCAATTGCCACCAGCTACATTTCAAGGGTTTAAAAGCCGCTGGTGCTGCTGGCCACCCCTCCGGACAGCACAGGCCCAGATTCTTCACTCAGCTGTCCTCCAGCCTTTATTTGCAGACCAGCGTGTGCTGATATTACTTCCATGCCCTTCCATTTCTGCCTGTATTTCAGCCATTTTGTCAGACTCACATACCTATTCACGTGCTCTGCAATCTGTTCTTGGAGTATCTCTACTTATTTTAAAACGAGGACTACGGTTTTAATTTATCACAGTAGATGCCTCCTCTGGTGGCCAGACTGTTGACTACCGTCTAATTTTAGTTCTGATGGCTCTTCCAGTGGCTGTTTCCCCACACAGTCTGTGTTTGTACTTGCAGAACAGAGATCCTTCATCTTATCTGACGCTAACCACAGAGGCACATTTTCATCATACTCTTGTGCTTTCTGGTTTATCTCCCAACATCTAGGAATGTTCATTCTCCTTTGAGGACTCTGCCTCTCTCTGGCCTCTCTGCAATGTTTCTCCCTGTAGTTTCTCAGACTGTCCTTTTTAAAATGTTTCTTTCTTTCTTTCTTTTTTTAAGTAGGCTCCACACCCAACGTGGAGCCCAGTGCAGGGGGCCTGAACTCATGACCCCGAGATCACGACCTGAGCTGAGATCAAGAGTCAGACGCTTAACCAGTTGAGCCACCCAGGCGCCCCTTAAATGTTCCTGATCACTCAGGAAATCAATGATTTTTCTAGAAAATTCTGTAACAAACCCTTAGTCTTGCCACATTCATGCATTCACATTTTACAGGTGTGAAAATCAAGATGGACTTAGATCATGAGGTCAACTTATACCAATAAAAAGTAGTAATGGGAGCTATTGCTTATGAAACACTTCCTGTAAGCCATGCACTGTGCTCAGCCCCTGACACACAACTGACTTACTCACTTCTAATAGTTCCATGAGGTATGTGCTATTGTGATGGCCATTTTTGAGGTGAGGTGAGGAGGCACAGAGCATTGAAGTAACTTGCCTAAGTTCTCCCAGGTAGCAACTGGCTGAGCTGGGGGTCTCTCTGGGTGGGTCTGATGACAGAGTTGATCTCCTGACCTCTAGGATCCACTGTCTGAAAGATGTTGTGCAAATCTTCTTCTTGTTTGAGTTTGTAAGGATATGGTTCCATAGATCGTACCCCTTACCTGGGTTACCATACATATTTATGGGGGAAAAATATGTATGTATTCTTGGTATTCTATAGATTCCTTCTGAGGCTATAGGCCAGGACTTCTCAGGATGCAGTGCTCTTTCTGTCTTGAATAGGAGACTGAGACTCAGGTCCATCAGGAGCTCAGATCAGGAGGCCCAGCAAGGTCACAACTGAACCCAGAAGAGCACAGGGGCCGAAGCCAGAGTGCAGTGGGTCTAGGAGTGGAATATGAAAGCAGATGGTGAAGACAGGCTTCCAGGGGGACGGAGGAGGGTAAGTGAAGGGAGACAGGGCTCAAAGGAGGGGTTGTGCTTTTACCTTGAAGTTTTGTTTTGTTAAAGACTTCAGCATGTTGCAGTGTTGATGGGGAGAAGGTAAGAGGTGAAGACACAGGAGAGCTCAGGGAGGGGTAAATGGGAATCAACAAGGACCCTAAAGAGTCAGGACAGGAAGGCGTGTGGAGTCCATGTGGGGAAAATATGTTTGCCAGGTTTAATGCCAAAGCCTGTTTGTTCCTCCTACACCATTCTGTCACCTCCCAATGTCGCTGTCTGATAAATCACCACTGTCAAAATGCCCATGGTCAACTGGCTTGGGAAGTTAAGTGTTTATACATTTTCTCCCCACTGGGTACTTTTTATTCTATTCAGTGAGGAAATGCAAAATACATGATATCAGAACATGCATCTGGGGGCAGTCCTATATGCAGGTGACCTGCTTTGGTGCAGGGGACACTGAAGTCTGTTTCCACCTAAAATAGCTCTCACTGGCTTTCTTGGGTTCTTAAAATATCCCATCATTGGAATTATTTTCCTTAAGAGTCCTGCTGAAATACAAATACGTCAAAACAATCTTGAAAAGAGCATCTAATGTTCATCGTAGCATTATTCATAACAGCCAGAAGGTGGAGGCAACCCAGTGTCCATCAGTGGCTCCATGCAAAAACAAAATATGGTTTATACATACAATGGAACTATAGTATTCAGCCTTAAAAAGGAAGGAAATGTTGGCGTGTGTCACAACATGGATGAAAGTTGAGGACAGTATGCTAAATGAAATCAGGCAGTCACAAAAGGACCGATACTGTATGTTTCCACTCATATAAGGTAATACAATAGTCAAAATCATAGAGACGGAAAGGAGAATGATGTTTGCCAGGGGCCAAGGGGAGGGAGCAATGGAAAACTGTGGTCTACGGGCATGGAGTTTCTGTTTTGCAAGACAAAAAGAGCTCTGCTTTTCTGCCTATTGTCTGCTCCCCTCCCCAGTGGAGCAGTGTTCAGCCTGGACCACTGTCTCCAGGCTCCTGTTAACCTAGAGCTATCCTCATCTGTCTCCACCCTCCACCTGCCATTGGGATCATGGACTGCGACCTCATCAACCATGATGGTAAGTCCTCAGACATCAAGATCCAGGAGGCCAAGGGTGGGCTGCCCCCTGAGATGGAGGGGAAGATGGTCAGCGGGATAGACAGTAACACTGATGACTTACTCATTTATGGCAATGCCTCCACTAAAGATGCTGAGAGCAAAGGTACCCAAAGCAGTCACTGGTGTTGATACGGTCATGGACTCTCACTTGTAGGAAACCAGCTTCACGTTAAGAGAGCCTATAAGAAGTATATCACAGACGACATGAACTCAACCAAAGGCAAACCTGAAGAACAGAGACCCAGGTTGCAGAACAAAGCAAGCCTATCCTTGCTAACTGCAAAAACCACCAGCTCTTTGTTGATGGAAACACAAATCCAGATGGCATGGTCGCTCTCCTGGACTACTTGTGAGGACGGTGTGACCTCCTCCCCCCACAGTACGACTTTCTTTAAGGACGCTTTACAAATAGAAAAATGTGAATAAGTTTGGCTATTACTTTAGATCTATCACCTGCTGTCCTAACTGCTGCTGCTTTTCACGCCAGGGCATAGACAAATGGGTGATGTCCTCTTGAGCTCTTTATTTAATTTGACCTTGATTTATTTGGAGGAGAGGCATTGTTTTTAAGGGGGAAAAAAGGCATGTAGGTTATCTGAAAATAAATCATTTAAACCTTAAAAAAGGATGAAAAGAGTTCTGGAGATAGAGGGTGGTGATGGTTGGATGAGAACATGAAGGTACTTAATGCCACTGAACTGTACACTTGAAAGTGGTTAAAAATGGTAAATTTTGTCATACGTACTTCATCGCAATTTTTAGTTTTTAATTTTTTACTTTTGTCCTCCCACCCCCCTTTTATTTTTTTAGAGACAGAGAGCATGAGAGTGCAAGGGGGAGAGGGAGAGAGGAAGAGGGAGAGAGAGAAAATCCCAAGCAGGCCCCATGCTCATCACAGGAGCCCCACGCGGTACTCGATCTCACCACTCTGAGATCATGACCGGAGCCAAAATCAAGAGTCAGAAGCCCAACCGACTGAGCCACCCAGGTGCCCCCCTTTTTCTATTTAAAGTAGGCTAGATGCCGAGAGTGGAGCCCAACACAGGGCCTGAATTCATGACCCAGAGATTAAGACATGAGCTGAAATCAAGAGTAGGACACTTAATCAATCATCTGAGCTACCGAGGTGCCCCTATTTTTTAACTTTTTAAAAAGGTTTTATTTTTAGTCTCTACACCCAATGTGGGGCTTGAACTCACAACCCCAAAATCAAAAGTCACACGTTCCACCAACTGAGCCAGCCAAGCGCCCCCATCACAATTAAAAAAAAAACAACAACTAAACATTAAAAACCCAGGTCATGTAACAGGGGCCACTTGATCACTTGTTCTCATCTACTGTTAGTTTGGCTCAGTTTTGTTTTTCAGTCTTGAGCAGGACATCAAGGGGCTTGGACCTGGAAGAGCAGGCGACACAGATGACAGTCATGAGAAGGAGATTTCACTGGGCTCCAGGACATGCTTTGAGAAAGGCCAAATCTGGGGTTCCTGTCCTAAGCTGAGGGGACACCCCTGGGGTTCCTCAGTAGAAGGAGAAAAATGTGAAAACCCGACCCCTCGAGGAGCTGCTTTGCGAAGGAGAGGATATCCACCTCTGGGTGTTGTTATTATTTGCCCTTTTACTGAGGGCCGCCTGGCCAGAGACCTCCTTCTGGGATAGTAATAATACTACACAGTTATGATGATCAATTAGGCTCCTCTGAGTCAGTGACACTGGCTTGTCCAGAAAACCTTCTCCCAGATCCCCCATCTCACGAGCCGGTGTAAAGAGGGAGGGGCCCTGACACCATGTCTCAAAGTCAAGGGTGGGTGTGAGAATGGTAGAGGCACACCCGACTGGCCAGAGGCAGCCTCTCAGTCTAGTGCTACCCTTAATTCAGCCAGCACCTCCTCCACATGCAGCCTTGGTAAAGAGAGGCGTTTTGGTCACAGAAAGTAGCATTTTAAACCTCTCTCATTAATAAGGGAGACAGAATTGTTATACTAGTTGGGGAACACTCAAGAAGGAATAAATTTCATTTCCATGCATCTCCAGCTTGAGTCCCAGGCTTAACAGATGCTATTTTTATCAAGTACTTTCTATTCTGTGACATGCTTTGCCAACTTTCTATTATTAGACAAATCAGGAAAAGTCCACATTTGATTTCGCTTCCTTCTGGCTTCTCCCTCCTCATTTGCAAGACGGGTGGTGGTTTGGGGGGGGGGGCGCCGTCCTTTCAATAGAAGGTAAATGACAGGGAAATGGCAGCCATCTGAAAACCCAACTTGGTGCCAAAGCATCCTGGAAATTGGCCCTCCTTCCTTTGCAAATGACATCGCGTCCTGGCTTCACCCCATCCCAGATGGCATAGCTGATGGGACAGGAAAAAAAATACAGATTTTAGAGTATTTACAGCGTCATGTCTCCCCACCCCCACTTCCTGTGAAAGAGGGTTAGTCTTGGCAGCTAGGTTTTAGAGCCTTTCTTGTGTGGAAAATAGGAAAATGCTAGAAGGGATTCTGAAGTCACGCAGCGCTGTGGGTGGGGATGGCTTGATGAGTCCACTGAAGAAAAGGCAGGGAATTACCTGCTAGGGAAAGCAGAATAGATCAAGGTAAGGGGGAGGATAAAAGAGCTAAGAACCAGAGATGGCATGGACCGGGGGGGGGAATTTAAGAGGTAAGTTAAGGGGGATTGGAGTAGTTGGTGGGCTGTCATAAGAAGGATTTGGGAAAGAGATGGGAAGAGATTTTCCAGAAATACTGTTGGTGTTATGAATAGAACCCATCCTCCTGTTGGCATTTTTAAAAAAGATTTTATTTATTTATTTGACATAGAGACAGAGCACAAGTAGGGGGAGCAGCAGGCAGAGGGAGAAGGAGAAGCAGGCTCCTTGCTTAGCGGGTAGCCCGGTGTGGGGCTCAATCCCCGGACCCTGGGATCATGACCTGAGCCAAAGGCAGACACATAACTGACTGAGCCACCCAGGCAACCCCCCTGTTGGCATTTTTAAGAGATTTCAGTATTTAATTTATAACGATATAAATTGGTTTCAAAACTTTTTTTTTTTTTTTTTGGTATGAGGGACTGGGGTTTATTCAAGGCAACCTAGACAACTGGGAGCTAAGGTTAATTGCAAAAGGTGACCACCTTTCACCCCCTTTCTCCCATCCACCCATACTATAGTTCAGGTGTTTCAAAAGGGATTTGAACTGCGAATGTGTCTCATTAGGTTTCCTGAGAGTTAAAAAAATTTTTTAGCCACCATTGAAAATTGTGATTTCACATTTAAAAACCCTTCATTTCCTGCTTCTTTTGAAAAAAAAAAAAGAAAAGAAAAAAGAAAAATCTGGCAACATAAGACTCTCGTTTCCATAAGGCAAAAAAGGCTCAAGCTCTCTGGTTAACCCCAGCGCCCAGCATTCACATAAAGTGTGAGCACACACATAAACCTAGCCCGCTTCCTGCGTTTCTATTTCCTACCATCTGGTAACAGCAGACCACACCACGGGGGCCTGATCTCCTGCTGAGGACAATGGCAAAGGTTGGACAAAATAAAAATAAAATCAACCTGAAATAGAAATAAAATCACATCAAAGAGTTAAAAAGATAATAAAGAGGTGCTAAACCAAGATCTGGGGAAAGATGGGAATTGAGGAGGGCAAGCCCAACAACTGAGGCATCTTTTCCCCTTGGGATATTTGCTGCTTCTGGAAGAGACAACTAAGAAGCTGAGTGGCTAAGCAGCGTGGAAGCAGTTTTGCATCATAAAAGGACAAAAGTTGGAATCCAGAGCCCACCATAGGAGAGGGGGCTCTGAAATCCCCCATTTTAGGTGAGGGCCCTGAGGGACTGCACCTCAACAACAGAAGAATAGGAAATAGACCACATTTTGCAGGGTCTCAGCTCGGCCACCAGTGAGTTTCATTCTTCAAACTGGATTAAGGTGATCCTAGATTGCTAGTATTCCCAAGTGCCTAGCAGAAGCAAATGTAAATACTCACTGGAGGAATAGTATACATGAAGGTCTCATGTTTCTTCTACAAACAATTTTTCACACACAATTGCTGCACACATGAAAATAACCAGGCAATAAGGAATAAGACAATATGAATGAGATCCAGTGGAAACAACTACAATAGAAACAATCTCAGAAAACTGCAGTTACTAGTGTTATCAGGCAGAGACAATGCAAAGGAGATAAAAGATTTAAAATTCTGGCAGAGAACTAGAAACTTAAAAAAAAAAGACAATGATGATTTGAAAAATAACCAAACAGAAATGTAGAATTGAAAAATATAATAACAAAAGTAAAAAGCTCAGTAGATGAGTTTAACAGCTGACTAGACACAGTTAAGGGGAGAATTGATGAACTGGGCAGTAGGATAGAAGGGAACATCAGATTGAAACATGAAGAGATCAAAGAATGGAAAATGCTGTGAGAAGAAAAGAGATATGGAAGATAAAGTGAAGACTGGAGTTCTAGAAGAAGACAGACAATAAGGCAGCAGCAATATTTGAAGAGAAAAATAGTTGAGAAATTGCCAACATTGACTAAAAATATCAAGCCAGATTCCAGAAGCCCTGGGAACCCCAAGCAGGATAAATAAAAAGAAAGCCACAGCTAGGCACATCACATTAAACAGATGAAAACCAAAGACGAAGAGAAAAAAAAAGTCAAAAGCAGCTAACAATACTTGAAAAAAAAAAATGAATGGACCATTAGCTTACTTCTTGACAGAAATAATAGTAGCTAGAATTTGGTAGAATTTAAATGTCTTTAAATTGCTTAGAGAATACCTAGAATTCCAAACCCAATGAAAGCAGCCTGTGTTAATAAAAGTGAAATTAAGACATTTTCAGGATTCTTCACCAGCAGTAGATACTAAGGGAGTGCTCTTTAAGCAGAAGGAAAATGATTTTAAATGACAGATTATAGAGATAAGAAGAAATTAAGAACAATGCCAAGGCTAATTTGAAGAAGCCAAATGAATTAGACTATACAAAATAACATAACAATGTCCACTGGGGATTTCAATTTTTAAAATATATAATAAGTATGTATAATTCAGACGGGAAGGGGTGAATGAAATTAAAATGGTCTGTGATCCTTGTATCACTGGGGAAGAAGATAAAAATACCAATTAACATTAGACTTTCATAAGTCAAAGATACATGTTGTTATCTAGAATAACCTCTGAAAGAGTAGTAAAAGAAATATATAACTTCCAAGGTAATAGAGAAAAATACAGAATATTTGACCACCCCAAAACAAGCAAGAGAGAAGGACAAAAAGAACATAGGACATGTGGGACAAATAAAAACACTTAATAAGATGGTGGATTTAAATCCAAATATATCAGTAATTACATCAAACGTCAATGAACAAAATACTTGTATTAGAAGTGAGAGTATTGAACTGGATAAAAAACTTCTACATATTGGGCGCCTGGGTGGCTCAGTGGGTTAAAGCCGCTGCCTTCGGCTCAGGTCATGATCCCAGGGTCCTGGGATCGAGGCCCGCATCGGGCTCTCTGCTCAGCGGGGAGCCTGCTTCCTCCTCTCTCCTCTCTCTCTGCCTGCCTCTCTGCCTACTTATAATCTCTCTCTCTGTGTCAAATGAATAAATAAAATCTTTAAAAAAAATCTTCTACATATTAACTATAAGAAACCCATCTTAAACATTAATTTTAAAAATATTGAAAGGGTGGAAAATATGTAAATATTAACCAAAATTATATTAATATTAATAGTATATGTTAAGGTCAACTATATTTTAAGGCAAAAATCATTACTACAGTTAAAAAAGATATATAATAAAAAAATTCAATTCACAAGGAAGACACAGTGATTATAAAAATTGTGCACATCTTATAATATAGCTTTAAAAATATGAAGCCAAGGATCCCCTGGGTGGCTCAATCAGTTAAGCATCTGACTCTTGATTTTGGTGCAGGTCCTGACCTCAGGGTCATCGGATGGAGCCTTGCACTGGGCTCTGTGCTCAGCAGGGAGTCTGCTTGAGATTCTCTCTCTTCCTCTCACTCTACTCCTCCCCTCTGCTTGCTCGCTCTCTCTCTCAAATGCACAATTTTTTTTTATAAACATGAAGCTAAGATTGATAAAACCACAGGATGAAGTGAGCAGATAAATGAGTAAGGATACAGATTATTTGAACATGATTAGCAAAGGACTTAATGGACATATACAGAATATTGCACCCAACAATTACAGAATTCAGGTTCCTCAAAAATTTATGATTCTCTACCTTCCAAGAAAAAAATAGGATTGAAATTCTCCATCTCATTTTATGTTGGTGTGGCCATAGGACTAGTTTTGGCCAATGAAATATGAGCAGAGGTAGCTTCTAGGTGCTAGTGTATTAGTAAACATATCTCCTTTTCCCTTCTTGAAAGTGGTGGTTTGGAGTTCCTTGACCTCCTTGAGCTCTGGGTCCTTGATTAAGGATGATATGGAGCAGAGCTCCCCAGCCAACCTGGAAAGGGACAGGTTGATGTTCATGAATGAGAAATAGACCTTTTTTTTATTTTAAGTCACTGACATTTGGCATTAATTATAACCATAGAATAACCTAGTCTATCCTGACTAATATAGGTATAAAAAGAGGAGGACTGTTTTTTAGGCACAGAGGTGAGCCTATCTTGAAGGAGTATGGCATGATGGATTCCCAGGAATCCACTATGGCTGAAGCTCCAGGGAGGTGGGAACAAGGCTGGCAATGGAGAGCAGCTCCCAAGAAGAGCCCTAAGTAGACTGGCTGGAGGCAAGTTTGGATTTGGATTTAACAATAAGGAATGAGTGCCGTCCTGGAAGTTGAAGGATCTCCAGAAGTTGGTGACTGGTTGAATACTGCTAGTAATGAAGATGATAAACCAGAGACAATCTAACTGATGTGAAAGGAGGAAATCAGGTAGAGGGCTATTCTCAGTGAACACATTCCAATGTTATTTTTCCACTTCTTAGAGGTAGCCATAAATTAGCATTTGGTGACAATTTCTCCAGTCCTTGCATGCACACACAAACACATACATGAACCAATTTAAAAAATTCACATCAACCATACTCTACCTGCTATTCCAAAAAATTTTTTCTAGTTAATAATATCCTCATGGTTATTTTTTTGTGTCATCTCTTATTTCTTTCCTTTTGGTAGGATGCTAGTGTATGGCTATGTTAGAATTACATAACCATTCCCCCACTGACAGATATTTAGGTTGTTTCCACTGTTACAAACAATGACTCAGTGACCATCTTGCTAATAATGCCCATACCTTGCTATCTCTTCTTTCTACAGACAGGAAGACCAATTTTCCCACTATTTGAATGGTGACAATTTTAGGGTCACAGGAACACAACCACGCTGGCCATCTGAGGTGACAATTTTGGTTAAGGGGTACCCGATATGCTTCAAATATACCCAGAATAGGGTCTCGAGCATAGTGAACACTCAATAAGTATTTGTTGAATGCACGAACAAACGAATCCACATCCACGGTAGACATGTGTCGGGTCTGCCCTGCCCCTGTTTATAACAGAGGTTCTCAACCCCAGCACTACCGCCTCGGAGGGCTGCCTGCTTTGCTGTGTGGGCTGTCCTGGATATTGTAGGAGGTTTAGCAGCACCCCTGTTCTCCACCTTCTAGATGCCACTAGCACCACCCCGGCTGCAGCAACCAACTCTGTCTGCAGAAACTGCCAAATGTCTCCTAGGAAAGAAATCACTCCCAGTTGAGAACCACTGCTTTATAACGTGGGGTGTACCTGTGTAAAGGCAAAGGTCCTTTCTCAAAACAACCTACTCTGTAAAGGTCAATCCTCCTTCTCCCGATCCTGCCATATTTACCAGGGCCCTTTCTTCTGGGTTCTCAGAGTCTACATTGTTCTTTTTCTATTCTCTTTTTTTTCCCAAAGATTTTATTTACTTGACAGAGAGACACACAGGGAGAGAGGGAACAAAAGCAGGGGGAGTAGGAGAAGCCTGCTTCTCACAGGCTTCCCGCCAAGCAGAGAGCCCGATGTGGGACTTGATCCCAAGACCCTGGGATCATGACTTGAGCTGAAGGCACATGCTTAATGACCGAACCACCCAGGAACCCTGAGTCCTGAGTCTACATTATTCTTGGTTCAGATGTCATTTCTTTAGGGCCACCTTCCCTGACGGCTCCTTCATGAAATGGGTCGATCCTCCCATTTTTTGTCATCTCCCTTCTGCATTCTCTAATCACCAAATGCCCCTCCTTAGTAGTTATTACAAAGTTGAATTTTAAGAGCTATTTGAGTAATTATTAAATTAAGCTGCTTGCCTCACTCAGATCCCTAGAGGTAGCTATAAGTAAGAATCTGGCACGTAACATGTCAGTTTTTGCTCATAATTTTTCCATCTACTGCCAGAAACAACACCTGACATACGCTAGGTGCTCGATTCTGTTAGATGGACAGACAACAATCTGTTATAAGTCAGCCACGGCCAGCTCAGGGTACAACGACCTTCGACCATTCGTGTTCCCGTGCCTTCTGAAATAATTCAGAAAAATGATTTACCTATACCTACATTTTAAAGTTGATATGTTACATGTTCATCATTAGGTTCATTTGGCTTCAAGATAATAACTTTTAGCATAATGTAAATATTGGAAATGAAAAATTAAGCTGTGACATCATTCTTTAAATATACCTCTTAATCTGTTATTTCTAATATTCCCTATGATTTGCCTTCACAGTGCTTTGCTTCAAAATCAAGGAATAGAAGAAACAAGTTTTGTTAAGTACAAAAAAAACCCCTTAATTAATCATGAAAGTAAGGTGAATTAAATTAGTAAAGGAAGTTTCCAGTTTGGGGAACCTGCACCTGGAGATTTTTATATTTAGAGCAACAGTCCCTTAGTAAGATTTGTGGTGAGGGGTATGCTTTCCAGTAAAGGGAGGATTATTATCAACACAGACACTTTCTCAGGCAAATCAGTTTTAGGAAAGAGTGCCTAAGAAACTGAGGATCTGGAAGCCAACTCTCTAAAAATAATCTTTGGTGCCCCCTTGTGAAGTTTTGACCACCATCCTGGGAGTAATGCAGCATAGTGGCCAGAAGGGGGCAGTGTTGGACAAGCCGATGGACTCCATCTCCGGCACTCCCCCTCAGGGTAGGAGAGCGAAAAAGCCAGTTCCATCCGGATGCAGTGGGGAGCCCCACGGGGGCGGCCCAGCCCAGTCCTCTCCTCTCCGGTGTGCCTGTGTTCACACCGTGAATTATTCACAGGAGACCGGCTCCCAGGAAAATGGAGGCCAGAGACTCTCCATCCTGTATCTAGAATCAGGGCCTGGGGCTAGTAAACAGATGAAAACCTCTTTCTCTCTCTGCTTCAAGAACTGGGTTTCGGAAAGAAATGGAGGAGTGAAGTCATGCGTCTGAATCAACTGTGAAGATTTTTTAATTTTCCTCTTAGGAAATGAAAACAAGAGTGAAATCGCAGTAATCTATAGCTCAGCAGACAGTAAGCAAAGTGGCCAGAAACTCTTGCTCTGGAATCAGACAGAGGAGGGCTCAGCTCTCTCCTCGGCAAGCCCACCTCTCCCAGCCTCTGCTTCTCGGGCGGGCCCATCGGAACCACAGTCCCTTCCACAGAGAGCTGTTGCGAGGAGAAATGAGCCAGCGCAGGGAGAGGGCTCAGCATGTGAATGGCATGTAGCAAGAGCTTAATAAGTAAGCTTAATAAGTGATGATGGTGAAGAGGATGATACAGCATTTGTCAGGCATGAGTGTTTCAAAACTTTCCATTCATGTCTGAAGAGGAAAAATCAGAGACGAAAAACCAAGCCACTAAAAGGCTTTAAGTTTTATAAGCCTAGGAGTTAGAAGCAGAAACAGCTGGATTGGGGGAGCAGAGAATCAAGGCTTCAATGTTGAAGGCTCGCTCTGTTCCTGCACTTTGCTCCTGACCACCTCCCAGGCCTGAAGGTCCCACCCCAGGACTGAGAAGAGGGTCTCTATGTCTAACATAGCGTGTATGTGACGGCCATTTCTACGCTGTGTGGCATGTCCACCAGACTCAGAAAAGTAATGGCATTGCTCATTATATGCATCCTCTGTAGAACCTGAAAGGGTGGGGGTAAACTAGTTGACGTAAAATTAGTAATTGGGACTAACTGCTGGGATGTATGAAAAGTCAGGTGCAGAACAAGACCCCCAGAGTTCTGCCTTATACAGGGAAGGTAAGAGGGACTAGTTCAGAGAGAGGCATGGAGACAAGTTGGATTACGATACCGGTCCTTTCACCTGGCAGCTGTCCAGCCCCCAAATAGCTTTTGTGTCCAGTCCAAAAATAAGATCACATGAGAGGGGAGAAATAAATACACAAGTGCTTGTCCTTGGACTTTCCGTGGGTACACCAGCGTCAGCCGCACTCGTGGGGCCCGGAGAGTGTGGCCTCCCCGTGTACCCAGCTGCCTCCCTCTTCGGGCTGTCCCGGGCCGACACCACCTGTGTCGGGGCAGGTGCGGCGTGTGCTTTGCACTCAGCCCTTCTCTTAGGACTCCCTGGAGCTCCATTCACACCAGAGAGGGAGCAGGAAAGAGAGGACAAGGGAGCTGAACCAACAGCCTCAACTCCAGGGAATGAGGGCATCGCCTCCTTTTGGTGAAGGACACTCCCTTCTGATGGAGAATGGGAACTCCCTTCCTCCCACCGCAGCCTGCCTGCAGCACTCCTAGCTCAGTGTGGACACTGTAGGCTGTGCAGCTGCGTCACCCCGGAAAGAAAGTGCCTCGGAGCCAAAGCAAAGAGGTGAGTGCATTTCTTTCTCCGAGGGGCTCATTACTACAGATGTTATGCTTGGCTTCATGCTCCTGTCCAGCACGAATGCTCTCCCCTGCCCTGCTTCTGCCCCTTCTCCTTCCTGATCTGAGACGCCGGCAGGCTAGAGTCTCCATGATGGATGCTAGCTTCAAATACCTGTACTCTTCTTCTCTCGTTTAAGGCCAGTTTGCTTCCAGAAAGAACTGGCTAGGTCTAGTTCTTGGTTGGGGGGGGGAGGAGCAGGAAATGATTCCCACTAAGTGAATTACGTTTGCTGAGATCCAAGAAGATGTTTTCCAAGAAATCATTAGACAAATCCCATTATAGTAGAGTTAATGTTTAGTTTTTAAAAGCCCTGCATGAAATAGGAAATAAAAGGACGTCAGCTCATTCCTTATTATTGGGCAAAAGGGAAAAAACACATACGGGGTGTGCAGAGCTTCCTCCCTCCTCACCCCTTCCACACCTCGTCCTGATGTCTTAAGCCCTGCAAAATAGACTTAACAGATCCAAGAACTCATTTCTTTGGTTGAAAACAAGAGGAATAAAATGGGGGGGGGGGTTGGGGAGAATTGCTATGTAGGCAGAGTCACGGAACAAAGAAGACAAATTTCACAGAGTCTTGGTGTCCCCTCCCAAGAACATGACAAGTACCTGTGCCCCTTGGGGGATGTATACAAATGTCACCATCACTTGCACATGCCTAACACTAACCCTGTTACAGACCCCCCTCCTTGATTACGGACCACAGATATCTATGCTAATGTAGGTGGGAGCAAGATTACTGCTCCAATGAATTAGGATGCTTTTAGTGACAGTAGACTGGAACCGGGTTTGAAGAGACTTGGGCCAAAACAAGAAAACTCGCTTCCTCATGTAAATGAAAAAGGCTTTGGTGTGGCGGGATCCAGGTGCCCAGATGATGGCATCCTGCCTTTGTCTCTCTCCACTCCTTGGTTCTGCAGGCCCGGGTCATTCCATCCCAGCAAGACTTACCGATGGGAGTGGTGACACCACCACCAGCAGCTCCAGGCTGACACCCTCCTGCCACAGCCAGCCTGGAACAACAGGCACTGCCCATTCCCAAGAGTCTAGAGTCTGAACCAATGCGGGCACTGTGCCCAACCCCGCCACGGGGGTGTAGTCCTCCCCACCCAAAACCACATGGACTGAAAGCAATGAAGGCCTGGGTCCCCAGAGATAACCAGGGTGTTAGTCCTAGGAGAGGGGGCTGGATACAGGACAGCCACGGTCAATGTTGGCCACTCCAGGTTGCTCTTTTTGTGATGGCCTGGATTAAGAGGTCAAGCTCCCCCAGCGTAGCTCCTCCTCTTCTCCCTTATATTCCACAGAAAGTAGTGACAGCAAGCCTCGTAATAAGGATAATTATTAGAAGTGACTAAAAGACCCCATGGCATCTCATTCCTAGAGACCTCAGACCACAGAAAAGCCACCAGAAGGTTTGTCTCCCGCTCAGTCCCCGGACAACTCACCATGCCGAGACGCACCCAGGCCCTCAACCCGCCTGTGCCCACACGGATCTCCCCTTCCCCCTCACCCACCCCTGCCCACTTGTGTGTCTCCCTCTGCTCCGCTGATGTGAACCCATGTTGCCTTTCAAGGGCCAGCCATAGTGCTGCGTCCCCTCTGAGGCCTTCCCGGGCCTGTCCAGCCTTTCTGCTATTTCCCACCCTGAATCTGAACAGCAATGACAGTCACTAGACCGGTTTACTGTATCTTACTTTCTCTTCTGGCTTGAATTTTACATTCCTGGGGGGAATTAGATTTCATCTCTAGGTCTCTCTGTGGTAATCTGACACCTAGCAGGTGCCCAATTAAGTGACCAGTAGAGATCCAGCCTCCCTGAATACCTGAGAGAGGATGGCTAGGTTACTTGAAGTCCTACATTTTTATTTTAAAAGTAATATGATAACTATAGCAGACACAGATTGAGCTTGAACTCTGCACTGCCCTCATGGGCATCATCTCAGGAAACTCTCCCCATGATCTTACAAGACAAGTATTACCATTTGTCCCATTTGACATATGGGGAAACTGAGTCTCAGAGAACTGAGCTACTTGTTCCATATCATACAGCTAGTAAGCGGTGACATGGGAGTTGGAACCCAGGCATGCTTGCCATCTCATTTCCTATTAAACTTGTCACTGACATGCTTACCAGGGGAGCTTCCGGCTGCCTGATTTTAAAGACCAAGGAACAGCAGTGACTGGCCAAAGGGCATGAGTCAGCTTAGACATTCTGGACCCTTCCTCTGCCAGCAGGGCTCCAGTGCCTCCATCGGGGGGTCCTTATTAGACTGGACCCGAGACACTCACCTACCCCAAAGCCAAAAAGAAAGTCAGGGGCAGATGGATTTCCCAAAACGAGATACCTCTGGGGCTTTGTAGAGAGTGAGGTACTTTTTCTATTAAAGGAAGTTAGAGTGGTCTTCCAGGAAGTGTTAGCTGGCAAGTGGACTTTAGATTTGAAGCCTGCCCTTCTGGCTGCCCATCATTATATAGATGCCCTCGCATTGCTACCTGCAGAGAGTAGCTTGCAGGGTTTGGAAAGCAACCACATTCTGATCTCGAAGGAAACCAAAATCTTGAGAAAATGGTATTTTCTGTAATGTCTGTGCCTCGAGCATCCAGCCACTGGCCTCTTGTCTGATGCTGTCACCTGTTGGGCCTGTGAGGCCCTTGCTTTGAGGGTATGTGGTTTCCTTGATGCACCCTGACCTAGTCATATGGATTAGCATCTTCTCAAGAGCAGAGTCTCCGTGACTGATGTCCTTAATCCTCACCAGGTCCTGTAGGAGGGTCGGAGAGCGAGTGCTCTCACACCTGAAGCACGGTGAGACTAAGTCAGGCCCCAGATAACACAGAGGCCAAGAAGGGCCTGGACTGGGGCTAGCAGAGCTCTGGGGTCTCAGCGACCAAGCCTGCTCACTTCTCAAGTTTACTGTAGAAAACGATTAAAAACAAAAGAATCATACAGGCCAAGTAAAATTCTCTAAGTCTTTAACAGAAAAACCACGGTTAGACCCAACCAAAATGAAACTACAGGTTCCCACGAAAACTACACAGATCTGTACACGAAGGTTAATAGCAGCATTTTTTGTCAAAGCCCAAACAGGGAAACAAGCCACACAGTCATGAGCTGGGGAACCGATTCATACAATGTGGCCTCTCCAGACAATGAAACAGTTCAGCAAGATCTAGGCATGAACTTCCGAGGCATGCTCTAACACTGATGAACCTCAAAGACATTACGCTCAAAAAGCCCATTCCGTATGACTCCATTTCTATGAAATGGCCAGAACAGGCAATTCTATGGAGACAGAAAGCAGACAAGTGGTTGCCTAGGCCTGGCAAGAAGGGGGCATGGGGAGTGATCACAACTGGGCATGGGGTTGCTTTTACAAGATGACAAAAATGTTCTAAAAATAGTGGTGATGGTTGCACAAGCATGTGAATACACTGAAACTGTTTGTTTACTCTAAATGGGTGAACTGTATGGCATGTGAATTCTATCTCAGACTTGTTTCAAAACCCAAACCATGGCTAATGAAATGATGAACCCAGTGGCAGGGCTTCACTACAGGATGTGGGCTCACCCATGGGCTCCGATAAGCTTGGGTCATCTCCCGCAGAGCTTGGCCACAGGCCACCCCGACAATCCAAGGGTTAGGAACATAGGTGGAAAAGATGGGAGCCTTCGATTTTTCCACAGAGACTACACGAGGAGGAGTCTGGACCCTCTTTTCCCCGTGTAGATTATTTACAATTTCATGGAATTGATCTCACTATTCTTTCATTTCTGGGTTTCAAGTCAGGCTTCAAAAAGCGTTCTCCATTCTAAGATTATAAATCTTACAGAACTTAACTAATGTTTTCCTGTAAGGTTTGTCTCCTTACATTTAAATACTCAACTTGAGGATCCGGGTTGTTTTTGTTTTGCCAAATAGATAGCCAGTTATTAAATCAGTTTTAAATTTGGGGTTATGATGGACTTGCGGTACCCTGTAACTTCCAGGAATTAACTATAAAAAAAATGCGTGCGTGTGTGCATGTGTGCGTGTGTTCATTTTTTGGGGGGGGAAATGGTTATAGATCTTGTCACATTCTCAGGGGTTTTGTGACTCACAGAAAAACAACTGAACTCTACATTTCATAGCCTGGGGTCCAGGTAGACTAGGCATTTATGTCCCAGTGCACAAGGCTGAATCCAAGCCAAGAGGATAATTATTAAACAATTACAGGGGAGGCCTGAGCGATTACTCCTGTAGAAAGTTTTCTGTATCATGTCTAGTGAGAGCTGCACCACCTTATGGCTTGACGGCAAACTGAGGCACAGAACAAGAGGTGACTTTCACGGGCTCTCCCTGGGCCTGAAAAACTTTATGTTTTTATTCACCTGCTGAAAAATCGGTGGAGCTAAATTATTTTAGCTGACAAAACTTGGGCCCCTCTTGTCACAAAGAATTTGAGGCTTACAGCCCTCAGTATAAATAAATGATCAAGGGGAAATGAAACTGCCATGAGAGAGAAAGTGGAAGACCTGTGTGTGTGTGTGTGTAGACTCATATATTCATGTACTCAACATGTATGCTACGCCCCCTGTGTGCCAGGCATGATCTAGACTGGGGTTCTCAAAGTGTGGTCCCAGGACCAGCAGTTTCAACATCATCTGGGTACTTGTCAGACGTGAAAATTTCCAGGCCCACCCCAGACCTCCTGAATTAGAAGCTTTGGAGTCGGGTCCAGCAGTCTGTGTCTTAATAAACCCTCCCAGTGATTCTGATACACATCCATGTTTGAGAACCACTGGTCAAGAGACATCTAGGGATGTAATGGTGAAAAGACAGGTGAAATCCCTGCTTTCCTCACGGAGTTGACATTCCAGTGTATGTGGCAGGGGACACAGGAAACAAAGAAGTAAACAAATAACTGAACATGATAATGTTCTTATGGCAGTAAGGTCTATGAAGGAAAAGAAAGCAGGGGGATATGAAGGACAGTGATGAAGGCCGATTTAGAACCAGTGGCCAGGGAAGAGGTAATCTGAAATGAGATAAGAATGATAAGCAAGAGCCGACCATGCAAAGAGCAGCAGAAAATAAATGTGTACACGTTAGGTAGAAGGAATAGCAGATGCAAAGGTCCTGAGGTAGGACTACGTTTGGCCTAGATGAGTAGTACGGCTGAAAAGAGTGAACAAGGAGTTCATAGGGGGTGGACCTAGGGAAGCAGGTGGTGGTAGCAAGCTTAGCTTTTGTTCTTAGAACAAGTCAAAGGCAACGGACAGTTTTGAACAAACAGGGGCATGATCTGATTTATCTTTCAGCAGGATCCCTCTGGAATGAACTATCGAGGATTAGGGTAGAAGCAGGAAAATCAGCTAGGAGCATATTCCAATAACCCTGGAATACTGGTGCTTGGATGGACTAGACCAATGTGCAAAGATCTATTATTAAGGGAAAAACAAACAATAATGCAGGACACGGTGCCTAGTAAAATGTCTTTGTGCATATACACATTCAATGGATGAAGCCAGTTTCCCCCAAAGGTTCCAGAAAAAAAAAAGTTAATGATGGTTATCTCTGGGGAGAGGAGATTAATGAGGGTCATTTTATAGCCTTCTGTGTGTCATGCATTTTTGTCACATGTGTGAAGCACACTTTTATTTAAAGATAAAATATTTTAAAATAAAAATTGAAAAACTGAGATCAAGGAAAACATGGAATAGGTGATGGATGATCAATATCAGAGAGAGGAAGCCCACGCTGTGTGCGTTAGAGTCCTTTCCAAGCACGGGCTCCTGAAGCCGCTGGAGAAGCAGGTCGCCCGCGGCCTGAGCTGTTCTTGGGTTATGATGGGATCAGGCTACCGCCGCCTGTCTGTCCTGTGGCTCTGGTGATGTTTGTGGCTTTTGGGTCTCCTCGGGCAACTAATACAATTTCCTGTGAATGTCTGCTGCATTTCTCTTTGCCCTGTTTGTCAAATCACTCCCCCGACATCCTGGCATTTGGTTCACCATGAGGCCAGCATGCCCTTCATTTAATTGCATGATTTGGCATAAACAGAAGGAAATACTTTGCTAGGGGAGAGAGTATAATGCAGCATCTGATTTCTCCTGTCAGCTGATGAGGATTTGTCGTGTCCCAACAAGGTCAGTGAAATTAGAAAGAACATACAGTGTGCCTGGTATGTGTTTCAAATAACTGCATCATTTATGCAAGCAGGACAAATGAAGGGGGATGTTTTAAACCAAATATTGATGATCAGCCTCAAGATTCAAGGCACAAGAAACCATTGCTTGAAGGTTATGCGATGCCTAGAGAGGAAGAGTATTTACTGGGGGGCATTTTGAATTCTGCTGATTCTGTCATGCTCCGGTTCTGCTGTCATGTTAGTGAAATTAACCAGTGATGTCTGATTTCAGAGCACAGAATAAGGAAATGCACAGCAATGCCTCATTCTACCTTTACCACCCTGCTACGGCTCTTAGAAGAGGTTTAGATCCACTTTCTCTACCGGCAACCGCTCAAGGACTCCACTGTGAGTCAGTCTCTTAGGATGCAGAAGGAAAAATCTCACCTCTGCAACCAGCCAAAACATTTTAGGTGTGGATGACTCTGGCCATGGCCACACCCCTATGGATAAATCTACCAGGCTTCTCATAGGGCTTCCATTGGTCCTGCAAATCTGCTGTGTTCTTCTTTTCCCAGACCCACCCTCTGCACTGCTGGGAGGCCCACAGACAGGTTGTAACCATTGCAGAAATGGCTTTAAAAGTGGTCTAGGAGCTTTGAGAGAAGAGACAGGCTCTGGTACATGGTCTGTAGAGGATCTGGCATCTTGTGGATACTTAATGAGCAGCCCCACCAGCTATTATTTGCGTGGACTATTTCCTGGCCCAGAGCTCGAGGGCTATTCTGAGGCCAGACTTTCAGGCGAAGCAACCCCCAGTCCCTTCCCATGCAAAATAACAGGCCAGAAAGCATTAACCTGATCATGTCTCCTGAGTCAAAACATCCGACTATATATTATTTAAAAGATAAATCGAGATGCTTGATGTGAAAGTTGAAGTGAATGTGAAATTTGGGGGATGTTAAGGTGACATTTTTGAAAATTCGATATTGAGGGGCATTCTATTATAGTAGATACTTTAAGGAGCTGAGGACTCATTATTTCCCTGTAGTTGGACAGTATCATTATGCAGATATGCAGTAAAGAAATTATATCAGTAGCTAGGGATTATATTTCCCTAAAAGCTGTATAGGGCTTTTTTTTAAAAGAGCATTTCACAACTGGATGTCATGGAAAAGCAAAACTAAAATAGCAACTTACATGTGCGTTACTGGTTTTCAAGGTGCTTTCACACACTTCAGCATGCTAGATCTCACAATACGGCTGTGGGCTTGCAGAGAAGATGCGGGTGGGTGGGTAGAGTCTCATTCATCTCCTGTGGGAAGGAGGGACCGGGGAGCCCCAAGGAGCTGAGCTGCCCAGGAAGGGCCAATCACACTTGTGGGCAGGATCCTGCGCTAGGGACACTTGTTTTTAGTCACGGCAAGGGCTTTAATTAGGGGTACAGATTCTGAGCTGCACCTCTGTCCTCAAAATTTTTGGTCTGCTATTTAATGGGCTTCATTTCCTGAGTGTTAACTTTCAAATCCATCATTCCACGTGCTGGAAAGTTAACATGCACAGTGGATGTAGCATAACACTTCTCCAGTATTAAGAAGGTGATTGTCTGCAATACTGTTATCTCTCTGGGCTTCAGAAGGGCCTTCCGCAATGTGCAGCTCCTCAGGAAGATTATTTTGTAAAGCAAATTATGAGCACCTTTGAATACATGGGCATGGCAGTTTATGGAGGTTCCAGTGAATAAGATTTGGTGAAATCAACTTCTTCTGTACTTTTTAAGTCCCTTTCAGGAGAGCTGTGCCTCACCTATTATTGGAGTTAAGTTATATTTGTGCTTCTAGGTCTCTGTCTCAGGGGATGAGCTTCTCTGGACTCATCCCCTCAGAAGGCACAAAAATGGCTCCCTGGATGCCACCTTCAGAATGCATTAGATGCCACACGATGCGTCTGGAGAACAGGCTCCCACTTCCACCTTCCAAGGGGAAGTGGAGAACAGAGTCTATTTCTAGTTCTCACAGGTCAATCCGTACCTGTCTATCTGAATCATCAGGTGGGTAGGCTTAGACACACACACACACACACACCCCTCCCAGGCTCAAATGCCTACCTAAGGAGGAGGGACAATTCATCAATTATAGGAAACTATTAATCATGTTTCCATTTAGCCTCTTCAAAGACACCTCCTGATCTGTATCCTCTCAGTCCAATTTCCAGCTTTGCACTGTACCTTCTAGCCAAAGAGTCCTCTGTACAGGCAGCTTCCTCCCTTCCTCACCCTGTTCTGACCAGTGGCATAAAGAAGATGCCCGAGGTGTCCTTTAATGAAATCCCCGCCCCAGGAGCTGGGCTCACCTGATTCGCGTGCCTAGCTCAGCAGTGACAGGCTCAACCACGGGTAAGAAATGACAGAAACGCTCACTCTGCAGCCCCTTCCAGCCCCAGCCTGCATGGCCGTTGCCTTGAATGGCTTTGCAACATGCCCTTTGCAAGGCTGGGCTCTAGGAATGGCACAGACAGACATGCACACACGCTCTGCCACACACAGACACCTACACCCTGTGCAGGGATGCCAGATGACAGAACAGAAAAGGACTCTTTCATCCAGCAGCCTTCTGATTCCAGAGGAACGTCTCTGAGCCACGACCTGCTGTTTCCCTGGCGACTGAGACTTCCAAATAAACAGGATTCTGCTCAGACAGGCCAGTAGTCCATTCAGCTCAGCCATTTGCCCCAAGACAAACCACGCTAGAATAACACCCAGGACAGTTGCTGCTGCCGTCTGCTGTCTCTGCCTCCCTTCTCTGCCGGCCAATAGCTCTGCATTCCTGGGCCCACTGCTGGCCGTCCGTGTTGGGGGCACATAGAGCTTTGTATGTGTCCCGGTGGGTGGGGTCCACGTGGGCTGTTGTCTGAAGGCGGGTCCCCTTTGTGGATCAACGAGGCCAGAGAGAGACCCAGAGGCTGCCATTCTTGGCCCCCCAGCCTGCCTCCCTGCTTCCCACACGGCCCCGCGGGACTGGTAGCCGGCTCTGTGGCATGGTGTCTGGAGGCGGACCAGCACCCTGATGTGCATGCCACAGCCCGTCCCCTCTCCCCACACAGAGCTGCAGCAGCTGAGAAGTCCAGAGAGCCGGCGTGCGGGGCCGTTGGGGAAGCCGCAACAGCACAGCGACCGTGACACAGAGCAGGCGACACCCAGTGGATTCCCTTTCCCCTTGGACGGAGAGGCACAGTTCTTCAGGTAAGAATCTGTGCATCTGTTCTAGGGAACAAAGAACAGCTTACATGCAGAGCTGAGGGGGTGTGTGTGTGTGCGTACGTGTGTGTGTGTCCAAGTGCAAGGACAACAATGACATGGAAAGAGGAAAGAAAAAACCGGGGAAAGTGAAGGCAGTAGGATGTTTGAAGCCGAACCCACTGGAAGCAGCTGTCCTGATGGGAACACCCAGAACCTCCCCTCTGGCTGGACTGAAGCCGGGCTGCAGACTGCTCGGGGCGAAGGGCTTGCTGATGGCACAGGCAGGTAAAAATAGCACCTAGAGTTTAGAGACGGTAAAAATGATCCTGCACCATGCTGCCCAGCACCTTCCTTCCTCCAGGCTCCCGGGCTGGTGAGGACCAGAAGGGGCAGGACGTTCTCTTTTACTAAAGTGCTGGATGTGGCCCCTTGGTTCGGCAGGAGCCAAAATCTGTGGCTTAGTGAGTGGCCAGCACACTCACCCTCTCAGGAGCCTGGACGCTCAGCTGCCTCAGGAAGTCTGTTCACTGGGTGGGCACCCCAGATTTTATCAACATTTGGTAGGAAAGTCAGGCTGAAATATAGGATTAACTGAATGGGAGAGGGCAGGCTGGTATTCTGATGGCCCTCCCAGCCACCTGGATTATTCCTTACCTTCCTTCTGATCTTTGAAAACCTCATCCTCCTTTCCGTATCACTGCAGACAGACCGGCAGAGAAGGTGTGCAAATGGCTAGCCACACCCACATCACAATTCCATGCCCGAAGTATGCAAGGCTTCCAGAGAGGCGCACTTGACAAATTCACACTTCCAGGTCTGGGGCAGAATTCAGGCTTTCAATCAAGTAGGCATTTTTTCAGAGATCCCAGAGGAACCCACCTAATCTGGGCACTCGGGTCCAAGAGCTCCCTCCGTGACTCGGCAGAATGTAAACACTCTGTGCTTTCTCCAGCAGTTTCAATCCACCCCCACTTCTCTGCATTCTTTTCTGCTTGGGCACTTTCCCTTTCATTCCCCACAGGGGAATGATTTAGCAAACGAAATGATTGTTTATGATTTAGCTCTGCGCACACCAGTGGGAATGCAAGCATCCGGCAGAGGATGAGCGGGGCGCTGCGTGGGGCTGAGCCAGCCTAATGGGGGCAAAGGGTTGCAAAGAAATGAGCCTGGCTTTGCAAAGCAGTATCCAGTGAAGCGTTGGCCAGCCGGGTACTGGAGCTGTCTGGGTGAATGAGTGTGGATTTTGGTGGAACCTGTGATTCACAGTCACAAATTCCCTTTTCCTTTGTTTTCTTTGTGTTGGTCATTGAGGGCTTCTGAGGAAAGTCCCCTTTTGAGATTGTATATCTGAAGGCAAGATCATCCAATTGCTGCCATGGGTGGCTGGTGAACACTGGAGACTCTTCTGTTGACCCTGCCTTTTTTAGTATGAGTAAATGGATTTGCAAATGAGGTGCTTAATCAAGAGCGAAGTGCACAAATAAGGGAGGAAACACTGAGTTTCTTGTAAACTGCCTCCCCAAACTGGTGTGCAGTCATACATAGATGGCTCGCCTGGTTGCAAAAAGGACTCGAGGAGGCACTATCTGCTTTGTTCGGTGGTGTGACATCACAGGCCGGAAGCATCAACCACAAAGACTGTATTTGCAGTAGCGATGGTAAATGGACATCATATGCTCGTCTGCCCTTAGTGCAGGGATGCCTGATCCCAGGACAGAAGTATGCTTGCTAACTCTGCTGACATGTGTTCTGTGGACCCTGAGTCTACTCTGGAGGGTCAGGGTGCTAGTAGGCCTGCTGTGCCAGCTTCTAGGAATCAGGGAGAGTGGAGAGTGGAAGGCACGCCCCTTCCACTTCATCAGATAGGTGTGGCTTGGCTAATGCAATACTCCTTGATTTAAGTTACTAGAAAAATAATCTGCAGTCATTTGTGCCACAGACATACCCTGTTTTAGGTAAATCTAACCCCTACACAGGACACTAATTACAGGCAAGTGAGTTTTTTCCCTTAAAAAAGGATCTGCTAATCAACCAGTGTTCATCGGGTACTGCCAAGGTGTCCCATCTCAATATACCACTGGATCAAGCCCACTTAACCACAGAGAAGGGAAGGCACCTACCTGGATGGGCAGGTAACAGAGGATGGACCTGGGCTGACAGGATGTTCAACTCAGCTGGGAGGCAGAGTCCAAGGTATGAGGACAAGGACAAGCATCTGGGTTAGTGGCCTAGAGGGAGAAAAGAGGGAGGGGGGAACAGCAATTGTCTGATTCTGAAATATCACCACTTAAGAGAGGCAGCCTAACATAGTGGCCAAGTGCATAGATTCTGCTGCTGAGTTCCCTGGGGTTCAAATTCAGACTGTGTCATTTATCAGTCCCGTGGCCTTGTGACTCAGTTTCATCATTTGTAAAATGGGGTAATAAAGTACCATCCTTGTTGGTCAAAGGATCAAATGAGTCACACTCTTAGCACAGTGCCTGGCTTATAGCGAGTACTATTGAGTATCTGCTATTGTTATTACTGAAAGGTGGGTCTGGAAAGGCTGTCCACAAGTCCATTTAAATGTTCCAAAGTCCAAAGTGACACTCTATGAGTGACCACTAGGGCCACCTTTGGGGCAGCATGGAGGTGCTTTAGCTCTGGCATGGAGTTTTGCTTGCATCTCAGAGCATTCAGAAATCGAAGGGCTTCTGTGCTGGTTGCTAGTGTTTCTTGAGCCCCTACTCTGTGCCAGATACTCTGTCTGGCTTTATGCACAGTTGCTTAAGACCACCTCTCTGACTTTGTCCAAGAAATGCTGGCAATGGTGCCAGGTGTGAGGGGCATGCCCGCCTTGCGCCAGGGCTGTGTAGGTGTGGGTGGTCCTTCAGACAACACTCATGTCTGTCTCTTCAGGATTTGTGGTTTGCAAACTTTCAAATGAATAAGAATCACAGGGGAGCTTGTTTAAAAGATCAGGTACCCAGGTCCTGTCCACAGAAGTCCTGATTTAACCAGACCCCTGAAGCACCGGGATTCTGCATTTCCTGGGTGGGGCCCAGGTGATTCTGACTTCAGTCCACAGGCCACAGCTCAAGTCTAATCCTGGCTCAGGTTCTTTTCTCTTTGTTACCGTGAATGAGAACACAGAGTCATTTGGCCTCAGTGACCACCAGCCTCTTCCCTGTCATCACCTTCTTCCTGAATGACCAGAGTTAACGGATGGGACGGCTCTGAAGACCGAGGGAGGGACGAGCATGGAGGGTTTGCTGCTGTGCTGGCCACAGAGTGGCTCACGGTGCAGCGGGTGTGGTGTTGTTGACCTTACTGCTAGTGGGGAGTGCGTCCCAGGAAAATGGTCATTTGGGAAAGGCCCCCTGCTATGGAGCGGCTGATCTGGGTATGCAGGCAGGATGAGCCCATTATCAGAGCAGCAGCAGGTAACCTCTGGGCCAGGTGACTACGGGGGTTTTAGCTGCTTGTCAGTTCAGCCTTTCCCTTCTCACTCTTGGGGGTCTTTCTCTTGGTTCACACTCCTCCCTTGTCCACTTCTGTTCCTAGGCTCCCATATTATTTCCTCAGAAGATGATGTGTCCCTGTGCTTCCCTACTTTTTTCTCCTTCAGTAAATCAAAAAGGACTGGGGCAGTGGACAGGTGGAGGGCAGGTGTTATGAGGTAAACTGTGTCATCTCCTTAAATGCGTATGTTGAAGTCCTAACCCCCAGAATATCAGAATGTGACCTTATTTGGAGCTCTTTACAGAGGAAATCAAGGCCAAATGATGTCATTAGGGGAGGCCCTAATCCAGTATGACTGGCATCCTTATAAAGTGGGGAAACTAAGACACAGAGACACACCTAGAGGGACAATGACATGAAGACACAAGGAAAAGAGGGCCATCTCCAAGTCAGGGAAGGAGGCCTGGAATGGATCCTTCCCTTCCAGACTCAGAAGGAGCTAGCAGCCCTGGAACAGCTCTTTCCCTCACTGCTCTCCCAAGAAACTGGCCCTGCCGATACCTTGGTTTTGGACTTCAGGCCCCCGGAACTATGATGCAATATTCTTCTATTGTTTGAGCTACAGTCTGTGGTACTTGCTATGGAAGCCCCAGCAGACTAGTATAGTGGGAACCTACATTCCCCCCGCAGGTCCTGAGTTTGGGGTGATCTAGTTTGAGGCCAACACTTTATACCAAGCTATGACAATGTTCTCTTTTCTTTAACTCACGACTGTTCTTCTGTTGGCTTCAACACTATTCATGGGAGTCACAGGCAGGTCCAAGTCCCTGGAAGGAAGGAATGAATAGCAAGGATGAGAAGGCAGAGGAAAGGGAAAATAAAGAAGCAAAGAGGCAGGAAGAGAAAAAGGAGAAAGAGTGGGGACAGGGATGGGGAATACTAGAGGGCCATTCATGCCTATGTCAGGTCCATTCCACTCCCCTGTGGGAGGCCACCTGTGTGCCGGGGAGCTTGCTGAACACTGGGGTACAATGGAGCCTGGAATGGATGGTCCCCACCTTCAGGAAAGCCAGAAGCCAGATAGGGACACAGACCTCAAGCACATAGTACTTCTCCTGAGCGTCTCAGGAAAGCAAATGCACTACTCGCCCAGTCAGGGGTCTGGAAAAGTTTTGGTGAGTTCATGGTGTCTGAGTTGAGATGTGGGGGACTGGCAAAGGCCCACGGGGTGAGGGATGAGTTTCAGATGGAGGGAAGAGTACTGCCAAGGTCACCTGGGATGAGGAAGTGGGGCATTGCCAAGGAGTGAAGGAAAGACCAGCATGGCTGGAATGCAAGGAAGAAGAGGAACCAGCCAGAGCTCGAGGGGGCCAGACCACGGCAGCCATGTTGACAATTTAGGTTCTTCAAAGGAGAACCACAGAAGGTCCCAGAAGGAATTGATCCTATATAGGGAAAACTCCTTTCAACAAAGGGAATACTGGGGTGGAGATGCCGAAGGTGTGGTATGGTAGTGGGTCTGCCCTGAAGCCAGACATCCGACTTTCTGAGCTCCCAAACTTGGGGTTGGCTGCACTGCCTCATGGGACTGAAGTTCTAGGACACTTCCTCAAAATTGTTGGAGCCATGATCTACCCTCAACAGAGCACGTTCTAGGTGTTTGTCACAGTCGCACTGGAAAGGGTCAAATAGGGAGGGACAGTTCTCTCCTGTCAGCAAGGTTAATTAGCAAGCTGGGCACCTCGGATGGGTTGACCAGGCAGCCCCCTGTTTGGCATCCTTCGGAGGACAAAGAGAGGCCCCGGAATACAACCTTTCTGCTTGCATACTTTGCCTGAAGCAACAGGAGCAGGCATGCATTCCAGAGGCAAGGATTTCATAGGGCTGCAAAGAAGGGCAGAGATTCCGGTTGTGAAAGGGAAAGAAGGGCAGGAAGCCCAGAAAGGCCCCTGAGGCTATCAGGGGTGAGAGTGGGCAGAGAAGTGTCTGAAAGGAGCAGAGCAAAGTCAAATATTGCCTTATTCCTGAGTCCCTGGGAGCAGCAGCGAGCCCGCTACCACACACACACCATCCCCATCACCGGGACACTTCTCGTCCATGCCCGTCATCGTGGGCACCACCCCCACAGGAGCCCCGGGGTAAAACTACGGCCATGCCTTCGTCACAGGCCCCGCCTGCCACAAAAAGAACTCTCTTCCTTTCTCTTTCGGTAGAGGGACTGGATGTGGCTAAGCAAGAATAAGTTCTTGGAGCAAGCGGAGCACTTTGGAGGAGGGAGGTGATTTTCAGGAAGGTGAGTAAGCAGCCCGAGGCCTCTTGGGCAGCAAGATCCCGACTCTGCTCTTCTCACATCTCCAGCTCTAGCCCCACCAGCCTCTTTCCCGTTCCTTTGTGGTGCGCTGTCCATGCCGACCTCTTGGACTTTACGACTGCTGTTCCATCTGCCTGGAATGCTCTCTTCTGTTCTTCACACAGCAGAGCTTTTCACCCTGAGGCCTCACCTCTCTTGGGAACTCCCCAGAGAGGCTTTCTTTCCTGTCTCTTCCTCTCGTGGCACTTGTCCCCGTCGGTACTTTTCAATTTTTCAAGACTTACTGTTGCCCATCTTCCCCACTGGAACACGAGCCTCGTGAGGGCAGGAGCTCGTCCATCTTGTTTTGTGCCGTATCCCTCAGACAGAGTCTAGATACAGAGGAGGTGCTCAATAAATACTGGCCCAATGAATGAATGAGTGAATCATTCAGTCTTGGAGTGGGAAACCCAAGGCCAAGGCCAGCAGTGGGATCTCCCCTTCTGTTGCTCCTCATAGCTCTAGAAAGGGATGCATCATATCTGAAGGCAAAGTTGACAAGTTTGCACCAAGCACCTCCAACCCTGACTTAGGGGAACACACCCCTCACAGGTCCCCATGCCATATGCCACCTACTCTTGGCTTAGCCAGCCCGATCTCACCTCCTCAGAGAACTCACTCTGGTTGCCTGGAAAATTCAGCTTAGTTGCATTATTCATGCTTAGAAACGAATAACGTCCTTTGGCTGATGGGCATCAAAGGCAGGTAAGTGGTGTCAGGCACCTAGAAGGGAGACATTGACCGAGCGGGTTCCAGCCCTTACACCCGGGGAGGCAGCTGGAATAGCGCAGCTCTGCCTTCGCTGTCAGTCGGGTGGGAATTAAAGCAGTTCGTGTTGATTAATCAATGTGTGCAAAGGGCTGCACCAGTACCTCTGGGGCCACGAAGAACCTCTAGAAAATGAGACTCTTCTTGTCCTTCCTCAGGATCTCTGTCAGAGTTAGAAAAGGCAACAGGGGGAGAGCTGAGATGAAGGCCTCAGTCACTCCCTGGAGCCCACACAGAGCAAGTCTGCAGCCCAGAAAACATTCCCCCGTTCAGGGTCACTGGCTGGTAGCCCAGGCTTCTCGGCCTTTGGTGATAGGAATTTAAGTTAGAGGAGGAAGCACAAAATCTTCACCCAGGTGGCCACAGAGAACTTGCTCCATTCTCCTCGGCTGATCCTGGATTACTTTGCTGAGGGTTCTGGAAGCAGAGTCCTAAGTTCCCTGGAGAGAGAGTAAACAGAGAAGCCCAAGATTCATCTCACGATTCCAATTCTGACCCACCGCTATCATTACCCTTTCATTAGTTCAGAGTGGTAGTCTGTGGTACCTAATGGTAGGGGAGCAAAATGGCCAAGGGCATGGACTCGGGAAAGGCTGGCTTTGAATTCTGGCTCTGACTCTCAACAGATGCATGGCCCTGGCCAAGTTACATGGCTTCTCCATTTCTGTGAAATAGGACAGGGGCACCTGTTTCCTGGGGTTGTTGCCACGAGTATGGGCATCAATAGAGGCTAAGTTTGATCTGTGTTACATTGTCGACATTGGATGCCGCTCTTTCGTAGGGCTGGGTTGAGACTTCAGTGAGACAGTCCACGTAAAGCACCAAAAGGTTTTAGGATGTAACATGCACCACAGTACTTGCCCAATAAAATAGTAATTATTGCTACTGACAAGCCTGCATTCTGGCTAAGGCTTTTTTTTTAGAAGCCTTTGTAAGAATTTAGTTGATCTAAAAAAATGTTCCTGGGACATGAAGGTCACCTGCTGTCCTGCTGTTCCTCCATCAGTTTTTTGTTGTTGTTTCAAGGGACAGTTATCACCCTGTGCTTTCTCAGCACTTTAAAATCCTTGTGTCAGGAACCTAGAACTAGCCAAGAAAGCAGTAGAGCCCTTGAAGAGTTGAAGCATGGAACAGACACAGGCTACTTATTCAGCACTTTGAGGCTGTGGGCGTTTCCAACAATTACAGGAGTCAACTTCAGCAGGGTCCTTCTGCTCAGTTCACGAAACGGCTTTGGGATTCCCACCCATCCAGGGGCGTGAGGTTCCTCAGGGCACAGACTCCTCACAAATGCTGCTCTAGGGCCCTGGTCCGGGACTTTGAGCTTAAGTCATTTGAAAATCCAACTGCTGGGATGAAAGCAACAGGCTGGCGTAGGCTGGACTGGCTGGCTTTTGCACTGAGGCTGTCCACTGCTCCATCCCTCCCCACTGCGTGACCTCGAGTAAGGAACCAGTCCTTTTTATGCTCTGGGCTCCTTCTCTACAAGAGCTGCCTCTAGGGAGTGGGTTGGAGGTTAAGCGTGGTGTGCAGAGCTCCAGCTGTCTCTCTCTATACTCCTTCCTTTGTGGCCTTCCTGACCATCAAATAGCTGTGGATATGGGAAAAAACCCAGCGGCGATCAATGTGTTAAAGGCTTGCCAATGTTCGCTCACGCCAGGTGACCATGAGCACATCACTTGGCTTCTGGAGCAGTAGAGAGAGATGGATTATGGGAAGGGGTCCAGGTCATGGTCTGAAGGAGGGGATGCTGGCAGCCCCCGCACTCGGTTCAGCCCATCCTTGCACCATAGAGGCCAGGCCCAGATTATGGATTTTCAGCCCGCTGCTCCCCTGGGATGTCAGACTTCTCACGAAGGCCCGAAGATTCATGGTCTTCCTTAAAGGAGGGGGACCCCTTCCTGACCCACTCTGACCTTCCCCAGTTGCCTCTCCACCTCCCACTGAGGCCCGAGAATTGAACACGCAGCTGGTTCAGGGTGGATCCAAATGGAGGCAGCGCACATTGGGGGAGAGTGTTTCCAAGGCAATGTCCAAGTTGTCTCTAGTGACCCGCTGACCTGACCCTCCCTGCCTTACACTGCCCCAGAACTGAGCCAAGCCTTTGGAGGGCGGATACACCTTAGGATGTCTGGCAGGGGCCTTACTGTGGTGGGAGGTTCGGATCCCACGCTGGGACAGACCCTGGGGAAGGTCAGGGGGAGGGTGAGCCAAAGCAGGCTTCATCGCCTCTGTTACCTCTTGGCCTTTCCTTCTTCTGATGGAACGGCAGTCAGATGTGGGGTGTGGAGCCCCCTGTTTCAGCGAGGGTAAAGAACATCTCTTCAAAAGGGCTCTCAACATGTCTTACTGTAGGATGAAAGCAGAGGCTGAATTGGCTACTTTAAAGTCTTTTTATACTGCAGGTCAAGAGAAAGACCTTTGGTGACTAATTAGGAGTCTTACATTCGTCAGATTATTACACCCCCAAAGTCAGTGTTTCCCCGGAGTCAAGGTCCCTTTCTCTTCCTGGCCAGTCCCACATCCTGCTGGGCCTGTGTTGGTCGCTCATGTTTCTCATTATCTCTCCCCCATCCTCTCTGAAGGCTTCTCACTCCACCCAGAGGTTTTATTTTTAAACTTGCACAGTAATGCTAGGGCTGAGCAGGACACACTGCCCACATTCCCGGGGAACTGGGCTGCCTGGAAAAGCATCCCCCTTTTCGGAGACTTCCTCCCTCCCTCCTTCCCTCCCTCCTTTCCTTTCATATTTATTGGGCACCTTCTCTCCGAGGGGCTCTGCAGAGAACACAGCAACAAAGAGAAAGATACAGTCCCTACCCTCGGGGAGCTTACATTTTCACAGGGTAGGGAACACCGGGGATAGGCAGACTGAGCACGTATACTGCTCATATACCAAGTAAGCCAACAAATAAATATGTGAAATTGGTAGAAATTTGTCCAGATCTCGTCTATAAAAGGGACAAACAAGGCACCGCAACAACAGAAGCTGCGACAAATTAGGTAGACAGGGAAAGCCTAAGGTGGTGGCACAGAGGAGAGGGCCAGAAGAATGAGGGGAGTCACACATGCAGAGAGTAAGGTCAAGAATATTCTGTGTGGAAGGAAGATTGGGAGTAAGGTCCTGAGGTGGGCAAGTGCTTGGTGTGTTCTAGAATTCCAACAGAAGGCCAGGATACTTCAAACACTGTGGATAGGGGGGAGATGTGCTCAAAATGGAGAAGCGTGCAAAGAACAGATCAACAAGAGATGGGGAGACATGTCAAAAGTTGGGGCTTTTGTCTGAGGGGGGTGCAAAGCCACTGGGGATTAGAATTAAGAGGTGACATGCAATGATGGACATTTTAAGATGCTTGTTGGGCTGTGAGTGGAGAACAGTCCCTAAGAGGGGCAGGAGGGAGGGCAGGGCATGAGTTTGGAGGCCTCAGAATCGTGCAGAAAGGAGATGATGGTTGCTAGGCAGGAGCCAGGCTGTGTCACGGCTAGAAACGGGCAGGCTCTTCCCAGAATGAGCCTCCCACTGGACGTTCTTCCTTTCTAAGAGTCCCGAGTATCCCACATTCAGAAGACGGAATAGAACACCAAGCCCCAAAGTCGAGAGGTAGTCAGAATAAGCCATGAAAGTTTAGATGTCCTATTGCCTATAACTCGCCAGATTTATTAGGTTTCCAAGCCCAATTAAGTAGGATCTTTGTCCAACATTGGCTCCCACGATTTTCTGAAAGGCGCATACATGCTCCTCTACACCATGGTGGCTCTCTCTGTCCTTTAAAGCTTTGGCTTGGATATGAGGCCAAAATGCGTTGACTGGATAATCTCACATACACACACAAAATTCAGAGGTGACTATATGTCCAGAGGACTCGAACAGTGGTCTCTGCTGTCCAAGAGAAACACAACTGTTTATACTCTTTGGAAGAAAGGACAAGGAAAACAAAGCGGAATCACAGTGTATCTGTTCTACATACAGCAATAATAACATAACTTGTTGTGTACTTCGAGGCACTTTACTTGTAACTCACTGAATCCTCCAAGAGACCAATGAGGTGGGTACCACTCTTAGTCCTGGTCCCTGGTAACAGAGCTAAAGCTGAGGGGGCAGTGATGTCTGCTGGTCCAAGTGGCAGAGTCGGGGCTCGGGGGCTGGTTGGCCTTGACTGGCTGAACGAACTCCCAACGACCAGGGCTCAAGGCAGCCTGCTCTGTGACGCCTCTGTTTTAAAAACTGCACTGAAAGAGACTGCACCCAAATGTGAATGGAGCGGGGATATCAGTAGATTTTCTTTTTTGTTTTTCTTTTCTTTTCTGATGTTTGGAATATATAGCACCAGGTACCTAGTGGATACTCAAAAACTGTTTACTGAAATTGTTGGATTAACGAGTGCGTGTTACTTAAAAATTATCTTTACATCATTAATGTATTTCATTACAGGAAATGTGGGCAATACCAGAAAAAAATTTACCCATTATCCAGAAATAATCACTATTAAAATATTGGTGATATCTTTCTAGTCCTTTTCCTGTGTTTCTGTCCATCCATCTCTATCTATCTACCTGTCTGTCTATGTATACAGACAGTATGTGTGTGTAAAACAAAAATGGGATCATACAATATTTATAGACTTTTAACTTACTTTTTCACTTAGCCATATATCATGGGCATTCTCCAGTCCATTTTATATTCTTTTAAAAAAGAGGGCACCTGGGTGGCTCAGTGGGTTAAAGCCTCTGCCTTCGGCTCAGATCATGATCTCAGGGTCCTGGGATGGAGGCCCGCATCGGGCTCCTTGCTCAGTGGGGAGCCTGCTTCCTCCTCTCTCTCTGCCTGTCTCTCTGCCTACTTGTGATCTCTCTCTCCGTCAAATAAATAAAATCTTTAAAAAAAAAAAAGAATACTTCACAGAGGCAGTGCATTGCCCTAGAATTTATTTAATGAGCCCTCTATTACTGGATATTCAGTTTGTAGTATTAATATTAACAATGCTTTACTGAACTTCCTTCTAAAAAACATGTATGCATATCTAGATCACTACTAAAGGGAAAATGACTCTGCATTGAAATACTAAAGGGAGAAAGACACTTATCCAGGAGGCTCTTTTGGGTAGGCCACCTAGCATATTTCTGGCATCTGTCCTTCAGAATCAGAGCGAAGGCAATGTCATTTACAATACTCGCCATTTTCCCAGTCTTGACGTTACTCACCTCTCAAGTATGTTTTTGGTGCCACTGTGTCACAATGCAGGCAGGTTAAGAAAAGTCCCAGTTGTGGCTACAGTGTGGGCCCTGAAGTCAGGCAGCTGGCTGTACGTTCCAATCCTATCCCTCACCAACAGTGTGACTCCAAGCAAGCTCATTTTTCTGAGCCTTAGTTTCTTCATGTATAAATGGTATATACCCCAGAGGATGCAATGAGTTAAATCAGGCAAAGCTCTCTTAAGCATCTGCCCAGCCTAGAAAGAATGCTCAGAAAATGGTGATTTCTATCATTATGAAAATAGAGGGAGACTTTTCTCCCAGGTTCAGTGATTTGGAAAACTCTCACCCAACCTATAGTGCAGGATCCAAGTAAAATGAACTTTAAAAAAAATCACTCAATATTACCCTCTGGCTATATTACCCTTTTATTCTGTGTGTGTGCGTGTGTAAGACTAAATTAAAAAACAATTAACTTTTTTCCCCCTTCCTTGCCAAGAACCAGGTTTGTTGGATTAGAGATATATTTAAATTCTGTTGTTCACAGCTGCATTTAGCATTTAGCCAGCTGTGTTTTATAAATGTCTATCCTAAAATAAAAACAAAGCAGGCAAAAAAAAAAAAAAGGCAGGACTGTCTACAGCAATCCTAAACTGTTTTCAGTTTTATATAACAAAGCAGAAAATATATAAGCCCTAAAACACAGACCACAGAAAGAACTACCTGGACTTGTATACTGCACGTTGTAAACCCAAACAAACTGTTGGCCCATAGTAGGTGCTCACTGAACCTTGCTGAATATATTTCTTGAATATATGTTTTCCTTACAGACAGCAAACTGTTGAGAAATAAATCAGGATATTCATAACATCTAAATACTGTCAGAGCCTGTGTGGAGGGGCAGAAGATGATAGATGATTGAATGAACAGATGCTTTTTGAGTTTGTAAATTGAGTGTTTGGGAAACTTTATCCTCCTAATTCATGGCTCTTGAAATATGTTTATGATCCTGGTGGAATTGTCTAGGGCTTTCTCTAAACTACCATCGGGGAGAGCACATAATGATAGAGCATTTCTGATAGCCGTGCCAAGTTTTTCCATTTTTTTCCTAACTCTGGGCAATGCTCGGCAAAATCTTAGTGTAGGTCTAACAGTGTATTCTCAATATCAAAATGGCTCTAGAGATCATGGGTAACACATGTGCTTGTAAGGCAACCCACTGCTGGGCCAAAGTATTAATTAAAGAGTGAACCTCTAAGGCTGAATAACTATGAGGCACCCCATAATTTCCAAAGAAATAGTGGGAAATGGTAGAGCTCCCAGCAACTGCTACTCGGGGGTACTTCTCTCTTCATATGCTTTGCTGGTATTGGTTGACTGCCTTCTGTGCATGAGAGCTCGTACTGTGGGCGATTCAAAGATAGCATGTGTCCTTTGCTCTCATACATAAGCTAGTGGAGGGGAGAGACAAGCCATCAGCTCGATGGAATGCTAGAAAGAATGAAATGATTACTAGGCAAAGCACTCCAAGGGTCCTGGAGGGAAGCAAGGACCCTACTTACTAGAGATATCATGGAAGGCCTTGCAGTAGAGGTAGCATTAGACAGAGGCCTTGAAGGATAAAAAGAATTGTAATTAGTCATTGGAGGGGAAGGGACTTCCAGGCTGAGGGAACAGCCCACACTAACTATGAAGGCGTGAGGGTCCCTGGGGTGCAACAAAGAGAAGGAGCACCACAGATGAGATGGGGAAGGATGTAGGAGAAGGGGGTCTTTTCAGACCAGACATGGAGTCATTGAATGCTTTGCCATGGACTTTGGGCCTCACCGTCTAGGAAGCAGGAAGCAATGGAAGGTTTCAGGTAATGGCACATTCAGATCCTGCTCCAGAAGAAGGACCTCAGTGACAGCATAGGAAGTAACTGGAACAACAGAGCTTGGAGGCAGGAGGAGGCTGATCCTGCAGCTCTGTCTTCCATTTTCCACCCGTTGAGCCTCTGGAGGTTTGCTCAGTGTGAACCAATGCTGGCTTCCCCCCCTGAATGCTGTGATCCTGAACCTTGGGCCTATCTCCTATGGCTTCCCTGAGAGAACTGTCTTACACTGTGGATTTGAGAACTTGGGGCACCCCCCCGGTAACCGCCTCTGTTCATTTCTCTCTTCAGGTTTCAGGTTGTTCTCCCTTGAAGATGCCCCCTCTTCCCTCTGCTCCAACTCTCCTGCACCTGCCTCCAACTCTGACCTCTCCACGGAGCCCTATCCTCACTGCTTGCCCCGCCCCCCAGCTCCGTAGGGATGGGTGACTCCTTTCAGATGAGGCACACACCCCACGGAGCTCACCTCTGCTCTGTAGAATGGGGTTCTCCTGGTTATGTCCACTCTGTTGGTGAACAGCCTTTCCATTCCTGCTTCTGTCCTGTGCGCCCATACCCTGAGTTATCTGATGATTCCTATGTTGAATTCCTGTCATTCCCCAAATCCTCCTCATTGTCTGCCCCTGGTGGTTTTGGACCCATTATCTCCCTTCTCTTCTCACGGCTGTAGTTTAGGACCTCCTATTTCCATTCAATAACTATTGATGGAGTACCATGGACTGCGTTGAGGATACGACAGTGCAGAGGAAGCCCGTGGCCCCTGCCCTTGACCAGAGTGCAGTCCAGGGAAGAAGATGAGCAGTAAGCAAGCACTTGAAGACTGATGAATTGTTCAGGGATGGAAACCCAGAGCACTGTGCCCTGTGGCCTCGGCTCTGCCTCTGCCCTGCCCTCTCCAACCACCATTTTCCTGTAAAATGTTACCAGAAGCATCTTCCAAATTCCCTTCTCAAAAATCTCCACTGGCTCCCCAGTGCTTGCAGATAAGAATCGAAACTCTTCAGAATGGCACTGAGGACCTCTATGACCTGACTCCAAGTGAGTGTGAGGTGACCCTGTGTGTCCTGCCCATCCCCCTGCCCAGCAGCACCCGGCCCCCTGTGGGGAGAAGACCACCTTTACATCCCACGCCTGGGCCCCCGGTGAAGCCATTCCCTCATTCCACATCCACATGCGTGAAGCCTGTCTGTCCTTCCGGCTGAACGGCCACAGCTTACCCCACATCCTTCCAGACTCTGTCTTCCTGGGCTCTCACTCTACATCCAGTTGCTTACCTGTCTCATGGCCTGTCTCATGGACAATTTCACTTCTCACCATCCATCAAGCACAGGGAGTTGGTCTTACTCATTCTGAATAATCCTACCAACAAAAATCATAGCTAAAACTACGAGATTCTTTCCATGTGCTGGGAGCTGTGTGCTTCACTTGTGTTACCTTGTTGTATCCTTAGAGTGAGCATGTGGGGTGGGCACCAACTCTGGTCTCCCCATGCAGGCAAACTGCCTTTCTGGATTTAAATCCAGGAATCCTCACTGCAGAGCCCATGGCTTTGACCACGACCACACCTTTATTCCTTTCCTGTGTTTTGTCAGGTCCCTTACATTTAATAAGGGTGGCTCGAATAAGCACATGAGGACAGTGACCTCCAGAGCACTGAAGCTCAAGGTCACCCCAAATCATAATCTCGGAGGGAGGACAAATGCAGAATGGTTAGTGTCTTCTCTTATGCATATTAACTAGGAAATAGGGGAGATTTTCAGATGACAGATTTTTGACTGATGGAGGAGCAAAGGACCCAATAGCAGCTAGTTGCCTCGGATTGGTTTAATCTGATTTGATTTGGGTGGTGACACACCCCTCTCACACAGCGCTGTTGCACAGGGAACCCAGAGCAGAGCACTGTCCTCTAACATAGTCACCGTGCCTCTCTGCCTGAGCCTGTGAGATGTTTAACAAGGGCAGCAGCCTCTCCCCAACTCACTGGACTGGACCTGTCTGTTTCCTTAAGGGCAGAGGTGTGGAGGCCAGGCCCTCCCCTGAGGGCCTGCCCTGCTCCACTCCAGACAGACCTGCCTTTGTGCATAGGGTGGGTGG
>LNAC01000547.1:999762-1039768 GCA_002007465.1 Ailurus styani
GGTGGGGGGGTTGGGAGGGGTGGGCGGGAAGGACCTCTGTGGCACCCCAGTCCATGGGAGCAGGGCCAGAGAGGAGAGCCAGGATCGGAAGGCTGCCCAGAGGGCTGCACACAGGCTGCCACCAGTGGGCCAGCCAGCGTGCTTCCTCCTTCCTTTGTGGGAATGGACAGGGAGGCAGCCCTGGAGAACCTGAACCAGTGTGGCCCCAGGTTCCAAAACCTGCCCGCACGAGGCGCTCCAGTCTTCAAATCCCCCCATGAGAAGACCTCTGTTGTGTGGTCATTTGGGAGTGGGAGAAAGCCCACTCCGTTCTTTCCGTTGCTTCTCCCCATTAGCCAGGGAGGAACTGCATACAAGGTGGGCAGCCCTTCTTCACTTTATTTCTACCTCTGGCTTGAGTTTGGCTCATTCTGTTGTAGTCTACACATCTTTATGATGCCATGTTGTCTTCCGCAGCCTGGCTTAAATGCCACAATTTTGGGGGGAATGAGTCTGAGGGTATACAGATGGACAGACAGGCAGATAGATAGGTCTTGTCTAACACGCCAAGCTTTCCAGTCTCTAATCCAAGGCTGCCACAGTGCTGTTGCATTGTGTGAAACCTACACCCCAACCCAGCCGGCACACCGCACTATGGTCTTAAAATTCTTAAGCGAGTAGAAACAAGTTCTGAGAAGTAGACCTTTTTGGCATGCTCCTTAGACCATGAGAGTCATTCCGCTGTGTCGCAAGCCCAGTGAAAAGTCCTAATTCCACAGCTTCCCCAAGGGGCATCTGGACTGCCCATGGTGCTGCTCCAGATCCAACCCCATGAAAACCAGACCTGGAGGGGAAACCAGCAGTGTTGGAGAACTTTCATCAGATGCCATGCTGGAGTGGCTCGTGCAACAGTGCAATTCTGTTGGCAAAGGTGTACCTAAAAATCTGGGTTTTCCTGACCCTGGCATTGATGCAACAAGGCAGGTCAGCTATTCAAGGTGGAACAAGGTAGATGGAGGGAGGGGGATCTTACCTCAAAAGAGAAAGGTTTGCCAGAAGGCCAACCTGGGGAAAAGTCATTAGTTCCAGCTTGGGTCCTCATGAAGTGAGGAGAAATATCAGGGATAAAGAAAGGATCTGGTAGAGCCTATCAGCCCAGGAGCCCCTGCAGCCTCCCTCTCCTCCCACCCCCCTGCCCCCGGAAACTCCACTGGGAGAGGAAATCCGAGTAATGCTCTCATGACTGTGGAGAGCTTTGGATGGGAAATGCCAGGGAGATCTGAAGATACAGGGAGCCTCTGGTGTGTGAGTTACTTAGGTGATAAACATAGATCTTGACTGATTTTGATAAGCCAGACTCATTAGGTAGGGGTAAGAGGCTTTGAGAAAGAAAAACATGCATTTACATGTAGGCTACTGCATATTGAGGGAATTCCAGCCAGGACAGAGGCAGGCCACTGGGTGAAGTGAGCAACGGTGCAAGAGGAGACAGGAGGATGATGGGACAGAGAGGAGCCTTGTTGGGGGAGCTCTTGAGTCATGAGTTGCTTGAGAAACCCCAGGGTTTGTGGTGGTCTTTTCCAAGGGAGATGAGCCAGCCCTCTTCCCAAGGCAAATAGTTCCTAAAGTAATGTGTCCAGAGGGGCCAAAGTCCTGAGGAAGGGAGTGCTGGGGAGATGAAAAACTGGATCAGGAAGGAGGATGGCAGCTGGCAGCAGGGGGTGGGGGGTGGGGAGAACATGTGAGGGGAGGCTGCAGTCCTAGACACATGCCAGCGCAGAACAGGAGCGCTGGTTTGGGTTCTGGGATCCCTTCCCGCTAAGAGTCCAGGCTGGATGTTTGGTGGTGGGGCTCCCCAGGTATTTCAGAAATAATAACATTTTAGGAAATGTAATCTGGTTATATAAGGTAATGATATTATTTAATTATTAGTCTTGTCGTTATCATCATTCAATGTGTCTGCAGTGCAGCTCTGTGGTAAGCCCTTTACAGAACTATACACCATTTTGTCCTCCCATAACCCTAGGAAGATAGGTAATATTGTTATCCCCCTTATAGGGGAGACAGAACTGAGGTTCAGAGAGGTGACGGCGCCTAGCCCTGGTCTCATGGTTAGTAGCCAAGCCAAGACTTGTCCTCAGTGGGGGTGACACCTGGGCTGATGGGGCCAGGTTCCTGTCCCCAGGAAAAAGGCTCAACCCACCTAGAGTCAAGAAGGAGACCCCTAGACACTGATGGAGCCATGAATCTAGCACAGGTAGAATAACCACAGAACACCCCAACTGCCTCTTACTAGATGTCTACTTCCATATTTTATTAAATGTAAGAAACCATAAATTGAAAGATCCACCAACATTTTACATACCACTGTGAATAAAATGCTGAACTTCCTGATTCTAGAGATGTGAAAATAACCAAAGAAAACTGTCCCCAAGGCCTGGGAAGTGTTTTAAGCGCACACTGTGCTAGAAGCTTTGCTTCTATTATCCCATTTCATCCCAACGACAGCCCTTGCTTATCACTCCTGCTTTTACAGGCAAGGACACAGTCCTTAGTGCAGCAAGGCCTGTACACGTGGGCAGTGACACAGAGTGACGCAGAGCCTTGGTGGCTTCCTGGGCTAAAATGCCTGCCCTTAACCAGTAGGCAAGTCTGCCTCTGAAGGAGACGGGCCATCTTTGTCATCTGTTTCTTCTGGTAGGTGGACAGCTGGGCAAACCAAAAATACAATGGAGGTGCCTCGCCTCAAGAAAAAAGAAAACCTTGCCTCGTTCCTCTACACAGGATCATCTGCGCCTGGGCTTACTCCAACTCTCAAGCTCCTCTGAGCTCTGGGAGTGTGTCCTTTAGTGGCAAATTCAGCCGACCCCGTTAGGAAGATCCTCCAAGATCTACCCATTCATTTTCTAGCTCATAAGCTTCCTCGGTCTTGGGTCTTTCTCTGACCCATCTTTCCCTTTCCCCCAAACTCTAGTGAGCAATTTGCGTTAGATTATATAGCGTCATCCTTGACCCTGAACCTTATTCTGCCCACATCTTCCTTGTCTCTTTCTATTTCCCAAGTGTCTTAAGTCTTTGACCCTGATCTGCTTTGTGCAAGAGCCATGGTTATGTCTTAATCAGTCCCTAGCCCTGTTTCACATCTCCTTCCCATTACAGGTTTTCTAGAAACCCTGCATATTAACATGATAATGTGGGCCAAAAGAGAGGTGGAATGAGGAGGCTGTAGGTGTGAGAAAAGTCAACTGGACTAGTTTTCTTGCTTTCATTTTCGATCCAAGACCTCCATCACCCACCATGGGCTGTGTATCTACAAGCTGGCCTCTTGGTTTCCCAACCGTGTCATCATCATATATCTTGTTGCCCTCTCTCTTGACCTCTTGGCTGTCCTTCCCATAATTTTCCATTGTGAAGAAGGCAGTTTTACTATAATGAAATCTTCCCCATCTCTTTAAAACACCCTTGTTCCCTCCCCTTCCAGTCACTGAGTCACTCTTTCCCTTCCTATCTCTTCTCAAAGACTTCCCGACAGTGGACTTGGAAGATGGTTCTTGGCACTTTCCCCTTTCCCGATATTACTCCCCACCTCAACAAGAACTTAAAATCATAACTTGGAATTGCCTCCTTGGAACCAGCAAAATCACTGGAAAGCACCCGTTTTCTTTTTTTTCTGTACTGACCTTCTACTCACTCACCCTCTATCCTTCAGAATCTTTTTCTTTGCACGACTGTCTCAATTCAAGCCGAATTTCACACAAAGCCCCAGTAAGAGGAACTTTAACAGAATTTCTGCTTTCAATATATGCAAATCTTTAGTGAGTATTAGATATTGTTTGTTTTTAGTGTTTCATCAAAGTACTAAACCTTGTCGGAATAGATTTCCTTTGCTGTAAGTTCCCCCCCCACCCCCAGCACAGAGACACGTTTGCTTCATTCATTCACTCCATACACCATAAGGCTGCAATAAATATGCATTGAATGAATAACTACCAGTCATCGCTGGCTTTCTGTGTCCATTTGGTGTGAGTGTTCCATGAAGGAATCTGCTCACTCAACAAGACCCTCCCATGTGCCAGGCCCTATGTTAAGCACGGTCGCTATAACAATGAACAGAAGTCCCTGCTCTCTTGGAGCTTACTTCTAATAGAAAATAATTGTTTAAAAATCAGTAAATAGGTGTTTAAGCTATCTAATATCGGACTCTAATAAATGTGTTGGAGAAAGTACCATAATGACTAGAAGTTGAACTCATATTTGTCCTAGGAGACCTAAGGCACTGGGAAAGAGAGATTCAATGAGAGAATGAGATGAGCACATCTTTTCACAGCTTTCTTGAGATACAATTTACACACCACACAATTCACTTATTCAAAGTGTCTAATGCAATGGCTCTCACTATATTCACAGAGTTGTGTAACTCTGGCCACCATATCCCTTCAGGACATTTTCATCATACTAAAAATAACCCACACCTATTAAGCAGTCACTCCCCATTCTACCCACCATCATCCCCTGGCAGCTACCAAACTACTTTCTGCTTCTATGAATTTGCCTACTCTGAACATTTCATACAAATGAATCATATAAAATATAGTACATTGTGACCACCTCTTTTCACATTGCATAACGATTCCAAGGTTCATCTGTGTTGTAGCATGTTGTCAGTACTTCATTCCTTTTTATAGCTTAGTAATATTCTACTGAGCGGCTACACCATGTTTTATTTACCTATCCGTCATTTGATGGACATTTGGGTTGTTTCCACTTTTTGGCTATTTTGAATAATACTGCTAGGAACATTAATGTACATGTTTTTGTATGAACATGTTTTCATTTCTCTTGGGTATATCCCTAGCAGCAGGAATTGTAGGTTCATACAGTACCTCTCTGGATAACCATCTGAGGAACTGCCATATAGCTTTCCAAAGTGGCTATACCGATTTTACATTTCCATCAACAATGTATGAGGGCTCCAATTCCCCCATATCCTTGCCAGCACTTGCCAGTGCAAAGACATCCATCTTTTGATGATAGCTGTCCTAGCGCATGTGAAATAGTATCTCACTGTGTTTTGATCTGAATTTCCCTCATGGCTAATGATCTTGAGCATCGTTTCTCACAATGAGAATATAGTTGACACTTGAATGACATGGGGGTGGAGAGGGGACAACCTCCCGTGCAGCCTAAATTCCATGTATAACTTCTGATTCCCCAAAAACTTAACTACAAATAGCATACTGTTGACTAGAGGCAGGAATGCTAACATAAACAATCAACACATATTATGTATATTATATACTGTATTCTTACAATTAACTAAGCTAGAGAAAAGATTATTAAGAAAATCATAAGGAAGAGAAATATATGTGGAAAAATCCACATATAAGTGGACCCGCGCAGTTCAACCCCATGTTGTTCAAGACGTTCTACTGTATTCATATCACATCTGCGAGGCAGCCACTGACATGGATCTCAGCATAGTGCCTGCACGTCAGGGGCTCAGTAACCGTCGCTGAATGAACATAGGTAAGAATGAAGCAAAGAGGGCGCCTGGGTGGCTCAGTGGGTTAAAGCCTCTGCCTTCGGCTCAGGTCATGATCTCAGGGTCCTGGGATCTAGGCCCACATCGGGCTCCCTGCTCAGCAGGGAGCCCGCTTCCTCCTCTCTCTGCCTACTTGTAATCTCTGTCAAATAAATAAATAAATTCTTTTTTAAAAAAAAAAGAATGAAGCAAAGAAAAGCGTCTTGAAAGACATTGGCGCCTTTAGCTGTGGCAGGCCTAGAAGAGGCATGGGTACAAGAGGGAGAGTATCTGGCAAATATGAAACAATGTATTTGATCTCTTCCACCCCATCCTGTTGCCTTTAAACCATGCTCCATTTGGAGCCTCCTTCCCCAGAGGCTGGGTCAGTGGGCCTGACCCAGAGCCAGAGAAGGAAAGGAGAACACAGAATATAGAGGACAGTCAGCTCAAGTGCCAAGATTTGTGGAGGGAAGACTTGCAGAATTGCTCGGGCTCCCATTTAATACAGCAAGTCTAGGCCTATGGACAGACTGTGGCTTTCCACCACTGTGTAGGAGGGATGCCCGTCTGCCCCTGGAGTGTCCGGAGGTGGAGGTGGAGAAAAAAGGGTGTTTGTGTGAGTGCGTGTGTGTGTCTGTGTGTGTGTGTGTGTGTGTTTGTAGGGTGGAGGTGGTTTGGCCGAGGAAACATCCGGACGAGCTGGGGGCAGCATGGTCGGCGTGAGGCATGGGGAGGCCCAGAGGGCTGAGAGTGTGGATGGGTGTGATCCAGAGCAACTGGGCGTAACTCGTACTCTGGACCTCCTGCTCTCCCTGCATGATGCAGATGCTGAGATGAGAGCCAGAGGCCACTGCGGGATGACCCCGCTGTGGGGCTGGGGGTAGACCTCCTGGATGGGGAGGCAAGGAGCCTACAGCCAGCAGGAGCCAGGCAGCCAAGGAGCTGCCCTGAGCCCTGACCACACCGAAAGAGACCAGGACCTCAACGGGAGCCATGAAGGCCCTGAGCGGGCAGTGACAGGGCAGGCAAAGCACTCCACGCTGAGACCTTGGGCCCCAGAGGCCTGTGAATGAGGGTCTCGGGGGCTCCTGGGTGGCTCAGTGGGTTAAAGCCTCTGCCTTTGGCTCAGGTCATGATCTCAGGGTCCTGGGATCGAGCCCCGCATCAGGATCTCTGCTCAGCAGGGAGCCTGCTTCCTCCTCTCTCTCTGTCTGCCTCCCTGCCTAGTTGTGATCTCTCTCTCTGTCAAATAAATAAATAAAATCTTAAAAAAAAAAGAGGGTCTCGGCTCTTCTGGTGAGCTGACTTGAGCTGACTGTCCTCTATATTCTCACTCCCCTTACCGCTAGATGATGCTTCCAAAAGGAGAGGGAGGGCAGCCGAAGACAGGAGAATCTCAGGGGCAGAGTAGTCCTTAACAGGACTGTTTAAGTTCTTATACTGGACAGGACTGAGCTATTTTCAGCCACCTAACAGCCAAGGTCTTGTGAGGAAGCCCAGATTGGACAAAGAGAAACTACAATCACACTGCGAGGTACCTTGTGACCCCGCCACCCGGGTATGTTTGTAGCTGGTTAGTGCAGCCTTGAGGTAGCCTAACACAGGGCAGTGGGAACAGGGATATGGTCAGAAGCTGATGGAAGCCGGATGTGTGTGGTGTTGTCTCTGTAACCACTTCCATGTCTGCTCTGAAGACAGGAAGCACAGGAGCAAGAGAATTTCTCCACTTCCACCAGAAAAATAGTTCCAAGTGCATGCCCCTTATCATCTTTGGCTAGGATTCTTCTAGAAGCTTTAAGAGACATTTGGATGGGCCAGGCTGAAGGATCCTCAGTCCTAGAAGAGCAGCACATCCCAGTTTTTTGAGTCCTTACTTTGTTTCAGGTGTTCTTATATCACTGAATCCTCCCAGCCACCCTCTGAAAGTATGTACTGTTGTCAGTCGTATTTTATAGATAAAGAAACTGAGGACTTGGTGAGGTTCCCCAGGACCTACTGACCTCCCACTGTGGGTATTGGCTGGACCAGTATTTGGAACACAGTGATCTAGCTGCAGAGGCTGGACACTTAAGCACTATGTATAGTGCCTCATGTTTTTCTGCCTTAAAAAATTCCCTTAGAATTAAAGCAAGGCCTGGTTAAGAGCTGGTTTATTGAGAAAAAAAATTTTTTTAATGTTACTATTTTTTATTTGTAAGAAAAAATGCCTGCCTGGAATATAGTCAATAATATTATAGTAACTTTATATGGTGACAGATGGTAATTACACTTATTATGGTGAGCATTTTGCAATGCATATAATTGTTGAATTACTATGTTGCATGCTTAAAACTATATAATATTGCATGTCAATTCTACTTTAATAAAAAAATGCTTGCCCATTTCACAATAGTAAGGATGATTAAATAGAAAAACAATGTGTAACTAAAGGGGTAGAGAACCTGAGTGAGAATTCTTTTCTGTCACTTTTCTCGCAGCACAAGGCAACTCCAGCAAACTCCAGACCTCAGCTTTGTTGGTTATAAAATTATCTCCAAAAGACAATACACCCAGCTCAGCTTAAAGCATGTATGCTTTTTCACCCACCCATCTATCTACCCCTCACCCATCCATCTACCCACACACCTATATCGATCCATCATCCACCCACCCAACTACCTATTCATCCACTTATCTGCCTCTCCATTCATCATCCATCCACCCACCCACCTATCCATCCATCCATCCATCCAGTTTTTCATCTCACAATTATTGAACCTACTCTGTGCCAGGCACTGGGGACCCCAATGAACAAGGTAGTTCTTCCCTTTGAGAAGATCACAGCTAGGGCAGAAGTATCTCTAAATACAATGTATGCGAGTACTAGACGGCAGTTCAGCCTGCATGGACTACAGAGTAGATAGGGAAAGGGAGTGAAGAGAGGCCAGCATGAGAAGGAGAGATTTTATCTGGAATGAACTACTGGCTGCATGTTCTCTTCCTTCAGGTCTCAGCTTAAATGTCATCACCTCAAGGAGTCTTGCCTGACCGTTTATCCTAAAGTTGGCTTTACTCTTTGTTTTTGTAGCCCCTTGATACTGAATTTTAGTTTATCCTTTAAAATGTGTGTGCATTTTGGGGGTGGGGAGTCTGTAAGGTCCCAGGTACAATGTGGTCCTATAAAGGCAGGGACCACGACTTGTTCTCACAAAAGTGTCTTTAAGGCCTGACAAATAGTGAATGCTCAGTTTATTGCCTGAATGAATAAAGGCCAAAAGCAGATCACAAAGAGCCAGGCCAGAAGTTTGGACTTCGGCCTACAGAGAGTGAAGAATACAGGAGGTCATCTGAGCAAGGATGAGGCCTGATTGGTTTTGTGGTTTGGGAGGACAAGGCTGGAGATGTTGTGGATGAGGTAAGAGGAATAAGCCATAGAGAGAAAAATTAGAAGCAATTGCCTTGGATAGGGGTCAAGATTTTACTGGCCTGACTCAAGATGGGGATGGTAGGGAAGGAAAGGAATGAAATGTAAGGAATATTTAGGTCAAATCCTTAGGAGAGGTCTGTGGGTACTGAGGGAAAGGGAGTATGACTAAGGTCTGTGGTTTGGGTTACTTTGTAACCACTGTACTGTCATGAATGAAGGCAGAGGTATCTTGGGATTTTGGAGACAAGAGCAGAACCCAAGGCAGACAAGGGCACTCAGGGAGACAAGGAGAGCACGTACACCAAGGACAGACCCCTGACGGATGCCGGACTCCAAAGGATGGCTTAAAGAAAAGAAGCCAGGACAGGACGCTGAACAAGGGCAGTTAAAGAGAAAGGAGAAGACCTAAAAGCTGGTGCTACTGTTGAAACTAAACAGAGGAGAGGGGTCTAAAATGGGATCGAAGTCTCCACTGCCCATGGGGGCCAGGAGAGTCCACAAGACAGAGCAGTGGAGACCCTGGGTCCGGCTGAGGCTCAGCTCCAGCCATGTGGGAAGGTGGGTGTAGGGCCAGATCTTCTGGTGGTTAAAGAGAAGACAGAGAGCAGGAATCCTAAGGCAAATCTCCCAATATCAAACCCATCAAGAATAAATACAACCAAACATGTGGAGCTAGCCAACTACGTAGCCTTGGGCCACATCTGGCTCAGGGGTCACATGTCCGTGAACCTGGTACTGGAGGAGATCATGGGCACTTTGACTAAAAGAGTGGGGTGGAAGGAGGACCCCAGAGGATTGGGGATGATGGAGAGGTGCTGGGGCTCTGGTTTCCTTTGGGGAGTCGGGCCCTGCGGGACCGAAGAAGACCCCAGGCAAAGTGGGCGCAGCGGGAAGGATTCTCCAGGAGGAGGGATTTAGCAAGTTTGGGGGCTAAAGGGAGACTGAGTGAATAGCATTCTTGCCCTCTTTTCAGAGGCGTCAAAGGTGTTACTAGTTTTTTCCTTAAATCAGAAAAATGCCTGCAAAAAATCCCAAAACCAAAAACAAAAGAAAATGTGAGTTCCTCCTCACCCACCCTATCCCATTCTCCAGAGCTGATAATCTTCAGGTTTCCAGCCATGCAGCTATAGAAACACGTATAATTTTTAAAATAAGTTATGGGATAATTCCACATATATTATTCTAGAGCTTCCTTTTTTCCTCACTCATCTATGTATATATATGCCTAGCTCTCTCTTTTATGGCTTCCTGGTATTTGCTTGGCTTTACAACTTATCATTCCATGATTGGTGCACGTGGTTTCCAAATTCCTGCTATTATTTAAGTGGGATTTTTAAAAGGATTTTTATTTATTTATTTATTTATTTGAGCGAGAGAGAGAGAGAGAGAGCGCGCGAGCAAGTTGTTGGTGGCGGGGAGCAAAGGGACAGGGACAAGCCAACACGGCACTGAGCATGAGCCTGACACGAGGCTTGATCCCATGACCCTGACATCATGACCTGAGTGGAAACCAAGAGCCAGACACTTAACCAACTGAGCTACCCAGGTGCCGCTGCTATGACGAACAGTGCTGCTGTGAACCTCATGCAGTAACCTCTGCACACTGGTGTGAGTCCTGCCATAGGACAAATTCTTAATATGAAATGTGCCAGCCACAGAGTCTGTACAGAGTGTGCTCTCTCTTTCACATACTTGTTGAATCTGTCTGCTCATTCCTCAGGACCGAGGAATAAAAAATGTAGGGAAGAAGATGTGTTTCCCAAGATGCTTGTAAATGGAAACAAGGCTTTGAAGTATCTTTTAAGGTGGTTTTTTTTTTTTGAAGATTTTATTTATTTATTTGACAGAGAGAGATCACAAGTAGGCACAGAGGCAGGCAGAGAGAGGAGGAAGCAGGCTCCCTGCCGAGCAGAGAGCCCGATGTGGGCCTCGATCCCAGGACCCTGAGATCATGACCTGAGCTGAAGGCAGAGGCTTTAACCCACTCAGCCACCTAGGCGCCCCTATCTTTTAAGGTTTAAAGCTGATGAAGGTTTAAAGCTAATACACAGCTTTCTTTTTAATCAAGGTGTTGTGGGTAAGGATCACAATGCGCATGGCTAGGTACCTCTTATTCACTAACTTGACAAACACGGAACGCAACCACATAACTCTCAGAACAATAAAGTCAGTCTACCCTTCTTGATTTGATCATCCATTTTCTAGGTGTAGGATCGGTATTTGAAAATACTGATTTCTGAGGGTCCATTTAAACATATTAAAGAGTTCATGGTGTGGGAAATTTGTTCACAGATTTCAGCAAGACCAAAGGCTGAAGTCCATTAAAATTTTTTTGTTTAAGCATGATTATACTCTTGGGTTTTGGTACTTAATCTGTGAAATCATCACTTTAGTTATACTTTCAGGAGAGGCTTCTTTGGCACAGAGGGGGAAAATCCTGTCTCATTCCTACAGAGAATATGGAAACATGGAGAAGAAACAAAGCTTAACATAAACAGCCTCTTCTAGAGACCTCCTAGTCCAACCCTTGGCACACTTAGCTCGGAGCGCCCTCTTCTGGACCCGGGCTCCGTGGCACAATCCGGGGCCCAGCCCACCAAGGGCAGGCAGACAAGCCTGATTTTCAAGTTCAGAAAGCTGCTCTAATCTTCCAATTCCAACTTCAGCACATCCTTCTTCTACCTCAGCCACTAAGACCCCGAGATGTCCTTTTTCAATGTTTGTGCTATATTTTCAGGTTACACAGGACTCTGCCTCCTCCTCAAAAACGACTCCTTCGTTGTTATTAAAAAACAAAAACAAAACAAAACCCTCTGATCTGATTTAAGCCACTGGGATTCCACTTAACACTGTTCACTGTCAGAAATAAATTTATAGGGGTGCTTGGGTGGCTCAGTCGGTTAAGTGTCTGCCTTTGGCTCAGGTTGTGATCCCAGGGTCCTGGGATGGAGTCCCGAGTCAGGCTCCCTACTCAGCAGGAAGCCTGCTTCTCCCTCTCCCTCTGCCTGCCTCTCTGCCTAATTGTGCTCTCTGTCAAATAAATAAAATCTTTAAAAAGAAAGAAAAAGAAAAAGGAAATACATTCATAACTTTGGACAAACAGGAGCTAGGTCTAGGAGCCAAAGGAGAATGGCAAATAGTTCTATGTGTCATTACCTAATACACTGGAGTAATATATACTTAAGATGAAGGCTTTCTGTCCCACTCTAGAACGTTGTCAGAACCTTCAGTTAGCCTCCTATTTCCCGAAGTAATTAAATATTTGCAAAGCAAATTTTATGTACATGCCAGGGAGTGTGCTAGGAGCCATTTCACAGTGGGGGACAAGGCGAGGGTAGTGTCCCCTTAATCAAACATGTGATAACTAGGTGGTGTTTTTATTGCAAAATGCCTGGCAATCTACAAGCGTCATAATGGGCCACTGGAGCTTCAGTGTCTTTCACATTACTGTTAATCTATCATGTGCTACTACTATTAAATTTAACTAGGTTAATCCTCTTACTCAGAAAATGATTTCCCTCGAACTTCTTAAAAGGGACTATTCAAACCCCCAAGGAACATGCTCATAATGTGTTATGATAGGAAGGAGGAGGCAGGATGAAAGCAAACAGCTTTTGCAAACAGCTGCGTGTTTTCCTTGGAGATGGGGTGGGCAGAGCTGAGGCCGGGCCCTGCTTGGATGTGGGTGCCTGTGGCTTCCTGGCATCATCATCTCAAAACTCCCCTGGGTGAGCACCAGGCCAGTCGCCCATGACTTGCCCCTTGTCCTGCTCATCCCCCAGACAAGAGAGAAGCTCCGTTCGTTCTCTTTCTCCCACCCCACCCCCCACTCCACCACTTTGTCTCTCTCAGGTGTGGAGGCCCTAAGACTCATATGTCAGACCGAGGGGTGCCAGGTCCTGGACAAGGCCAGCCCCCAAGAGGGGGGGTGCTTCCACGTAACCAGACCAAGACATTTACAGAGTCAAAGTCAGCAGTGACAGCACGGGGAATGAGCCAGGCAAGGTCATCCAAGAGAGATAAGGAAATGACGCAAGGCCATGGGCTCTAAGGAGCCAAATCCCCACACGATTCCCAGTGAGATGCCACTAGTTATTTCTGCTCTTTTACTCAACTTCAGCTAAACCCCTGAGCTACAGATGTCCCTTCTTCCTCCTTTCTCTTGGATTTGTAACTGTAATCTGACGCTTCTTTGGGTAAGTCATGGGTCTCCCTATTCTGTGATCCAAATTACAAAGGAACTTGGCTTTTTAAAAAAGCTAACCTTGCCTCTAAGTTCCCTCCAGGTCTCCAAGGTGGAGGGTGGATTCGGAATAATTGTAATCTGTGGGCTCACCCCATCGTAAGTTCTGAGTTTTCAGGTGCCCTTTCCTCAGTTATACTCTGTCCCACTAAATCCAGTACATGCAATTCAACTCACCAAATATTTACTGAGCTGAGCACCATGTTAGAAAAAGACCCAGACGCTGCCCTTAGGAAATTCACAGATCAAGGGATGAGAAAAATGAATAAACAAATCCTTCCAGTGCAGTGTGGTAAGTGCAATGGCAGAATTACCTACAAGGCAGCCCTCTCGAGTTAGGGTCTGGAGGGAGAGCCAGACGTTAATCAGAAAACTGCACACATAAAAGCAGGAGTTCAGTTCTGAGCAGTACCCTTGAGGAGAGGCAGGCAGAGCCAACTGAGCTTTAATGGGGCATCCTCCCTGGGGCGGGTCATCCAGCAGGGCCTCCTTGAAGAAATCGCAAAGAGATCTGAAAGATGGGTCAGGGAAGATTAGCTGTAGGGTGCAGGAATGAAGGGTGGCTCAGGCACAGGGAAGACCTGTGCAAACGAACTGTGGCAGGAGAGCACAGTGATCCAAGGCATCAAACCAACACTGGTATGGCTAGAGCCCGGGGTTGGAAGGGGCATATAGGGTGGCTGGGCCAGGGAGGTCGGCAGGATCCCACATATTGTGTGGTCAGCCATGGCCTTAGCTCAATTCCTCATCTGTATCAAGGGACCAGAGCAGCACCCGCCTCGCAGGAACCAATGAATCCCATTTAGCACCTGGTGGGGCTGGAGGGTTATGCTCTAAGCACTGGCTGCTCTTACTGTTGCAGTCACCATCCTCATCATCTCACCAGGACGAGCCTGTGGATGAGGACCCTGCCGGTCCAGGTCAGATATTTCTTTTTAACACGACACACTGGCTATGTGGCCACAGTTCCCCAGAGGTCTCAGAGACTGCAGAAATTAGCATAAATCCTATAAGGGTAACTGCTGGCTTTCTGGAGACGTTCTGAATGAATGACCGGCTGGGCTGCTGACCACAGGGCTTAAAAACAACCACCAAGAGTTTAGCCTCAGATACCCAGAAAAAACCGAGACAGAGGAAGGAGGATGGTGCCTCCTGAGAGAAAGCTGTCTATAAATGGAAAATTACACTGAAAACAAACAAATCTTATTTGATGTGAACCCATTTTTGACTCTGTCTGGAAATCCAGGGCAGAAGGAAGTGGAAGGGACAGGGAGTGAGCAGGTGTGCCCAGGCTGAGGCTGCCTGCCGGGGACCAGTGGGTACTGTGACCAGGATGATGAGGAAGGGTTAGAGCTGGCTGCCAAAGCACCCACACCTTGGGCCAGACACCGGACAGACCCAGACGCTCCTGGGCTGCTTCTGAGCCGTGACGCACACCCGGGCTGCAGATGTTGGCCCAGGCTGCAGATGTTGGCCCAGGCTGCGGTGGGGAGCAGGGAGATGGGGGGGGGGCAGGAAACAGGGGAGAAGCTTCAGGGGTGTGTAACGAGCAGAGCTGCGTCTCCCGGGCACCTCTGTTTCCTAACATGGGTTGTCAGTAGCATCAAGGGGGATAATGTATCTGGTAAGCGCTCAGATGTTACCCTCAACAACCAACCAGTACTCTCCTCAGAGCAGCTTACAGCCTCCATTAACCATGGCTCTTAGTTCCGGACCTACAAGCCGTTCCCTGCGTGGCTCGAGCATATTTCTGAACATCTCAGTGCCCATATTTCTCCTTAGAAGAGAATCGTGACCCTCCGATTTAAATGGCTCCACTTCAAAAACATCAACAATAACAAGAGGTTAATGTTTGGTGACATGTTTTCTCTATGTGCCAAATACTGGTAAGAATGTTTCCGAAGGTTAGAGCCTCAGGACTAAAACCTGGAGTCAGAACACCTGGGTTCGAATTTCAGACAGTTTCTTTCCTGGATGTGTGGCCTTGACCCATTATTCAGCCTCCCTGAGCTTTAGTTTCTACATCTGTCAGGGAAGGGGCATGAGGTTGTTCATAATACTGATATCACAAGTTTCAGGAAGGACTAGATGAGGTAAAGCAGAAGGAGGTGGTTACCAGGGTGGCTGGTACCAAGCACTTAAAATTTCCATGCTTATCATTATTACGACAATGACCCAGAGCCCTGTATTACAGCCCAGGAGACTGAGGCTAAGAAAAGGTAACGTGTCCACGCGATGGAATACTATTCAGCACTAACAAGAAATGAGATATCATTCAGGAAAACATGTGAAGGAAACTTACGCCCGTGTTATTGAATGGAAGAAGCCAATCTGAAAAGGCTGCACACTGTGATTCCAACTATATGACATTCTGGAAAAGGCAAAACTAAGGAAGCAGTAGAAAGATCAGTGGTTGCCAGGAGGCTGCCGGGAGGGAAACGAACAGGCAGAGCATAGACGTTCTTTAGGGGATGAAACTACTCTGTGTGATACACTACAATGGTGAAGGTATGTCATTATGTATTTTGCCCATATTTGTATTTGCTGAATGCCCAGCACCGAGTGAGGCCAATACAAACCATGGACTTCGGGAGATTAAGATGTGTCAGTGTGGGTTTATCATTGTAACAAATGTACCGCTCTGGCGCTGTTGCTAATGGGGGGGATGGACAGATACGAGACCTCGGAATTTTGCTGTGAACCTAAAAACTGCTTTTAAAACATAAGGTCTGTTAATTAAAAGGAAAAAAAAAAGTTAAGAGAGGCAGAGCTGGGACTCGGACCTCTATATCTGAACTGTAAGCCAGGGGTCTTGACCTCTGCCCCCAGCTGTGGTGGCAGAAGTGGGCTCCTGCCAGCTGACGCAAGTCACAGGAGAAAGGCGGGTTGAGATGCAGGGGGAAAGCTGGTGGGCACGCCTGGGTCAATTTTCCCTGTTCCTTGTCTGTGGATGGAACCCCACCCCCACCCCCGCAGCCCTTTCTCCTCTGCCTCCGGCCCCCTCGCCTCTCGGCACTGCCCTGCCAGGAAGGTGCTCACGGGGAAGGGGTGTGGATACTGCTGTGTTACCAATGCCCCCGTGTTAACACACAATCGGCTCCTCCGCAGGGATAATTTGGGCCATGTGCATGCTGTGAGGGAGCGTGGGTGTTAAAACTATACATTTACACTTAAAGTTTATAATGTTCACCCTTCAGGACTCAGCCCCCAAATTCCAACAATACAGGCACTCCCTATTATCCACTATAATACATTTCTAGAACCTGTGTCTTACAGATGATTTTATGTGTTAATCATACTTTCCCATGAGAATATTGGAGTGGCTAAGGGCTACATATTGAAGGTCTCCATCCATGAGATGTGAAAGCAATGTGTGGTTAACTATAAACCTCAGCTGTAGTTTCAATAATGGTCTATGACCCAAATTATAAAATGTGTATGTATGGATTATGAAGAGAGGATAAAGATGAACACTCACCACCACATCCTCATTTAGTGGCCACCTAAGAAGTTTCAAGTTCTGGGGTAAGCAGGCTATGTGTCTTAAGTCACCTGATCTTCACAAAATTCTTTTCAGTTAGGTACTATTACATATTATAGATGAGGACACTGATGCTCAGAGAGGTTGTGTGACTTCCCAAGGACATACAGACACTAAGCAGTAGATTCCCCAGAGTTGTTTTTTAATGCCATGGTCACCTGTACTGGACTTTGAACTTACTGCGTATGTTTTCCTGACAAATATCCATGGATTTCCCCCTCCCTTCTACTCCAAATGTCATGTCCCAGCACAGTGCCTGGCACAGGGGAGCTGTTAATCAATTTTACCCTCGATTCCTCCCCTGAACACCCCCTCCATCCCCACCCACCTCTCAGAAGAACCATCTCTCTCGGGTACTTCCCAAACCGGAGGATACCTAAGCATCACCTGGAGAGGGTTATTATAGTGTAGACTCTGAAGGTCTGAGGTGGGGCCCAGGAATCTGCATTTATAACAAATGCCCCATGTCATTCTAATGTTGGTGTTCCCTGGATCATACTTTGAGAAACACCAATCAGTAGGTTTCCAGGGAAATTAATTTTCCTTATTTAAAACATCTGTTAAAGTGGAGCACATGCATCCCAGTGTTTATAGCAGCAATGTCCACAATAGCCAAACTATGGAAAGAGCCCAGATGTCCATCAACAGATGAATGGATAAAGATGTGGTATATATACATATAATGGAATACTATGCAGCCATCAAAAAGGAGGAACTATTACCATTTTCAATGACGTGGATGGAACTAGAGGGTATTATGCTAAGCAAAGTCAGTCAGAGAAAGCCAAGTATCATATGATTTCATTCATATGTGGAATTTAAGAAACAAAGCAGATGACCATAGGGGAAGGGAAGGAAAAATAAGACAAAAACAGACAGAGATGAACCACAGAGACTCTTAATAAGATTTTAGGAAACAAACTGAGGGTTCCTGGAGGGGAGGTGGGTGAAGTATGGGGTAACTGAGCAGTGAGCATTAAGGGGGGAACTTGATGGAATGAGCACTGGGTGTTATATGCTACTGATGAATCACTGAATTCTACTCCTGAAACTAATAATACACTATATGTTAATTAAATGGAATTTAAATAAAAAAATTTAAAAAAACACCTGTTAAAAATATAAATGGTAAAAAAAATCAGAATGTTCAAAAGAGGGGCACCTGGGTGGCTCAGTCAGTTAAGTGTCTGCCTTCAGCTGTGGTCACAATCCCAGGATCCTGGGTTCGAGATCCATGTCAGGCTCCCTGCTCAGCGGGGAGTCCACTTGTCCCTCTGTCCCTCCCCCCAACCCATGCTCACTCGCTCTGTCTTTCTCTCTCAAATAAATAAATAAAACCTGAAAAAAAAAAGTTCAAAAGAGCAGAAAGTAAAAAATACATCTCTCCATGTACAAGGCTGCTCAGAGCAACAGTTTCAATGAGAGTGAAAAACTTAACACACGTGTCTGTCCCTACAGAATAGACCTAAATATAGTGTAGGTTATTTATTAGATTGGAGCTTACTTACAGAGGTTACTTACATAATATTTGTTGATGTATCTGTATGGGTGTATACAAGTGGAGATCTCAGATATAATGTAAGTGAATAAAAGCCATCTGCAGACCCAGAGAGTTTATGTGCATTACATAGCCCCCCCTAAATTCCTAATAGTAGTTGCATCAGAGGAAGAGAGAATATTATGTAAAAGGAAAATGGGGACCCTCAACTTTCTCTTTTATTGTAATAGATTAAAAAGATTGAAGTAAATTTGAGAAAATGTTAACATTTGTTAAATCGGAGTAGAGTGTACACAGGTGTTTCTTATTATTTTTTGTTTTTCTTAAATAAAAAAGAAAGCTGCCCTTGGCTTCCCTGCTCACCCAGTTTCCTTCCCCAAAGGCAGCCTGTTATTTTTCCTTTGTCCCTGTCAAGGTCAGTCTCAGCATTAACACACACCTGAGTCTAACCTCCATTCTTCCTCTGATTCTCTCCTACCCACTTCAGGACCTGGTCTTATTTCATTCTCTTTGGAATTTCAATCTATTCAGTCCCTTTCCCTGTAGGTTCTTCTTCTTCTTTTTTTTTTTTTTTTTAAGATTTTATTTATTCATTTGACACAGAGAGAGAGATTACAAGTAGGCAGAGAGGCAGGCAGAGAAAGAGGAGAGAGGAGGAAGCAGGCTCCCCGCTGAGCAGAGAGCCCGACGCGGGCCTCGATCCCAGGACCCTGGGATCATGACCTGAGCCGAAGGCAGCGGCTTTAACCCACTGAGCCACCCAGGCGCCCTCTTCTTCTTGACAAACATTCTCAGGTCTCTTATTTGAGAAAAGCTGCTCTCCCTTCTTACTCCCTCAAGACGAGAATTTTCTTTTGGTAGGATCCCAAGACAAGAGTTTTCTTTTGGTCGTTCCCAGGAGGACGGTATGGGCTCACCCCTCCCAGCTACTATGCCGACGCAGGACTCTTGTCGCCTCTCCTGGCTCCCCCCAACCACCCGTCTCCAGAGACAGAACTCATCTGGTGGTCCCCTTCTTGACCCTGTCCCCTGCCTAGACTTTCAGAAGCATTCCTTATCAGTCTCTTTTCTCACTTTCACACCTCAGCTGCCCTCCTCTCACGCCATCCTGGGGCTCTCCCATGCCCCACCAACTCTGTCTTCTCTTCTCTCTTATTTTTCTCTCCACTGACGACCTCACCAAGCCCCTAGAAGCCAACCCTCAATGCACATTGTGGGGAAGAGGCCTACTTCCTCTTGAATTCTCTTTCTGTGGCTTCAGAACCGCCTTTCCAACTGTCTGAGGGTCATGCCCACCTCAAAGTCCTACAGATAGAGCAAACTCATCCTGCCAAGTTCAAAGTATTTACTCACAGTAATTCTGCATTTCTGCTAGGTTAGTTCTTCCTAAATTTAATATGCATACAAGAGACCTGGGGCATCTTGTTGAACTGCAGCTTCTGGTCCTCTAAGTCTCGGGTGGGGCCTGAGGGTGTGCATTTCTAACAAGTACCTGAGTGATGCCTGTAGAACCCCCCCTCCCCCGCCCCCACACACACCAATAGTAAGATGCTAGAGAGATTTCCATTCTCCAGGTCAGGGCTCTCAACTCTGTCTTAAACTTAGAACTACCTGGGGCTCATACTAGGTATAACATGGTTTAAAAATATGCATACGGCTAGAAGATTCAAATTAATTAACTCTTCTTTTGCCTGGCCCCAGGCCAGACAAATGAATCAAAATTTCTTGGTGTGTGGCCTGGGCCACTTGTGTTTCATGAATAACTAAGTACCTATGCGGACTAGGATTGTGTGAAGGACTGAAGGGACAGTGGTAAGACAAAGTCCCAGTGGAGCTTACCTATTAGTGGAAATAGTGGTGATGAAACAGAAAAATAAGACATCAATATTGGAGAGCATTTCAGATAAGAGCTCTAAAGGAAAGAGTGAAGTTCTGAGTAGAAAAATCTGAGAAGGGTCTGTCTTAGGGTGGTCACGGAAGGCCCCTGCGCAGAGAGGACACCTGAGCTGAGAACTGGACATGTAAAGGCCTAAGAACAGAGAAGCATTTCAGGCTGAGGAAACGGTGTTTCAGGGAGAGGGAACAGCAAACGTACTGTGGCAGGTCCATGCTTGGTGAGGAATAGAAGGAAAGCCAGTGGCGTAGGTGGAGCGCAATAAGCAAGGGAGGAGCGGTGAGGGATGAGGCTTCAAGAGGCTAGAACCTGATCACAGGCCTGCGGAGCACCATCTTTCTAAAGACAGAGCAGCAGTAAGCCTCTAGAGGCTTCTACCCAAGCAAGGCCGTGTAATCTGACCTAAGCAAGCTGCTGTAGGAGGCCAAGGGTTAAAACAGGAGGCAGGTGTGAGTGGTGGCTTGGAACACAGTGGGAGTCATGGAGAACCCAGAAGAGGGCAGACAGAGCATAGAGCCTGGGGCAAGAAATAATGGAACTTGCTGATGAATGGAATAGGCCTAGGTGAAGTAAAGACAGAAAAGGACGTCTCTATTTTTCAGCTAAGACATTGCAGACATTTACTAAGATTTGAAATACTTGAGAAAGGGAGGCTGGGGGACTGGGTGGGGGAAATCAACAGTTATGTCTGGGACATCTTAAGTATTGGACACCCAAGTGGAGATGCTGAACAGGAAGTGGGACTTAAGATCTGTCTAGATTATCTTTCCAGCCTTACTTCTCACCCCCAAGAGCCCATTACATACGAACCAGTCCTAACTCAAAGTGTCCTGATCCCGGTTCTCACTGTGCATTTTCCTAATTCTGTCCCTTCCCATGCTGTATCCTCTGTCCAATGTACCTTTGATCTTGGCCTTCTGAGACCCTAGTCCCACATTACAAACCATCTCAAGTAACCACTGCTCCCTGATATCTCTGTCATCATTGAGCTGTGCCTCCTGGGAGCTCCCATAAACCCTGACGCCTTGTTTGTAACATCTGTCACACCCCCCGACCCCCATGGGTTATTTGTGTGTGATTACCTGCACTGCTGGGCTGTTAAGTTCCTGGAGGGCAAGGCTTGCTCCCAGTCTTCTACCTCATCCTCCATAATATCCAGAAATACACCCAGCACACAGAAGGCTACTCATTGAAGGTGTTGAATAAATGAGGATTAGGACACATTCTGAGATGATCCACTGAGGTTAATTTAGTCATCAGTGATCAAAGGAGACAGGTTTTCTTAACCCTGGAGGAACTGATGACTGCTGAGTCTCTGGGTCATTTATATGTGGTCATTTATAGGTGGTCATTAACTACCTAGTACGATGCTAAAAGTCTTGACACACGCCTGCCATTATTTGTCTCTACATAGTAATGCATGCTTTAGGCCAAGAGTATATTGTTTTTAAAAACTCTGACTCTCATGTGTGAACTCACTGAAGAGGCCTGTTGTTGGAAAAGCTGGTGGTATGTTCCTTCCCAAGACAAAAACTCCCTTTGTAATTATCACCACTGCTGCCCAAGGCCCAAGTTGCTAAGACTGGACTGTGGTTCGCTTTGCTTTCTGCAGGTGCATGTCTATCACACTGGGGCTCTAGAAACTGGTGTTGAGCCCAGGTCGGTTTATAGCCTCATGCCCATTTTGTCCATGAGGTTTCATTATAATCAGGTTGATTTATTATAGTGTACTTTGCCTCGAGGCATGCAAGGCATGGACTCAGTACTAGGGAAGAGATAATGACAGATCAGACACTGAGCAGTGGGCTCTTGGTGCACAAGCTGATAGACACCGAGAAAGTAAGAGAACAGCAAGACAAAAATGGAGAGTAGGGGCCACAAAGGGAGGCTGGGTGTAGCCAGAGCTCACTGGGCACCAGAAGTAAGGGATCACTCCTGCAAGAAGGGCATGGGTGGAGGCTGAGTGAGACTAACAGAGAAACAAAACCAGAACTAATGGAGAAGTAATGGAGGCTGTGGGGGGCAAATGGTCAAAGCACATGGTCATCTACTGAGCATTGAGCATGTGCCAGGTGTTGTGATAAAAGCTTTATACAGCTTGTCTGATTTACTTTTCCCACAACTCATAGTAGATCTTATTTAACCCATTTTACAGATGAGAAGCTTGAGGACTGAGAAGTTCAATAACTTACTCAGGGTCGCAGAGCTAGAATAGATGAGCTGGGATTCAGACCCAGGTCTGTTGGACACCGAAGCCTGTGTTCGTTAACGACTGCTTTATGCTACCTGCTGATACGGATCGAGGCGCATTTGCTTCCAGCAAGCCTGCTGTAGGTTGAGAAACACAGTGTCTTCCAACACCCCAAAGAGCAAGGTACTGAGTGATGAGCTAAGTTAGAGGTGTTGTTCAGAAGCCCTGCTGTGACTGAGCCGTCTGCCGGGGCTGAGGGTGCTCAGGGCGGAGATGCTCTCATCCCTCATCAGGGAATACTCACTCCATTGTGTCGGGCCCCACCTAAATGTTTTTTTATTGTCTGCTCCTCACCATGAGTAATGCCACTTTCCATTTTAAGCTGGGAGCTTCAGGAGATGACCGCGTTCTAAGCCAGAGTTGAAAGCTAAGTGCTGCCTGGGGGATTACTCACCCACTTCAAGACGCGGCCAACATCGCACCCTCCCACTCAAGATGCTGCTGGAATACCTCTTCCTTGCCAAAACCTAAAGGAAATCTGGCTTCCCCTAGAATCAGACTGGGAATGGTGCCAGGTTATCAGAAAGCTGGCAAGTTAACTGATTCTCCAAGTGAAACTACTGTGGTTGTTCTGGTCCCTGCCTGTGTGGTAAGGTTTGCTTGCTTGTTCATTCATGTGGCATAGGCTGAGTGCCTACTACGTACCAGGCACTCTGTTCCACGAGAGAGATACTGTGGTGATCTAGATGGCTTTAGTCCTCGTCCTCAGGGAGCTACTGTTCTGAGGCAGCTGAGCAGACACTTACAGCAAGACGTCATAACCGGCAGACTGTAAGAAATGACAGGACGTGAGAAGCTCAGAGAGTCTGAAGCACTCACAGCTGAAGGATTTATGCCAGAGTAGGAGCTGGCTAGGTTTCTTAATTGTAAGCAACCAAAATTGACTTTGACTGCTAATCAACAGAAAGAGAATTTAGAGAAGCTGGGGCTGCCCCAAGAAGCACCGGGAAGGGGTGGTGGTCCAATATCACAGGAAGGGTGTAGCCAGACCAAGACCCTGGGGGGTAGGTAATCCCTCAAATAGGGGATGTGGCTTCAGATACTGGGCAGTGAACAGGATGACAAATGTCCAGGACAGCAGGTAGAAGTAGAGAAGGTAGGGAGGAGAAGCCTGTCTCAGAATGACCTAAGAGAGTCTGAGTCACAGAAACCAAAAGGAACAGCTTTAAAGAGAGCACTGGCTTATTGAGAGAAGCAGGCAATGGGGCCAGGCAGCCTGGCTCCCAGGGGTTTCCGCAGGGAGTGAAGTTTCCTGTTCAACCAGACTTTGAAGCTTCTGCGGGGAAACCAGCCCTGAGCTGCAGGTAAGGAGGAATGACATTCTAAGCCTTTCCCTTTTGTTTTAGGGCTCCTGGGGCCATTCTGGAAGGCCCCATCTCAAAGGATGCCTTGAACTTATAAAAACCAGCTAAATCAGAAAAATGCTCTCCCTATCACCATTGGGAAAGAAGACAGGGACAAGCCAAGGAGATAATGATGATAACAGCCGACACTGACTGCTTGTGCTAACATGAGCTTACGTGCATTATTTCATTTACTCCTCATAATAAGCCTATTAGTTTACAGACAAACAGACGGAGGCACAAAGATTGTAGATGACTTGGCCAAGGTCCCATGGTTACCAGATGGTGGAGCGGGAGGCAAACGCAGATCTGCTTTACTGTAACTAGAGTCTGCTGACAGGAACCACAAGAATGGAAAGGTCAGCGGAAGAAAAACGGTTATGGCAGGAGAAAGAACTTTTTCTTCCTGTGCTAAGTGTATCATGAAGGATTGGAAGCCTAGGCCCTTACCTCTTACCTCTCACATGGGTACCATATTGAATCCTAAGGATAGCCATTGCTCCCAAGAGAGAAATTTTCAAATTTTATCTGAAGGGGAAAAGGCCTGTTTTCCTAGAGGGAGCCTTGAGGGAGGAACTTGTAGCAGTAAGTCAAGGTATTGACCCTTAGACTACAGTGAGAGGTATATACAGCATTTTTAATGGATTTTTAAAAATAGAAATTTCTCTAATTATACAAACAATATATGGTATTTTGGGGAAAAATGAGGGAAATATGGAAAAACAGAAAGAAAACAAAAGTCACCTGTAACCTTACCATTCAGTGACAGCTGTTGTCACATGTGTATTTGTGTTTTGTGTGTGTGTGTAATTTGTACTCTCACTTTCCAACGTGCATATATTCATATGCACGTGCATATGTCATATTGTCTTGTAAAATCAGTTCTTCATATCTGAAATAATTGTTATTGCCTTGATTTCAACAAGGAAAAACCGTATCAGAGTCTTCCATTTTTCAAATCTACTAAGTGACTATTAGTTCATAGAGTAGTAGAGTGTGGTATGTAATGCAAGCCTATTTGTTCAAATAAGTGTGTAGATGGCATGGGGCTCTCTGGGATGGACTGCATAGAGCATATGTGAAAATGCCTAGTTCTTTAAGGAGAACGTGGTTGTTCATCATTCACTGACATTTCTAACTGGTAAGCATTACCTGAAAAATGTCTACTATAATGAGTAACCTCATCATTTATTAGATAACCATTTATTTAGCAGTAGAGATTTATTTCATCATTGACCATATGGGTAACATTAAAAAATGTTATGTAGATAGAAACTAGAAGAGCAGTTTCTAGGACTGAGCTTTGAGTGGAATCCTGGTTCTGATTCCACCTCCCCTTCTCGGGTCTAGGGGACTTCATCTCCTTCAACGTTCCCGCCAAAGGCGGTTCAAAACCCCTGAATCCAACACACACAGAAACTTTGCTTTCTTGGGCAGGAGTGCAGCTGGGCCTCTCCAGTCCTCTCTATTTCGTCCAGGAGCCCATGTGGCCCAAACCGGCCCACAGCCAGGTCTGGTAGACCCTGTTTTTGTCAGCTCTTGGCACATCCAGTGCCCTCCACCTCTTGCCCTCTCCCCCTACCCATCAAGACAAAGTCCTACCAGTTCAGGATCCCTGCATCTTTCCTCTGTGCAGCCCAGACATCTGGTTTGAGTTGAGAGTCAGTGGCCGGTCAAGCGCCTGCACGATGCAGTTGGATTTGCTGATGTAAACAAAGGAGATTGCATGTGAGTTTTCTGACCCAGAAAAGGCCCCACAGGACGATCCCCTCAGGCCTCCATCAGGACTTTTTAACCTTGTCCAAGGGGACAAGGAAAATGAACTTGAGTTTAGTTAATGAGCTACAGCCAAGAGAGAAGCAAAGCACTGGGGCCGTCTCTTTCCTTCCCTGTCTCCATGTAACCCTGCTCTCAGTGGGCCAATCCTCAGCCTGAACTGAGGCCACATGGCTGCCGGGCACGCCATGCGGGGCCTCGGGGAACCAAGGGTTAGCGGGCTCCTCCACTCATGGTGGGCGCCTTCCTTCACTCCCCCCAGTGCAGGGCTCCCTTCTCCCCTTGCTTTTCGCTCTGTGTTTCCATGCTTTGCTAGATTTTATCTTTACTTACAAAAGCAAACAGTTCATACCTAAATTTATGTTTTAACAGTGAATCATCTCTGCCCCCCCATCTATTCCCTTTTTAGCTCCATGAAATTCCTGGGGTTCCCTTCACATAGCCATTTGCAAACAAAAAAACTAAATGATAATTCAGATCGAAAGACCTCCTAACTCTGGGAGTGACTGAACTTCTGCAGTGCTCAAGAGCTCAGTTTTTTCATCTATGAAAACGAGAATAACAGTATGCTCCATCCTGCCACATGACATCATGAGATAACATCTAGGAAGCCCTTCATAAGACAGCACAAATTAATTAGACTTTAAGGTTATAAACTTTTTTTTTTTAATTTCCAAACATGCTATATTTTGCTCATTCTTACTTTTACAATTACCTTCTGTGGCAGCTGCTGCTGGTTATATATTTCCAGTAGCAATACCAAATTTCCATGTGATATAAATTCCAGTTTGAATAGTAATTCAACTTTAAACATCCTAGTTAAATGGTAATTAAAGATACATTCGAGCTGCATATATCTAGATTAATCAGGACAAATCGTTCTGTATATATGGAAAATGAACCCACTAGAAGAAAGAAATGACCAAGGAAACAAGAAACCCCAACCAACCCCTAAATCAACCGACTAACCAAGCAGGCAGCAAAAATCTCAGAGCGAACGTAGACATCTGTGGCACTGTGTTGGAGGGACCATACAAGATGATTTTCAATAGCTTTTTACCACAACCAAGACCAAAACAGCCACATCAGGCATTTAGTGCTCCCGGCACTGCTTCTTCCTGGGCCCCCCACAGCTTGCTTTTCTTATCCTGCCATCCTCACTAGAAAGCCTCAGGCATCTAACATTCTTGACTAGAACCATCTGGGTGCAGGTCTCCCTCAAGAGTTCTATGCTATGAATTACATTCCTGTTGCAGAAATCAAGACTTTTTTTTTAAGATTTTATTTATTTATTTGAAACAGAGAGCGAGTGAGCCTGCACAAGCAGGGAGAGCGGTAGGCAGAAGAGGAGGGAGAAGTAGGGTCCCCACTGAGCAGGGAGCCCAATCTGAGCCTTGATCCCAGGACCCTGGGATCATGACCTGAGTGGAAGGCAGACGCCCAACCAACTGAGCCACCCAGGCACCCCAAGGCTCTTCTTAAAATGGGTGTATTTTTAAAATATTAGCCAGAAATCATAGTTATTCGATTTAATAAACGTCAGCAAGTATCCACTAGGCATCTACTAAGTGCAAGACAAGAGTGTGTCCACAGGGGAAGGGAGTGCGTAACATCCAATCCCTGTCTTCAAGGAGTTGAGATGTCACCAGCAAGGCCAACCAGAGGATGCAAGTAACTCTCATTGCTGGGCAGAATGTAGTGACTGCCACAAATGGCGCCAGCCAACACGCTGCAGGAGGAAACAATGAATTTAAACTTGGTGAGGATCAGGACAGGTTCAGAATGGAGGCAGCACTGGCCCTCAGAGAAGTATCTGGACTTTGAAAAAATTAGATGAACTCTGGTGCCCCCCAATTGGTGAATTATTATCCTGTGTCTTTTCTGGGCCAACAACTGAAAGAAAGTTTAGCATCCTGACTTTTCTTCCCCGAAATGGGCCAGCTCCTTGCTCCTGAGGATCACGAAGTGTCTCCCAGCTGGGGAAACACACTAGGACACACGGGGCTCTGCACACATCCCTGACCCACCCAGTGAACTCCTGCTCATCCTCAAAGGTCGCAGCCCAGCATGACCTCCTCAGAGACACCCTACCATTCTCCCTCTGCTGGTGCACTCCCCCTCTCCGGCCATGGGTGTCTGATTTCAATGGACAGACAGAGGAATTGGCACTGTTTCAGGTTGTCTTAGTCAGCTATTCACTTTTTAAAAATGCAGTATCTCCCCCTACAGGAAAAAAACTAGACAAGGAAAGCGGGACTTGGCTTTTCTGTTGCCTCTGTGTCCTCAGTGCCTGATAAATCACAGTAATTAATAAGTATTTGTTGAATGAATTAATGAATACTAATAGATCAACTCATCTCTCCCCTGGTTATTTCATCTCTCTGATCTGTTAGTTTTTGCAGGGAGAGAACAATGGTTTTAGAAAATATGTAGGATTAATGTCACATGGATGTAATCAATCAAAAATATTCTTACTTGGGACCGGCTGGCTGGCTTTGGTGGTAGAGCGTGCGACTCTTGATCTCGGGGTTGTGAGTTCGAGCCCCACATTGGGTGCAGAGATTACTTAAAATCTTTAGAAAAATATATTCATCCTGGGGTTCAGTATGACAACTGGCAATTAGCACAGTTCCTCAGGCTTTGGTTCATAAGGTTTTCAGTGAGACTCACACACTGCTCGGCACAGTATAGCTCGTCATCCCCCTCCTGCCCTCATTCCTTTCAGCAACCATTTAGTAAGCATGTATTATGTACCATGACTGTACGAGGCACTGCAGTTACAAAGCTGAGTGCCACAGACAAGGGCTCTGCCTTAACAGACCAAAGTCGAGGGGGAGAAAGAGTCCAGGAAATAGCACCCGTTAAGAACAGAGGGATTAGGGGTACCCCACCCCCAGGAGGCCTAGGCCTGGTCCTGGGGCTGGTGGTAAAGGAAGGCTTATTTGAGGTGAAGTCTGAAAAAGAAGTAGGAATGTGCTGGGGGTGGGAGGCAACATTAGCAAAGAGAGCTCCAGGCCAAGGGAAAAGCAAGTTCACAGGCCCAGAGGTGAGAGCAAGCTTGGCACACTTGGAAAATGGAAGCTCACTTTGTTAGAGGCGACTGAAGGGTCTGATGCCAGGGAACATGGGCCTTTTTATTCAACACTAAGACCAAGAGAGCGTGGAGGCAGTGTGGGTCACTGGTTGTGCCTTGGGAAATGACTGGAATGTAAGCTCCATGGGGTAAGGACACTGCCAGCTTTATTCACCATCTGAAAATGGGGCCAGGAACACAGAGGATTCTTAATAACCATTTGCTGACTGAATGAATGAAGTGCCCTGAGATGACCTCAGCCATCTCCTCTAAGTGTCACCAGGCCCCAAGGCCTCATGAGACTAGGAGGCATCTAGAAAGCTGGCTGGTCTACTCCCTCCCCTCGAGGCTGTCTGACCTGCTCTTAAAACTCTCAGAGGTGACACCATCTTGTATAAAGTATAGTAGCATGACTCGGAAATTCAGTTCTTGAGGTCACACACATGCAACTGAGGTGCAGACAAGCTGTCCCGTCATTTGGTGAGTCACAGCAGGATGGACAGGAGCAGGGACAAGAGTCCTTAATGCTCAGACTGGCAAGGGTGCTCTGTCAGGCAGCAAGTTAGGCAGCAAGGGTGCTCTGGCTCCCCAGCGTTACTCGTTGCCTGTGAAGATGCCTGGTGCCTCATTTCTCAATCGGCTAGTGAAGATCAGTGAGACCCACATTCTCAAAGCAGTACCATCAAGTGCAGAAATTGTATAGTTGGCAGTGAGGAATTTAAAATCTAAGTTTCTCTCCCACCTCTCAGTACCATGCCCTGGCTGAATGCCACCGTCTCTCTCAGAGAAGGCTACTGCGCCTGTGATCCAGGAGATCCTGGCTGAGAAGCTGGGAAGAGTGGACACCACATTTGGCCTAGGCCCACCTCTCTCATCCTATCTGAGGTCCCGCCGCCTCTCACTTGGGCTGCTGCACCTGTTTCCTGCTTCTGCCTCACCTCTCCTACTTCTCCACTGAGCAACCAGAGTGACATTTTTAAAAAGCTAATCTGATCATGTCACACTCCAGCCCACACTGCTCAGTGGGTTTCCACAGTCCTTCAGAGAGAAGTCTCCAGGGCTCTGCATGGCCTGACCCTGCCATCTCCAGCCACAGCCATCTCTCCTCAGCCAGAGCAGTCTATTTTCTCCCCAAGTGAAACATGCTCTTCCTGGACTCAGACCTTTGAACATGCTCTTCCTGCTACCTTCTTTTCCCTGCTCACTAGGAATATAAAGAAATATAAAGACTAGGAAGTCTTCCCATCTCTCAGGCTGAGTAGGTCATTTATTATCTAATGCCCATGGTACCCTGGACTTAAATGCAACACTCATTCACCCAGTTCACTGGGAATCCCTTTTATGGTGGGCGTTCCCCACTAGAATGCGAACTTCTGGAGGTCTTTGCATCTGCTTTGTTCCCCACTACATGCCTCATGTCTGGCACAGTGGAAGCTCATCAAGTGAATAAATGAGGACTCCAATCTTTGAACTGTCGGGAACAACCTGCCTGATTAAAACAACAGGCAGAGGGAAACAGAAATATAACAGAACCTCATTGCATTCCTAAGCTAAATGACCTCCCCCCAACCCCCGCCCCAGCGGAGGCCTGATTTCCTCTTATCATGCGTGTGTATATTGTGACGAGGCCTCAGTTAATTCTTCAGAACTGGTTTCTGGTTGAGTTCAGAGAAATATGGGCCTTGCCACGACATGCCACCATGGTCAGTAAGCCAGAGCTCTGAGACAATCCAAATCAAGTCAAGATGCATTGGTGTGCCTGTCGGCGGCCTGTGCCCCTGCTGCATTGACAAGCAGCCCTCCTGTCCCAACCTCACACAGCAGAACGAGGCCAGAAAGACCTGGAGCCTTCACTCGTTCTGTCTTACCTTCTATCTTATTTTCTTCACCCCAGCAAGGACAAACAATAATTCAGTAAAGGAAATATGAGTAATGGAAAGAAAGAGAAAAAAATAAACATATCAAAATGGGCAGTGTCCCTTGGGCCACTGCTTTTAAAGAAAACAAGGAGAGTAGATTTGGAGACATTTCAGTGACTCTGCTATAAAGGAGAAAAAATAATCAAGCTGGCCTCTCCTTTTCTAGGCTGGATTCCTTCTCTCTCTCTTGCTGTAGAAAGAAAGGATTTCCCAGGCCAGGGGTTGTCCGCTCTGGCCTGCATCAGAATCCCGTGGGGAGATGTGCTGAGCTGCCCAGTGCCAGCCCCAGCTCAGGTCCAGTGAATGAAAACCCCTGGGGGAGGGGCCCTCACACGATGCCCACCCCCCACCCCCCAACAGGGAGGGCCCTCTCTGAGGAACAAAGCTCAGGAGGCAAAGGCAGAGTTCTGCCCTGTGCCCAATGCTATAAGGTCCAGCTCCGGTAAGAAACTCAGATGTGCTCCTGGGGTCCCCAGAGTCAGGTACTGAAAAGCTTGTTTAAAGTAAATGGAAAAGGCCGCCTGGGTGGCTCAGTGGGTTAAAGCCTGTCTTCAGCTCAGGTCATGGTCTCAGGGTCCTGGGATCAAGGCCCATATTGGGCTCCCTGCTCAGTGGAGAGCCTGCTTCCTCCTCTCTCTCTGCCTGCCTCTCTGCCTACTTGTGATCTGATCTCTCTCTGTGTGTCAAATAAATAAATAATCTTTTAAAAAATCTTTAAAAAAGTAAATGGAAAAGGCCTAAGAAAATCAAAAGAATTAGTACAACACAGACAGCTTTATGAAACAACGAGCAATCTACCTGTGGACCCCTTGTGTGGCTTACCCTGTTTTGGTTAAAAACCTGGCAGGGGCTTCGTTAGCCAGACCTCAGGAATTGCGAGAGGAAAGAAAAGTCCTCTGAACAAAGCAAGCACTTCTCTCCTCTGTGGAAGGGTGGAGTGGGGCTTAATCCAGAGAAAGCCAAGCAGCCTTTACAGCGTGATCCCCCTCTCCCCGCCCACTGAATGAAAAGAATAGGGGAGCAAGAGGCTCCACAGCCCAAACCCAGGAGGGAGGCTGGTCTTTTATGAATTCCCAAAACATTAAAGACAGTCGTGATCCCATTTGTGGGGAGCTTATCCCTTGCTAGGCACCACACGCTATTTACTTTACACGCTCCGACCGAATATGATCCTTACAACAACCCTGTGAGCAGGTACTATTCACGTGAGGACATGGATTCAGGGAGCCGGAGAGGCTTGCCTGCAGTCACACATCTAGCTGTGAAGGGGTGAGTCAGAGATAATATCCGTCGGTCTGAATCACAGTGATTTCTTAACTTGTATCTTGGCTGTTTCTTATTTTAAATACAAGGACAGACACCACTTGGAATGCGACACGAGCAAGAATTCTCAGTCGTCTGCTGTTTTTATTTGGCTGTGCCAAGCCTCACCTCTGCCTGGGAGATGAACCAGGTTCTTAGTTCAGTGTCACTGACGGCCTTTAATACATTGTGCTCTGCAGCAGGCACAAAAGCCCCAGATTTAATAAGTGGGAGATGAGGTCCCCTTGCAAGAATTACGGTAAATGGACAAATTCACAGTGGATTAAAGAGACAGACATAAAGCACTGATGGGTAGTTTTACCAGAGGTCTGGGAATTGCTGGATTATACGGAGTTGTCAATGCCAGCAGATTGAGAGGAGCCGAGGTTTGACCTGAGGTCAGGACTGGTCTGTCAGAGCAGAGAGGCTAGGGTGGTGCAGCAAAGGAGTAAAGAGGCCAAGCGTCGGTCAAAAGACAACTCCAAGGCTGCCCACAGCCAGTGCTGCTTCCGGGCATTCTGCTCCCCCTTAGTCCCGGCCCTGTGGACTCTGGCAAGTGCCCAAGCCCACGCTGGAAAAGCAACCCTCGGCTTGGGTCACACGTCTAGAAACGCCTGCGGTGAAATCCCAAGAAGGGCGCTGTGCACCCTCAGAGCACCTTGAGGCAAGGGCAGCAAGGCTCCCATTTTATGAGGTGACTTTGAAACCAAAGTCAGCAGGTCTGAAACTTTCAAATTAATTTCTCTTCTACTTTGAAGAGCAGACATATAAATCAAAAAGCACATGTAAGCCAAGGAGTAAAAATGGAACTTAAACCCATCATAGGTAGAAACTTCCTGAGTATTTTGAGTGAAAACCTTAGTAAAATGTACATGCTTTCCCCAGCAATTCCATGTCCATAAATCCTTCCCAGGGGAGCGGAGGGTACAAGGGAGGGGGTGCAAGGATGACTATAGCAGTTGTGTTTGTAATAGTGACAAACAGCACACAACCAAGAGTCCAACAGGAGAACATTAGCTCACAGAGTTTTACATGTCCACTACATGGAATCCTATAATCCTCTGGAGCCATTACAAATGCAGATGTAGATTTATGTTTATTAATGAGGAAAATAATCCTAAATGTATTTAGTCAAGTCGGCTTATAAATAAGCAGATTATAAAACAATTTATATATATAAAATTTTACAAAGTGGAATCAGGTGATTCTACTTTCCTCAGACCAAGCCTGAATCAACTGAACAGAACTGAAATCATATGGAATTAAACTCTCTGATCACAATGTAATTAACCTAGATATCAAAAACTATAACATAACTAGGAAAATTGCAAATATTTTCAATTAAACAACACACTTTGAAATAATCCATCAAAAGAACATTTATAGGGTAAAGGGAATTTATGGAGTAATTTAAGCTGAATAATATACAAAATATAGCATACGAAAATTTGGGGAGGCAACTAAAACAATTATTAAAGGGAAATTTTACCTTTAGCTGCTCATATTAAAAAAAATTAAGGCCCAATATTAATGACCCAATATTCTGCATGAAAATAAATAAATAGAGGTGCCTGGGTGGCTGTCGGTTAAGCATCTGCCTTTGGCTCAGGGCATGATCTCAGTGTCCTGGGATTGAGCCCTTGCTCAGCGGGGAGCCTGCTTCTCCCTCTGCCTGCCGCTCCCCCTGCTTGTGCATGCTCTGATGAATAAATAAAATCTTAAAAAATTTATTAAAATAAATAAATAAATAAATAAAAGGGCAAAGTAAAGTAAAAGTAAGCCAAAATAACAAAAATGAAAAATAAAGATAGCAACAAAATAGAAATCAGGCAAACAATGCAGAAATCTAAGAAAGCAGAAAGCTGTCTTTCTGTTTCAGAAAATCTGAGATATTCCTGTATATAAGGTCCTTTGTAAAAGGCTTCTATCCCTATGAACAGACACGTTAACAGCAGTTATCTTTGGCTGATAGGATCAGGGACAGTCTTTAAAGACTTCTTATTGAAGTTCATCTGTATTTTCTTGTTTTTCTATTTGTCTTTTTTACTTGAGGGCTCCTAAGGGGACTGATACCTTCTGCTTATTTGCTGAAAAGCAGCGACAGACCCTAACTATTAACCCTTTGTTTCCCAAAGGAGGGGCAGGGAACCCTGATGGTACAGAAGTTCTGAGTGGTACGAAGGTATCTCTCAATCACACTGCAGAGAGAAAGTGAGCCCCTTTGAAGTTTCCTTCAGTTACTATGACTGTATTCAAGGAGACAGCTCTGGTTTGGTGCAATTATGTTTTCAATTGCTTCCCTCTCTTTGCAAGCAAAAGGGCTGCCAGGGCAGGAAGCAGAGCCCAAGCAGATGCCAACCCTCGGCTGCCCTTCACTGTACTTATCTCGAGACTGCCTTCTGTTCACGGGATGCTTTTGCATTAATAGTCGAGAGGGAAAGCTTCCTTTAAACAAGGAAATGAAACTGTAGTTTAAATAAAATTCACAAATAGTAATTTAAATCAGTAGTTTAAATAAAATTCACAAATAAGAAATTTGATAAGGGGATAGCGATCAAAATCATGAAGCTAGCACACCTGTATTGCGGTCCCAAGGAAAGTGGTGTGAAACTCTGGGGAGGAAGAAACTGCCCCTGGGGGTGTATCAGTGTACACCGGACTGTCCCCACAGGACCCTCAGGCCTTTATTGCTGTCTGTCTTGTCACTGCAGTATAAAAACAACAGCATGGAAATAGTAAATGTGCAATTTGCTCAGGTGATGGCCCAGGCAGTAGGAAGACCATTTCAGAACAGGATTCCAAGTCCAGATAAATCCTGCCGGGAGGATGATTGACGTGGGAGGTTTCTAAGAGCAGATAACATTTCTTTGCAATGTTTGCGCAGAGGAAAGAGGCCCTTCCACAGGAAGAAGGTCAAGGCCGGTCTATTTTTATAAAAGCATTTCAAGTGGTGTTGTGGACTTATTTCCTGTGGTTCCCAGGAATCCTGCAGCAGGCTCCCAGGAGGATGTTGGTGATAGGGAGCAGAGACTTGCGGAGTGACAATCAATAATTATCTCTATATTTGCTTCACTTTTTCCAATAAAAATAATTTGGGGGGAAAACACTTACTCTAGAAGAGCAAAGGTCACGACAACAAAGAGCCCTCCCCAAAGGGCTGGGGATAAGATTAAATAAGCATGGCTTCTGCCCTCTAGGAACGTACAGTCCACTGGGGGAGGAAGACATCAGACAGGTCAACACACGGATGGATATATACTTAATTACAAATGGCGGGAAGCACTGGGAAGGAAAGAATAGGAAGTACAAAAGAGACTAATGGAGGCGGGGGTGGGGGCAGAACTTAGATTGGAAAGTCAGGGAAGACCTTTGAGGAGGTGGCTTCAGCTGTCATCTGAAGAGTGAGGAGGAGCCAGCCAGGGGAAAGTGCTAGAAAGTGAACAATGTGTATGAAGGCAGCCATGTGGAAGAGACCACACTTGCCTCAAGAATCCAAGAGAAGACAGGAGTGGAGGAGTGACTGGAACACAGTGGGCAAAGGAAGGGAGTGGTGGGACGCCAGGCCAGACCATCCAGAATCTTGCAGGCCATGGTAAGGATTCAGATTTTACTTTAGGGAAATGAAAATCTACAGAAGGTTATAAGCAAGAAGTTGATGTAGGTTTTCAAAGATCCTTCTGACTCTGTATATAAATGATGGGAGGGGCCATGGACTAAAGAGGAGGCTATTTCAGAAGTTAGGACAGCAGACTGGACTGGGCGTTGACAGTAGGAACTAAGTACATAAATTTGATAGCTCTTAAGTTGACCATAAGAGCTTAGGAATTCGACCACCATACAGGGCTGGGACTAAGGTGAGGCAAGGGAGACACTTACTTTGGGTACAGAATTTACTCAGAAACCAAGATAAATAATATTTTAGTGCAATATTTTTTAAAGTTTACTTACTTATTTAAGTAATCTCTAGACCCAATGTGGGACTCAAAGTCATGACCCTGAGATCAAGAGTTGCATGCTCCTCCGACTGAGCCAGTTGGGCACCCCCTTAGTGCAATATTTTTTAAAAAATCAAATTTAGGGCCAAATAATCCTGGATTAAAAAAATATCAGATTTCTTTTTTTTTTTTTTTTAAGATTTTATTTATTTATTTCACAGCAGGAGAGAGATCACAAGGAGGCAGAGAGGCAGGCAGAGAGAGAGGGGGAAGCAGGCTCCCTGCTGAGCAGAGAGCCCGATGCAGGCCTCGATCCCAGGACCCTGAGATCATGACCTGAGCCGAAAGCAGAGGCTTTAACCCACTGAGCCACCCAGGCGCCCTCAGATTTCTTTTAAAAAGACAGGATCAGCAACAGTGCTGTGCCAAGCCTCAGAAGGAGCCTGAGGCAAAAGGAAAACGTCTGTAATACTGATCCTGTCTGTACTTAAAACTTTGATATTTTGTTCGTTTCCTCACTCTTGTTCTAGCTAAGCTGACCTTCCCCACCTGTAAACCAAGAGGCTACCATGTCACCTTCTACTCTTAAAATAGATACTATGCAAAGAAAACTAATGACAAAAGTCATCATAAGCCCCCTGGTGGTACAGATGCTCTTCCTTTTCCTGATTCTGAGGCAGAAAGTACATCATAGTCGCTCCATAAATATTTCTGATAATGTTAATGGCTGACATCTATCAGGCTCTCCTTATGTCAGGAACTTTGCCAGAAACTGGTAAATACAATGATTTCATTTTACGCTCACACCAATCGTGTGAGGTAGGTACAGCATTATCCCTGTTTTACCATGACTGGCATATACTTGGTTAACATTTAGTGAATACAGGAAGAAAGAAAGGTTGCACAGATCGAAGGTTAAACGAGAGAAAAGAAAAAGATGGGCCTCATACTATTCCTTAGAAGTCCTATCTGGATAACAAGTGACTCCAACTCTCTTGGCAAACACTCTTCTCTAACACACACTAATTACCACACTTAAATGGACCTGTACATTAAACTAAACTTAAATACCACCTTTTCCCATAGGGATTATTTTTGTAAGTGTTTTAAACCAAACAGCTTTTCTAAGAACATATTTCTTGAATTCATTCATTCCCAAATATTTACTGAGCAATCACTGTGCATCAGGCACACATGTGGGTGCTGTCATGTGTGAGCAAATTAAACCTCAATGTGGGTCCTCATGAGGCTTATAATCCACTCTGTGTATATGTGTGTGCATGTTGGGAGCTGTGTTGGCAAGAGACAGTCAACAACTAGGAAGCAAACACAAACATAAGATCGTAAATTAGCATAAGTGTTATAGAAATAGAGACAGGGAAGTGAGGGGAGCTACCCTAGATAGGGTGGGCCCAACACAAGTAGACTCAGGGAGGCAGATATCCTGCTTCCCATATGTCGCTGAAAATGCTGTGTGAAGAATTTTGGCATATCAGATCAACCAAATTCCCACCACAGAGTGTGAAACTTTATAACCTAAAGACTTACTCCTATTGAGGACAGTTTTGAAAAGCAACACTATTAATTTATTTTCTACCCAAACACATCTATTGAAAAGGTCTTCCCACCAATGAAGGGGTCAAGAATACAATACTGGAAAACACTAGAAAATGTTCTGCCTTCTGTCTGCCCCACCCCTGTGGGCCCATTTAAACGTCTAGATTTATGGAATTCCAGAGAAGCCCCTTGAACCCGCCAACACCGAGGAGGAACCAAGGAATGTAGGACCTTTGAAAGCCGGCAGAAATTATGCACAAAAAGATGGCAGCCTAGCAAAGTAAGAAATCCCTCTGATGTTTCTTCTTGCTTCCTCTTGCCTAATCTACTTTCAGAGGCCAGTAATGTAGAAATTCTCCATTTCTCAAACAACCCCACCCAACAGAGTAGCACTTTGATCTCGAAAGCATGAGTGAGGAGCAGGGGATGGTGCAGGGTATTAATGGCTTTGAAAGGTCAGTCAGAAAAAAAGAAATAAACAAGGAGAAGAACCATGAGGAGTTGAAGGAATGAAAGCAAACCCTGCTTTGAACTACCTGCCAACTTGAAAGCAAACTCCCCTGAGATGCCATGGTTGACAAATGAGCATACTGTCAAGGTTACTGGCACCTACCTATGCTTGCATGTGCAACGAGCACCTTCCTGGAGAAGCTAGACACCTGGGGCAGATTTATCTTAGTTTACCCTCTTGGATACAAGATTTCAACACGCTTCCAAGCTCTTTCATCCCTTATCAAACCCCAGTCCTTGCCCGGGGCCTTCGGTGATATTCTCTTACTTCATCTCCTTCCCATAAAACCCACCTGGTTCCTGCCAACAGCTGGGCTTCGGGTAGGGCTGTCTGTAGAATACCAATGACATGGCCACAGGACTACGGGAGCCACTGTGCCTGCTGAAACAGGGCAAAATGTGCAGATGGGAGAATGGTCCCTTTTGGACTTTTTGTGTGGGATCAAAGAGAGCTGGCAAGTGAAAGGAGTCTCTAAAAATAGCCAAAGTCCTTAAAAAGAAATCATGCAAAAGGAAACAAGGTTTATACTGTCCTAATGTAGACTCTGCAAAAACTAAGCCCTGGGAGGCAGGCGCTGGGACAGCTTATTACTTTCTTCCTGCCCTTTGGCGGAGACACCCACTGGGTCCCTTCGCAAATCCCAGGCCCTTCTCCCCGCCTGCTTCCTGCACAGTGCTAGAAGCCTCTGCAGGAATGTAGCTCTCCTGGGGCACAGCTGGGGCCTCCATGGCCCACTTTCAAGATCCAGAATAGACTCTGACATGTGAAACGAGCTCCATGGGGTTTACAATCCTCCTTCATATCCAAGCATCTTAAACACAAAACCTCACGCCGGGATTGCTAACCATTCTTCCAGAGACGCCTGTAGATCATCTGTCTGGCAGAAATGTGAGTTTTGTCCTTTTTACTCTTCAGTGTTTTGAATGCGCATGGGGCCCTTGGAAATGAGGCTGCCCAACAGAGGGCTGACATAATAAATTGATGTCTTGGGGCTCAGGGTTTTGCTCTTGGCTAAGGCAAGATTTGCTTTGATAAGCTGTTCAGCCTCTCTGTGTCGCACTTCTCTTGGCTAGAGAAAAAAGAGAAAGGGCTCATCTATCCCACGTCATAGGAGGAACAGAAAATACACAATGATTATCAAGTATCTCCTGGAGTGTCTACACACAACAGGCATCCCGAGATGCCTGCTTACTCATATAAAATGCTTGGTGAAACTCCAAGTGCCATAAAAATGTAAATAACCAATGCCTGAAACCATAGGCTCTCATTAGCAACCATAACAATGCCTTCTATTTCCCAGGACTAATTACAGGTGTGGCCCTTCCCAGGCCTGCCCAGCTCTAGTCCTCCCTCATGGCACTGCGACCTGATCAGTACTTAATAGCTTCATTTTACAGATGGGGCAGCTGAAGATCAGAAAGGTTAATGACTTGCCCAGTCAGGCAAACAGTTAATAACACAGCAGAGACCAAGCCCAGGTCTATGAGACCTTCCCTTTTTCCTGGCCTTTCCAGCCCAGTCGGAAGTGGGACTATTCCCCCAGTGGGCTCTGGCCTCGCCCAGCCCTTTGAAAGCAATGGCAACTGATTCTACTGTGACAAAAGCCAGAAGGGATTTGACTGCCACTGGGTCATCTTGGGGAAGCACCACAGTGAGGATAAGAAAAGTGCTGGTGGGCATATTTATAGCACCGAGAAAGAGGGCCGTTCTGGGTCAATGGATGAACCTGCAAAGACTCCATTCAATAGATGCAAGTATCTGTTGATGGGGCTACGGGAATTATGGGGGCCGGGAAGGCAGGGGGTAGTAAACACAACAGAGAAGCTAAGGATCAGTCATCCAAAGGGCCTTTTGTCTCTTTCCCGTATTTCTTTGGCAGTTAAAATCATGGATTCTGCGGTTAGAAATCGCTACATTCAGATCTCGACTCTGGCACTGATTTATCTACATGACCTTAGACAAACTGTTTAAACTCTCCCAGCCTTGGTGTCCTTAGCTGCAAACTGGGGATAAAAAAAAGTGTTGCCTTGAGTTCAGTTCAGGGCAGCCTCCCTGTTCAGTCAATTAAACTTTGGGACATGACCAAGTTAGGGTAGAAGATTACATAGCAAATAGTACTCTATTCATTTATCTCTCAGCCGAAAGAGAGAGAGAGAGAGAGAGAGAGGAAGGAAGGAGGGAAGGAAGAAAGGGAGGAAGGAAGGAAAGAAGGAAGGAAGGAAGGAAGGAAGGAAGGAAGGGAGGGAGGGAGGAA
>LNAC01000547.1:1039802-1100372 GCA_002007465.1 Ailurus styani
CATAGAAGTGATTGTTAACATGATTGCACTTCACATGTTTGTCCTTACTCCATGGGCAGCTCCTAAGGTGAGAGTTTTCAATTTTAAAAAATCCACAGAATCCTGAACAATCAATCGTTTAAGGTCATGTATAGCTTGAATGAAAAATAAGGAAGCTGTACATTTGTAATAAAGATTTCATGTTGTAAAAGGGGTCCAAAGTAATAATGCTTTAATAATAAAATAAATAAATATTAAATTAGAAATGGTAAGTATGCAGGTCGAGACTCGTAACNTTAATTAAAAAATGTATGTAAAGCATTTAGGATAGTACCTGGTTCAAGAAATGTTCAAGAAAAGGTCATTACTTTCTGATTTATGAATTATTTGCTTATTTATGGGTATGTCCAGAACAGGCTATCGGGAAACACACGGTAGGGCAAGCCCTCGGCATTTCTAAAGAGATAACACATACTTCAAAAGACGGAGCTTGGAGAAGCTAAATTTTATAGGTCAGCAGGGAAGAACCTAGCAAACAGACCATCTCCCTACGAGTTGGAAAGTCTGCTGTCTTTGGGAAAGGAATGTCCTTGGGGGCTGGTTCTGGAGATTGTAACTTGCACAACATTTTCAAAAGAGTTCCGGAGGCACATCAATGAGAGCGGCCTAGAGGACAGGCCCAGAGCCTCTGCAGAACCACTCTGCATCTGGCTGGAAGCCCAGGGCTCTAAAGCATCCGGCCGCAGGCAGGATACTTCCCTGTAAGAAATGTGGAGGTCTTCAGGCTGGCCGGGAGCCTGCAGGATGCTCCGGACCGAGGGGCACCAGCACAGCTCAGAGAGGACGGTGGCCTGCTGGGCACGTTGCTGTGCCAGGGAGTGCCCATTCCTCCTCTTGGAGGGGGTTTTCTCTAACCATTAAACTAATTCCTGACCTCCAACTGAATGATGTTCTAGGGGGGTCCGTGTTTTGGGAGTGGATAAGCCCCACTGCGGAGAATTGAAGACCCAGAACCCAGGGAACAAATAACGGATACTGGAGGAGCTCCCTGGGAATGTGTGTGTCCCTGCTGATGTTTCCTACTCCTCATGAAGGAGTGCGGGGGCTGCAAGTGGGATTGAGCTGTTGGGTGAAACAGCTCAACTGGATTTCCAGGTCCCACTTCCTCCAGCTACACGTGGTCCAAGCATCTCTGCCCCTGTGACTGGCAGCTCAGCTGGATCAATCTGGTATTGGCCAGATTATAAACTCCTTAAAGACAGACCCTGTGATTTCTACCCCAGGCCCAGAATCCCTTCTCTGAAAAGCCTTGGGGCTAGGTATGTTTCTGAACGGAGACTCTGGAGGATTTTAGACGGGTGGTTTAGTACGTATAGTAAGTATATTATGGAAGAACTTCAGTGGGGTCCAGGGCCATCCCCTGTCATCAAACACATTGGTGATTCTGCACCAGATTACACAAATATTAACACAAAGGGTGATAAATAAAGACTTTAAATGGTCTCAGGACAGTTTGGGTCAGGTTTTGCCACAACTGGAGTTATGAAAGAATGTCTAGTTTTCCAAGCTTTTTGTACCTCAGAATGTAGACTAGGGATTTCAGGTCTTTCTTTTCATTTCCGTTTCTTTCTCTTTTTTAAATTTCCAGAACAGTCTGCCTGTGGCAGGTGCTGAGTAGAAGTGGTTGGCATCTAGAGTATGACATCTTGATCTCCCTCAAATAATATTTAATCCTGGAAGCCAGGGGATGGTTTATTCTCAGTGGCTTGGGGACTCTTGAGGATTAGAAGGATTCTAAATTAAAGAACAGGAGAGAAAGACACTGAACCCACAGGCTCGCTGTCATCCTGGACAGTAGCACACAAACCCATGAATACACTGAGAATGGTGACTAGTACAGGATATAGTCAGCCCCCCAGTAAATAAGAGGAGGCATCACAGCACAGCAGTGGCAATGGTAAGCTATAACTGATTGCTTAGAAAATGGTATTTTTAATTATTGCTATAATATTACTAAATGTTAAACTCAACTTTGTTCAATGCTAAGTCAATAGCACGGGGGACTGGCAAAACGAAACAACAAGCTACACGGAGAATGACAATCAAGCTAACATCTGTGAATGCCTACAAGTTTTCAGATGTTGGTCTTAGCACTTTATACACGTGGTCACTGAACACAGCAATTCTGCGCAGTAGTTAATGGGGCCCCATTCTGCAGATGGGGAAACCAAGGCTTTGTGAGACTGAGTGAGTACTTTGCTAGTGAGTGTCCAGCTGGGACTGAAACTTGAGTCTAGTAGTATGCTGGTAAATGAGCTAACAGAGAAAGGAGGGAAGGAAGGGAGGGAGGGAGGGAGTAAGGAAAAAATTGAAGGAAGAAAGGGAGGTGGGGGAAAAAAAGTAAAGAGAAAAAAAAAAGCCCTGATTATAGTATTTTCCAATTTCTGTGGTGTAAATAGTCTCACAAGGGTTGATTTCAAGCCCACTAATGATTTATTAACCCGAATATTTTAAAATTGGCTTTCACAACCTGGAGGCACCCCCTCCTGTACACACAGTCGAGTCCACCCCAGGGCCACGTCCACAGTTTGCCGCCAACTCTGGAAGATGAGCTTGCTGCTCACAGAACACAGCTGGCCTGGGAGCAGCAGGCCACGATGCTAGCCCCACCAGTGAGCCATGGCCACATTCCTACCCGAACCTGGTACAGACCTCTGAGGCAGGGAGGAAGGGGAAAAGCACAGAAGAACACCCTGTCTCCCACTCTTCAAGCAAACTTCCCTTCACCAGAGGGTGTGTGGTGGGTTCCGGCCGACCTGGCACTACCTGACAGAAATAACAAAACCTAGAGTTCTTTTAAGGCCCAACAGACTGTTTCTCAGTGAGATAAAGAAGTCAGACTCGAGACTAAAAGATCTGATTCTTTTTTGAGAGCCTTCAATTCCTACATATCACCTTCGAAAAAGTAAGGAAGTATCTTCTACAGTATGAGGAAAATGTTTGGCTCTGCTTTTAACCAAGGGTAGGGTATTCCAGCCTAATCTGAACCCACTTAAAATACATGTGGGGTCTCGGTTTAGCCTCTCTGTTAATACCCGTAGGACCCCACCTTCTAACCTTCTATCAGGTCTTCTGATAACATGATTCCACTAGAGGCTCCTAAGAAGGGACTGGCCTCGTAGTCAATCCACAAATACGCCGAGGGCAATGATTACATGCAGGCATTTGCTAATAAATGCAGGGACTAGAAAAAGCAGCATAGCTTTTTTTCTGGAACTTCAGAGACCAGTGAAGGAGACAGTCAGGTAACCTTAGTTAAACGATATTCATTCACTCATTCAACAAATATTTATCAAGGGTCCATTAGGTGCCAGGCATTTTGTCAGGCACTGGGCTCCCATGGTGAGCAAGACAGATTGGTTTGTACTGTTATGGAGCTGACAGTCCAGTCATAAAGGGAGAGATTAATTAAATAATCACAAGAATGAATGTGTAATTAAAAAATGAAGTAAGAGCTCTGAGGAAATGTTAGCTGGTCCTACGAGAATGGGAGGAACCTGACCCAGTTAAAGAAAGTCAGCAAACGCTTCCTTGAGGAATTGGCAATTGAACTAGGACTTGAACAAAACGTAGGCGTTCACCAGTTGAGTGGGGTGGAAGGAAAGAGAGGAATTGTGCTCTAGAGAGAGGGAATCTTGTAGGCCAAGATCCCAGGGTGAACAGGGGCGCAGGGGTTTCAGGGAAATGGAAGGCCAGTGTGGGGAAAGAGCATGGTGGGTGATGAGACGGGAGGAAGACAAGGCTGGTCCTCAGAGCCCTGCAGGCCCGTTAAGGCCTTAGAACTTTCTTAAAAAAGCAAAAGGTAACTTGTAAGTATGTTTTGTAATTGAAGTGCTGTTGACATACAATACTATATTAGTTTTAGGTGTACAACATAGTGACTCGACACTCATATACATTATGAGACAATAGGGTTAAGGCCTTAGTTTTTACCCCAAGCAATGGGAAACCACTGGATGGTTTCAGTGGGAGACATACGTGGCAATTATAGGCAGGGCTTCTGTAGGGTAAATGACGTCCTACTAGAGGAGTACAGAGGGAATCAACTAAAATCTAAACTGTTATGTGTGGTGTGGAGCGAGAGGAGGGAGGTTAGGGTTGGGGGATGTGTCCACATCGGCTTTCTGAAGGAGGACATATCTGAGATAAATTTTTGAAGGGAGAGAATGACCTAGCCTGGCCACGGTGGAAGGTGGAGGGAGGGAGAGAATGCTTCTGGGTGAGTGAGAGGGTGTGGGGGGACTAAAAGAACAGGCAAATAAAAGAAAAGGCAAGAGAGTTATGCAGGGACCTGACAATGAATACCACAGGTCATGGCGGGGTCTGGGTTTTATCCTGATGGCCGTAGACAAGCCACAGACACAGCCAGAGATCCTCAGCACAAGGATGATCAGACTCATGCCTTAGAAAAGACATTAGCGGCAGAGTCGACAGTGGGTTGGAAGGCTGCAGTGCTAGAGAAGACAGACCCCCTCTGCCTGGCTTCACAACCGAGGTGAAACAAGGTGTGGCATTGGTAGGGAGGAGCCAGTGAGGACAGAGAAGAGAGGATGGTTTTAAGAGACATTAAAAAGGTACAGATGAATGGGCTTTGTCACCAGTGGGTTGAATAGGAGTGATTTTTGCTCTACCCATAGAAGAGACTGAACAGAATGGATTCTTCTCCTTGTGCTGAGTCTTGCCTTATGACCTGCTACATGGTCAGTTCTGTAAGTGTTCTATGCATCTTTGAAAAGAAGAGCATTCACTAATTGTTAGTTGCAGGGTTCCCCTGTGAATTCATTCAGTTAAGCCTGTTGCACTTTACACTCTTATTACCATGTTTTGTCTGTTTGCTTTAACATTTGTGACAGAAAGGTAATAAAATCTCCCACCATCATAGTGGACTTGCAAAATTCTCTTCATATTTTTCTTCATTTTTGTTTCATATGTTTGGAGGCTATGTCATTAAGTATATATAAGCTTGAAGTTTTTATATCTTTCTGGTGAATGATTCCACTTATTATACAGTGATCTCTTTTATTGTTCATCATTCGTTTTGCCTTAGACCTAATTTCTATGGTATTAACATAGCCACACCAACTTTTAATTTTTGTTAACATTGGGCTGGTATCTATTTTTCACCATTTTGCTTTTAACCTTCTTGTGTCCTTATGTTTTAAACATGTCTCTTGTAATCAGAACGTAGGTGGAATTTTTATAAATCCAGTAGTTAGTAAATTTGGCACATTTACATTTTATTGTGGCTATAAATATATTTGGATTTATATCTGCCACCTAATTTTGAGCACTGTTTTTGATTTTTTTTTTCTGGATTCCTTTGGATAAGTATAGTTTTATTTTTGTCACCTCATTTCCCTTGTCCCTACCAGTTGCTGGTTGGAATCACTGCATTCTATTTCATTTCTTTTAGCAATTACTCTTAACATTTAATATGCATTTAATATTTGACTCAACAAAACCCAAGGTTAATTAATAGCCCTAACAAAGAGTTAATGCTTTTGGGTGATCCCATCGATAGAGACTTAGAGCCTATTTGGAACCAAACGGGACACCTATTTTACATATACTTGGTTGGAGGACACATGTCTAATTATCAGCTTGTCAGATGCCTACACATGTGCCTTTGGTGGCATTATACACTTCATAGAATATTCTCTTCAAGAGTATTCTGCATTACCTACGCAGCGACAGGGGTTAAAAACAAATACATCAGTGTTTGCCTTTCCTTGATTCTTGGAACTCTACTAGCTTAGTTACCAGGGCCAAACTGAGCACAAATGCTCTCTGAAATAGTGGATTTCATAAATGTCATTTCAACAACTGTCAATAAGCTAAGAACTGAGTGTGAAATGGGGACCTGGATTCTCTCTTACAAAACCATGCCTTATCTTCACCTCCTTCATCCTCTCTGCTATGTTTATGGCTTAAATGATGGGGAAGGAACTTAACTAATTTTTCCCAAATGTGACAAATGAAAAACTATTTGCATACCAACTGAAAAATTATTTTAAGTTAAGCATTTGATGGCCACTGACCTAAACCACACCAGGCTTCAACTAGTTCGAGAGAACCAGTTATTCATATTTCCTACAGGTCAGGTCACATTTTTGTACTTTCCAAGTGTTATGAATACTGTGCCTATTAACACTTCAGACAACTCTGTGAGGTAGACAGGATGGGGATTTTTAGAGGAAACAAGTGAATGGCTTCTCTAGGTTCCCAAAGTCAACTTGTGCATAGCTGGGGCCATATGGTGTTGCTCACTATCCCACATTGAAAAGTGACTGTGGTGTCACTGGGCAAGCCTGTATATTTATCATCCTGTTCATGCATCAGAGCTCAGGTTCTCTTTGAGTAGCTACAGATGACAAAATATGCCAGCCTTAGCACAGATATTCCAACAAGCTTCGTGCTGCCCTCACTCTGGTTGTCACTGATAAGTCAAGAAATCTTCTGGCTTTCCCTAAAATCTCACCAGTGCCCCAAATCTCAAAGGGCTGGGCTCAGCACACAGGGATGACGTGGAGTTCACAGGGCTTGATTTTTTCCATCTCCCAACAGATATACACAGATAAGCCCCACCCCTGACAGCCAACAAAAAAAAAGAATAGTAACAAGAAGCAGAACTTATAAATTTCCATTATGCTTAATGCCTGATTTCATGTAGTTAATGGATTCATTCATTTATTAGAACAATTTGTGAAGATCCCCAAGGGCCCATGAAGGCTGTTGCTTAATGGTTTCTATCATGTCATAGGCTTTACTCCTCTCTTTTAACAAATCCTGAGAAGTCAAGGAACTTAAGACTAACTAATGCTTAAAATACAGGTAAATTGTAAATATAGCCAAAAAAATAAAGGCTTTTTGTGCCTCTGGGGTTTCCGTCGGCAACAAAAAAGGATTTCATTTTCATTCATAAATCCCATTGCCACAGTCTATCGGCTTCATGTTGAGTCAAGGCTGATTTTCAGGAGTCAACACGTTCTCCCCAGGTTTCCAGCTATGGTTGTGAACTGTAGGGTGGTGAGAGTGACCGGAAGTCACTACAGCCACCCCTATTACTGTCCCTCTTACTGGGGGGAGCAGGCAGAGAGCAGAGTCGTGGTTTTATAACCGCGAGGTGCACTATGGTCGGGAGGAGAGGGACACCTGAGGACCTGCTGGCCTCTGGCCAAGGTTTTTACCTGGGGAGACCTCCGCAGTGATGAAGCCCAGGCTGCCAGGCTTGGACGTACATGTAAATGTGAGCATTAGGACAATCCCTGGCCAGAGATGGAGACTCCAGCCTCAGGAGTCTTCTGGTCTATCTGGTCCCCCTTCATACCAAGGGGAAAGAAGCAAGAAGGCAAATGGATAGAGCCAAATCCATACCAGCACTTAGAAAACAACTCAATGGAAACTCCCCGCCAGTGCTAGATCTAGAAGGGAAGCCATCCTTGACGCCCACAGTCAGGGGCACACGGGGACCTCCATTTGAGGAAACCCAGGGACAACAACAAACAAAATCCTGTCCACCAAAGACTGGCCATACAAATGGCTATTTGTACAGTTAAATGGCAGCCACTAGTATATAAAATTATTGTCTCCTGTACCAAATTAAGTATACAACTTAACAAGTGCTTGGGGGGAGAAAAAAAGAAACCAAAAATATTTATCTCTTGGCTGTATGACCACTGTTGCATGTTAATGAAGAGATGATGGGTAAAGATGTCCAAATTTGGAAAAGCTAAACTGCTTTATATCAGAAGGGGAACCAGAAGCAAGTGGAGTGAGGAAGTAGAATGAGAGAGAGATTGAGAGGTTGGGTGAAAAAGGGCTGAGCAGACAGAAAAAGAAACCGTGAGAGGGAGAGGGGGACCCACAGGTATAGAGGCTTGTGGATGAACGAGAAGGGTTTAGAAGAGACAGTGTGGATTTCAGAAGGAAATGCAATATGCCCCACAAGGTAAAGTCTGCAGATGTAAAGAACATCTTCGACCTGGTACTATATTATCTAAAAAGAGATGGACAGAGTTTTACCATATGTGAAGGGGATATTTGGGATGGCCTGACTTTAAACACAGTTTATGTAGCATACGCAAAATTGTCTTTGGGGGTTGTTGGAGGGACTGCAAAGCATAGCTGAAACCGGGGACCATGACTGGCCTGTGTGACTGCAGATTGGAAGACATGGACCACAGACATTAAAATGCCTAGAGCAAAAGAAACAAGAGAAGCTTCCAGCATGAACCCTAATTCCAATGTCACCAGAAAAATTACTCAAATTTGTTGCCTTGATTTATGGTGGAATTTCTTTCCATGTGAGCAGCTCTATGAGGCAGCCCTGGGGATGGATGAATGGAAGGAAGGAAGGATAGAAGGATGAATGGATGGATGGGGTGGGTGGTCAGTGCAGGGCATGCAGGAGGCTGGCAGGCTCCCTAATGCCTGGCGCTGTGGGGTCCCCAAGGAATGAGGACATGTCTGGAGTCTCATTTCAGGGTTGACATGGGGAAAAAAGTTGGTGAAAACCAACATCTGGGTCACAAATGAATAACTTAATGCATAACGAGCTCATGAGGGGCAGATGTCTGTGCCAGACAAGAGGTAAAAATCCCACTTCTGGCAATGATAAAGTATCAGTGAAGTCCCTTCACCTTTTCCTGGTGTTAAGGGCAAGTGACAGCTTTGTTGCCACACACTCCTCCTGAGGCTCGGCACCACCACCTAGAAGCTGTTGACCTTGGATAGCCCATAGAACATCTGAAAGCTTTGGTGTCATTTTAGAAAAAATAGGGATAATGAGTGTCTGTCTCAAAGAGTAATAAGGAAGGTCACGTGAGCTAACTTGTACCCGAGGAGGCGTGAATAATGATGGTCATTATTATGAGGCCACCTGATAATCACTGTGCACAGCCAGCACCTGCTTACTCTTGTCAGGAAGCTCCTGCCATTGTCTTCGGCTCTTCTTCGCCTCTTCCCTGCGTAGCCCTGTAGTCACCAGCGCACTGTTCTCCTAAATGGTAAGGCAAGGAGAGGTTTTAAAATTGTAATGTTTGTTACTCTTGCTTTTTAAAACCTAGCTTTGTGTCACTGATGCATCTTTACAGTGATGGTATAAATCTCTACAGAGTGGGTGTCTACACTACAAGAGGATTATACTGATTATAATATGGCGGCTTCTGCGTCAGAATAAGTACGTCTCTTAAGAAAATAATGAGGAGGAGGATGGCCTTTGTACAAGGGACAGACCCTCCTTCTCTGGGTGATGTGAGGATGTAGGGAAACCTGGGGAAGGATAACTGGCAGCCCTTCATCATGATCTCTCATCAGGTTTCCTCTGGTGCGGCGTCTGCCCTTTAGAACCCCACGGAACACCCGCCATGGGCTTGTTCCCCATCCAGTGCTGTTCCCGCCAGTAAACCCTTTACGCAGGAACCCTTGGCTGTCCCTACCACAGGCGGTCTGCAAGGCCTCCATCCCTTTTCCTACGGGTCCCCAAAAACAGTCAGGCTGTCGGAGCTGTCTGTGTCCACGGGGCCGGCAGTCCCCAGCCAAAACGGTGGGAGGATGGAGAGCAAAACCTCAGTGCCGGCCTCTCGGCTTTTGTGGGTTTCAGCCAGGGCCCAGGTGTTATTTTAGTGCAACTCCAGTGTTTAATTTGAGGATATGTGTGGATCAGAAGGAGGGACCAAAACATTATTTTTTTTCCCTTGGCCAAGCGATTAAATTTGAAGTTCTAAAAAATGCACAGCCTGGTCCAAAGCTGTGTCCAATTGGAAAGTAAGAAAAGTCCTGAAAATCCCTCCCAGGCCAGAGACCTTTCTTCCTTCACCGCTGCCCACCGCACAGGCCCGTCTCCGGTGGCCTTCACCTGGGCCGTCTGTGGCTACTGACCCACAAGGAGCCCCGGGCCCCGAGGCTCTCTTCCCCTGCTGGAAAGGGTACGCTGCCCTCTTTGCCGGCGGGACATTCTACAGGGTTGTCTCATTTCTTACAGCCTTGAAAGCGCCATACCCAGTAGCCGCTGAGCCATGGCTGAAGGAGAAATCACAACCTTCACCGCCCTGACGGAGAAGTTTAATCTGCCTCCAGGGAATTACAAGAAGCCCAAACTCCTCTACTGTAGCAACGGGGGCCACTTCCTGAGGATTCTTCCGGATGGCACAGTGGACGGAACGAGGGACAGGAGCGACCAGCACAGTAAGCACCCATCTCTCTCACAGCCCCCTGCCCTAAGGTGTCTTCCTTAGTCAAGGAGGCTAATGGGGAGGCTATCTACATATGGGTACACTTTCTCTGTCTGACACACTCAGAGGCATGTGTCCAGGGTCTAGGTGTGGAAAACAACACGCTATGAGAGCTCCAGCCTACCTAAGGGGGTCCTATATCAAGATTTTAAAAGGACTCTCTGTTGACCTAATGCAACTGCTTTGAAATCAGACATGGCTGCCAGTGTTCAACTGCTGTGGGTTTCTGTCACTAGTGGAGAAAGGCCTGGCCCCCAAGGCTGGTGAGGGCCCTGCCTGCTGACAGGAAGAGCCACATGGGGCAGGGGAGCAGTCAACTCAACACAAAGACCTGGGCTCAGTTTCATGGTCATGGACTCTCCAGCTTGTGTTCCCACTGGGCTTGATTTCTGAAATCCTAGTTCATAATCATAGTCTTACACATCATAAATTATGCAGCTCTTGCTCTGCATATCATGCAGATGGGGTTGTGGTAACTGGGAGGGGTAAAGTCATTCTCCAGACCCTACAGAAACTGGAGAGCGGGAGCAGTGGGAGCCAAATGCTGACTATCTCTTCCGGGCTTTCCTGCCAGCCTAACTCTCAGATGGTGTTGATAAATGGAGGTGTGACTTGAGAGAAAAGAATCTTCATGACTCTCTAAGAATAAAAACCCCTTGCTTTTGCTTTAGTACTTCTCTCGATGGTGTGTCTGTTTATTAGGTATCTGGGTCCTACTGTGATGTTATCAGGGATTCCTGATCAGAGCACCACTAAGGCATTAGCTGTTGTCAAGAAGCCAAAAGTCTGAACTAAGTTCCTGCTTAGAGGGTCAGTGATGTGATGGGTGAAGCACACTGTGAATCAAGAGAAGAAAAGTGTAGAGGAAACCAGGAGATGCATAGTAACAGCACAGGTAGAACGTGAGGCTCTACAGAACAGGCTGTAAAATGGAATGCAAAATACTAACCTTAATGTGATTTACCAAATAGTCTTATTTGACTATTTATTATTGACTATTACCAAATAGTCTTAATTATGCATGTAATATGCACCAAAGGTTGCAGGCTGTAAGCAGAAATGACCAAATGCAAAGGTTGTGGGGTGGGGAGCCACCATTTATGAACCAGAAGGCACTGTCTCTTCCTTCCCACTCACCAGGCAGACCCTTGAGATAACAAGCAGGAAGGCTGGTGTTGGGCCTTGCAGTTGCAGGGTCAGATTTTCTGGGGGCTTTGTTTTGATGGCTTGTCTTCAAATGGGCCTGGTGAATGCCTTATGTTTGCTGAAAACTATAGGACTTATATTTGATGAAAATAGGACTCTATTTAGTACATTAAACATATGTATATATATAAGTAACATCTATTGCAAACAAATGGATTTACATTATAGTCCACTGTGTGAGGCAAGCTACACAATTTGTGTGATCTGCCCCACACAACACAAGGGAAAGAAACTTTGATTCCTCAGGGATTTTTCTGGTAAGTCTTACCCATCTTCTGAACCAATGGGAGTGCTCTCTGGTGCTCAGAATCCCCAGGGAAAGACAACCATGATGCTGTGCTCCTCAGGGTTAGGCTGGCTTTTCTGGGAAATCTTGAATTCTGGGAAAACAAGACACTACACTTAGGACTTCCAAGTACTGGAATTTCTGTACAAATGGCATGTGATTTCATTGTTGTCATCCCATCATTAACACTACCAACTGCATTCTGAGTATGTAACATTGGGAAAACTTCTGAAAGTGCTGTGAATTCGGCCGCCTGACCTAAGATGTCAGGAACCCCTGGAATGCAGCACAAGAAAGCTGAAGGAGTGAGTGTGAGGAGGTCTACATCCCAGTAATGCTGGATAGACTGTTTGCCAAGTGAACTTGGGCTAATTACGTAATCTTCCTGGCATCACTTTTCTCACTTGTAAAGTAAGAATACTCCTACTTGCCTCACTGGTTTCCCAGGAGGATTAAGTGAGATGATCGAGTGCAAGTCCCTAGCACAGTGCCTGACTCAGGAACAGCTGAGTACAATTCTGCTGTTGTCACCATTATCATCATTGTCAAGGCTTCCATCTATTCAACCCAGCACGTGGAAATACAGTATCATATGTGAGGACCTTCCCTTCATCTGTTCTGTAATATCATCTCCCAGGAAGGTCAAGCGTCTAGGTTCACATTTTGATTCATGGCCTGTCTGGGAACATTCAGAGTTGTGTTGCCCATTTATTTACTCTAGAACTAAGAACAAGGGCCAAGGAGGACAGAAATCAGAGTTAAGTGGAGTGAGTGAGCAGAAATCCATCTCTGTACTTGTCAATGCCGAGAGAACAGGAAACCACACACTCTCCACAGACTCAAGGGGCCCTAGTTTTGGAGTCAGAAAGCTTGAGTTCATATTCCTGCACTGTCCCTTTCTACCTGGAACAGCACTGAACAATGACCATTCTCCCCATTTTGCATAAAATGCTCTGCAAAATAAACCTCAAGTCCCCCAGACCAAGGACCCTTCCAATCACCTCTCCTGTCTAGAAATGCAGATTATCTCCAGTGTTCCTAACTGTCTAACCTTGGGAATAATATTGAGATTCGGCTTCCTTACCTGGGGAAAGGGAATAATAACACTACTCTGTATGTCTGAAAAGGATGAAAAGTCTTAAAAGATCCCGCAGGCAAGGAGGACTCCCTGGCATGGACATACACGCTGAGTGTGGTTCTGTCGCCCTCTACTGCCCAGTGGCAGTACTGCCACACACCCTCTTCCTTTCATGGGTTATGCTGAATCAGAGTCAAATATAGACAGGGCAGGGTCAGAGAGAGTAGATGACCCTGACTTACTGATTAGCACCATCTGGTGAGGGGATGGTTTCTACTCCTAGATCATTAGGTTGAGCATGACTAGAGATTGTGGTCACAGGCACAGAGCCATACTCTAAGACTTCTGTCAGGAAGAATATTTCTAAAACCCAATCAAATATTAAAATAAATCTACATAAATCATACCAAATAGAACTGCCGTCCAGCTCTACAAGGCAAAAAACAACTCTCTTCATGGCTTCTCTTTGTCTGCAACCAGCGGATCTGCCCCGGGCAAAACTGGGATGTTTTCAAAACTTATCTTCTCCCTCTTTTCAGGAGAGTAAGTTTCCAAGTACCTAACACAAGGCCTTTCTTGGAGTGGTATAAACCTACGACAGATGCTTGTGCACAGGCCACTGTAATGTAGGCCTGAATAAAACATCCCTATAGCTCCTCAAATCACGGCTGTAGGCAATCATCCATACAGGCTGTGACCATGTGTTACATTGCCATTCTAGGAAAGCCAGGCAATATCAGAATCAGAGCTGCAGACCACGAGACAAGGCAACAGATGTTAGGTTGCAAGAAGATTCATGGGGACTCCCATGGCTTTCCTTTGGGACAGGGGCAGATAGTGGCCTCACCTTGAGAGGGAGGGTCCTGGAAGAGGAACAGGCCCAGGGAAAGACGGCCAGTTCCATTGCAGACATAGAGCATTTGAGGAGTGCCTCTTGTACCATGCCTATCTCCCTGTAGTTATAATTACACTTCTTTGTGTGAGTATTTAATGCTTTTCTCCCCCACGAGGCTCCCTGAGGATGGGGACTTTGCCTTTTATAGCTCAACAATCCAATTCTGTGTCTAGTCCATTGACTGGCACTTGGCATAATGCCCAATTAATAAGAATTTGATGAATGAATGAATTGTAATGGTGGCAGATGAATTCAAATTCAACAATTGATTCAGTAAATAACTATAAAGTACCTGATATGTGCCAGGCATTATGTTAGATTCTTTCATTTCCACGTAACCATAATCTCACAAGGTTATGAATAATCATCACTCTGCAGACACCAAGCTAACAGGGCCTGTGACCAGTTAGTAAGTGGGAAAGTTGAAAGAAGTCCACAGCTTCTTCTTCCAATACTAAGGCTCTTTCCATATACCACTACTACCCCTGACATCAATACCACAATGGTGGTCTCACCCCATGAACTGACTAAATAAACATACTGGGTCGCACCTGGGTGGCGCGTCTGACTCTTGGTTTCAGCTCAGACTCTTGGCTTCAGCTCAGGTCGTGATCTTGGGGTCGTGAGATCAAGACCCATGTCAGGCTCTGCGCTCAGCATGGAGTCTGGTTGAGATTCTCTCTCCCTCTCCTCCTGCCCCTGCCACTTGTGCGCGCGCTCTCTCTCTCTCTCCCTCTTGATCTCGCTCTAAAATAAATAAATAAATATTAAAAAAAAAAAAGTACTGGATTCACACAGCCTGTCATGCGGATCAGAGGGGTGTAGGAGCAGCTCCCTGTTCACTAGCTCCTTGTCGCCCTGGGGAAGTTACTTCCCCACAGGTCTCTGTTTCTTTATTTTAAAAACAGTTCCCATGTCATGGGAAAGGAGGAACTTTAAAAGTGTCACACATACCGCCAGGCACATAGTAGGTGGTCAAAACATGTTATTCACCATCATATCACTCCTAGGCTTACTTGACCTTCTTCCTGTAACCATCTGATCACTGTAGGCTGGTAAGTTAAATGAATGCTAGCCTTGCTCACAGAACTTAGTCTTACTCTTCAACTTGGTGTCGCCAGGACCGTCTAGGTTTGGAGCTCTCAAGACCTGGAATGTAGGAAAAATGGGCCCACGCCCAGCAAGCCCTGCCCTATCTAACTTCTCTGGCAGAGAGAGCGAGCTGTCGCAGGCAGAGCAAGGAGGGGCTCCGTGTTCAAGTCTGCCCTTCTTGCTGCACCTTTCTCTTGGGCCAAAGGGGACATGATTTGTTCCTCAATGGGATGAATACATGAATGGTAACTGGAGAACAAGTTCGAGAGCATCCCAGATCGGCAGCTTCTGCTGTGACCCACACCCCTTTGCCTCCCCAAGCACACAAGAGGCTGTGTGGGGAGCAGGATTACTGGCACTGCTCACCACACAAATGGAAATGTTCCTGAGCGAAGTGTGTGCCAATCAAATATTTATATATCAAACCACATCCTAAAGGCACTAAGGGAGTTCACCGGTCAAAGGAATCGTACTTTGCAGCCCTTTATAAAGGGCAGACTCCTCTTCAGTGAAATCCCTCCCGCCTCCTTGTTTTGGGACTGTGCAGACTGCAGTTTCTTGTATGTTATGACTCGGCACCTCATGGCAAAGACACTTGGCTCCCCACCAGCTTGGGCTGCAAGTCAAGACAGCTTTTCAGATCACCAAGGTGGTACAACTGGGCCCTGCTAGCAAAAGCCAGAGAGCAGGACCGGTCTTCAGGCAGAAATCCTCCCCCACCTCCTGCAGGCTGTTCCCACCTTGCTGCAACATGATGCCAGAGGTCTCCCTGCCCTTCCTCCCACTCACCCCTTATCTGGTTATGCAGAAGGTATTTTTCTAGATAGACTTTTTTTTTTTAATATCACACAGTCCATGGACTATATCGAAATTTTCCAGGCATCTTTTTTCAGACCCTAAAGCAGAAGCAGACACCTTTACACATTCTAAGAAGTCTTTTTCATACATATATGTATTCCAAACCACTGGAATTTTCTTTCCACAAATTCACTTTTTTTCTTCTTCTCCATCTTTCTCTAATGTTTTACGGAACCCGGCTTGTGGCTACACTTTAATTATAAATGCCACTGACATAAAACAACCTCACGGAGTTCTGAATGAGGCTGACCTCACTTTGGGTAAACACAGCAAAGGACAGGAAGTCTCCGACCCAGAATAAACTAGGCACGTAATCTCTCTTGGCCTCTCTTTGGAGAGCAGAAGTGGAAAGCAGCTCAAAGGCCACGGACATGCTACCAAAGCAGAACCTCCCTCTGCACTTATTTGTCCCCTGAACGCACCAACTGTAATCTTATCTTTAAAAATTTCTACGGTGGGAGAGGAAGACACGAGGATGGCCTGGGGCATGCAACCATGGTGCAGGGCCCCAAAGCTCACTTCGTCTTGGCAGATGTAGGCTCACGACACCTCTTTCCTTCTTTCTATCCTTGGAAAGTAAGAATCATGTATCTTCCTGTGAATAAAAGTACTGCTAAGGGCTAATGGAAGGCACCGCGGAGAAGAGAGAACCAGAGATACAGACAGAGTTCTGCAGAAAAACAGGTAGACTGCCTAGCTTGGGGCTGGCATGTCCACCCAAAAGCTCTGGGTTCACCTTTATGTATGCTCCTCCAAGCAAAGAGGCCCGTGAAGGGGTCCAAACTATAACCACGGAGCAGGGAGGAGCATGATCCACAAAGGTGGAGATCACGTTGTGGTATTTTGATCTTTAGTTGTAATCAATAGGCCATTCCTAAACCAGCACAGCCTTCTGTGTTTCCTGGTTTCTACTGGGCACACGATGGTCACAAATCAACCAAGCGAACACTTACAGCCTGTGTATAAAAAATGTTACACTGCTTTTTAAATTTGAATTTCTCTAGGAAACTTATGTTTAGCTAGAGTACCTTTAAAAAATTTGATGGTGGGGCACCTGGGTGGCTCAGTGGGTTAAAGCCTCTGCCTTCGGCTCAGGTCATGATCTCAGGGTCCTGGGATCGAGTCCCGCATCGGGCTCTCTGCTCAGCAGGGAGTCTGCTTCCTCCTCTCTCTCTGCCTGACCCTCTGCCTACTTGTAATCTCTCTCTGTCATATATACATATATAAATTTGCTGGTGAGGGGCAGAGAAGAGGCCCAGCCGGGGGCAGAGAAGGCAGGAGCCCCAAGCAGGGGCAGATCCCCTGTGCCTGTGCAAGCCGTGGGGGCTGGGTGAACTGGGGACCACAACAAAGAAATTAAAAATAAATAAAATAAAGCAACAAATTAAAAAAAATTTTTTTTAATTAAAAATTGTTTCCATTTGTCCTGCTAAATCTAAAGTGGAATAGTAAGTACTCTATGGACTAAATGACTTGTCTCATTTTGAAAAAGTACTTGCCCTTTCATCCTGGGGATGGGTTAGAGCCAAGGATCCTCCTGTCTCAGACAGCAAGTCCTAAATTTCCTGTCCAGGATAAAGAAAGCTGCTCCTTCCCATTCGTGCAGGTGTTGGTTAACCTGGTGGAAGGTACTGGAAAAGGAAACTGAGCAGAGAACGGAGGGGGCCCTAGTGTCCCCTCACCCCTGTCCTGCCTCATCAACTTTCCTGGCTCCATCACCCACCTTCACGGACAACTATGTTCGGGTCTACACAGGGCGTGGGTCAAGCCCGAGCTGGGACGTAGAGCATCACAAGGGTGGTCAGGCTACCACCTGGAGCAAACAATGGGAGCTTGGCCAGCTCTGAGTATTTGCCCATCGACTAAGGGCCAGCTTTATGCATCCACTATGGGCCCAAAAAGTATAAGTCCACGGTCACCAGCAGCCCCAACAGCCAGACTAAAACACCTGGTGGCTGGGCTTGCCTCAGAATTGTGTCTTTAACAAAATGAAGAGCTAGGACAAAGGGGAAGTTCCTCCCACTGACCTCTGTAGACTCAGCCCTTGTCCTCATCCTCCCCAGAGCAGCAACTAGTAGGAATTTGGTCTGCATCTAAGGTACATTTTCTCATTTTACTCCCTATGTATTCATGAGCTATGCACACTGTTTTGTGTTTTATACAGAATTTCATCAAGGATTTACTATATTCTTTTGCAATTTGCTTTTTTATCCTGCATTATTTCCTGCTTTTCTTTGAAAGATAAAAAAATATGTAATATATATATACACTACCTAATATATATGTGTATCTACCATAATAGTATTTAATACATATGAGAAAGAGAGAGTTTCTGCTGTAGCTGTTGAACTTATGTTTGCACTTGTGTTTGCTTTTAGCTGAAAAACAAGCCGGGTTTTTGTAGTGTGCGTCTTTATCATCACAGGGTCTGAGCCCCCTTGGCTCCCGGGGCAGGGTCCCTGCGTGGTACAGGGTGATGGTGGGGGGGTGCAGGTCTCAGCACTCAAGGGACGGATGGGCAGGGAAGCAGGGAATGGGTGTTGACTGAGCAGCTTCCAGACCCTGGTGCTGCTCCGAGAGGGAGGAGCTGGCACCAGGCCAGGCTATGTGGTTCCCCCTCCCCTTTCTGAGCCCCCTTTCTCACACGCACTCCTTCCCGCTCCTCCCGGGCAACAGCTGCCAGAGGCTGTAGGTTGAGAAGACTGGATGAAGTCACTCAAGGGAGCCGGACACCTCGTCGGTTCCACGAGCGGCCCCGGCTGGGTGTTACTCCTTCCTGCCAGGCCTGCTCATAGAGGATATATGTTTAGAAAACTTAGCCAGAAAGAAATCCAGTGAAAATGAGCTATGAAACTTGGACATCCTGGAGAAATAATATTTACAGAGGAAACTCTTGAGACGAACTCTCACCAGTGCAACAGCCCTGGCCTTAGGGCTCATGGCTGAGGACTGAGTCCTGTGCCAAGCAGCTCTGGCTCATGGTTACCTCCGTGAGGCCTTCATGCGGCCAACATGGGAGTCCACAGACGGCGAAGTCAACTCTACCTGCTCCCCAGAAAGACAAACGGAGACTAGGGAAGGCAGAGAACAGAAATGAGCCAGGAAATGAAAAGCTTTTTAAAAACGCTCCCTGCTGATAATGATGTGTCAGCATAGGTCCCTCAGTTGTAACAAATGGACCATTGCGATGGGGGGTGCTGATGATGGGGGGCTGCACACTTGTGACAGCAGGGGACATAGGAGAAATCACTGTACCTTCCCTTCATTTTTGCTGTGAACCTAAAACTGGAAATATAAAGTCTATTTTTTAAAAAATCTTCCTTGATTACACAAAAGGACCTGTCCTTTGGGGTTTCCGTAGCACCTATAATGTGTTTGAATAAATACCTACGTGATGGGTGAGTAGGTGGAAAAAAAGTCCCAGGCAACTAACCTGGAGCTGCAAATGTGATACTGGATGACCATCTGCCATCTTGTACATCTTGTTGGACCTTGAACACAATGCGGGGGGTGCAAGAAAAGAGAATTTGGCTGGATTTGGAGCCATCTCTCCCAATACTGGAGCCCAAGGTGTTATATTAAAGAGAAGAAAACAGAGGACACTTGCAATACTCAGAGCTGGAGCCTAGTCACAATGTTACTCCTGATTATAAGTATAATGTTGGGTAAACCATGTCATCAGCGAGCTTCAGTCTTCTCACCTACAAGACAAAGCCACTGCCACCTTCCTCCAGAGAACACTGGGAGAAGCAATGGAGTCACCATAGCTCGGTGGAAATGACAGTGATGGTCCTGGGCCCTCTCCATGCATTAGATCATTTAATCCTCAAAACAATTCCATGAAGCAGGTGCTATCATCATGCATAAGGCAACAGAGCCAAATAACCTGCCCAATGATCACACAGCTAATACACAGCCAAGCCAGAATTTGAATTTCTGTGGTTTGATTCTGGAACCCACACTCTAATTTTATACTGTTTATAGCAGGATAGAAACTAGCACAATGCCTGGCACATTTAGGTGATCCACACACAGTCTCTTCCCTTGGTCTCTCTTAAACATACAGCATTATGCTGAGAAAATGGCAGAGAAATGTATATAAAACTTCTCTGAAGACCATAAGAGCCAATGAAAACACAAAGCACCAAAAAAAAAACCCCCAATTTTATTGAGATGTTATTCATACATTACAGAATTAACCCACTTACAGTGTACAACTCGATGGGATTTTTTAAAATATATTCACAGAGTTGTGACTATCTCCACAATCAATTTTAGAACATTTTCATCACCTGCAAAAGAAACCCTCTACCTCTCAACCAGAATTCCCCCGTTGCTCCCCCACCCTCTTCCTTAGCCCCTGGCTACCACTCATCTATGTCCCATCTCCATGGGTCTGTCCATTCTGGACATTTCATTTATTTTTTTTATTTTATTATTTTTTTAAAGATTTTCTTTATTTGACACAGAGAGAGGGAGAGAGAGAGATCACAAGTAGGTAGAGAGGCAAGCAGAGAGAGGGGGAAGCAGGCTCCCTGCTGAGCAGGGAGCCCGATGCGGGCCTCGATCCCAGGACCCTGAGATCATGATCTGAGCCAAAAGCAGAGGCTTTAACCCCACTGAGCCACCCAGGCGCCCTGGACATTTCATTTAAATAGAACCATACAATATGTGGTCCTTTGGGACCGGCTTCTTGCACTGAGCACATTTCCAAGGCTCATCCACATCGTAGCACGTAATAGTACTCTGTTCCTTTTTAGGACCGAACAATATTCTCTTGTATGCCGCGTTGCTATGAAAGGTATTTACTTGCTTCATAGACTCTTAGAGGTGGGGGAAGTTTTAGAGGCTGAATGCAAAGCCTTCCCATGTCAATGATAAAGAGACTGTGGCCTCTAGGTTAAGGAGCCTTGCCAAGGTCACCCAGCAGGCTGGTGGGAGAGCCTGGAAAGCTCTGAGTTCAGTCCCTCTTACTTCATACCACAAAGCATCACCAAAAAATAATTCAAAGTGCACAGCTTATTCATGACGGATAGCAGAATCATCTCTACAAACATTGGCCTAACGTCATCCATTAGACAAATCTATCTTGGCTGAACCAGTGGACAAGGCCCAGCGTGAGGGGCTGCAGACTTACGGGCAACTAGACAGAGAAGATCCCTGCTCTTTCCCCAGGTACACATTCTCCTGGGGAGGCAGAAACAAAGGAGCAAACCCCTAAATGACAAAAATAGGTGTTCACCATATAAAGTGCAATGGAGGAAACAAAGGACTGAGAAAGAGGATGCTGGGGGAACTCTGGTGGCATAGGCAGGGGCAAGGCTGTGTACAAATAGTCATGGGGGTCTTGGTGGGAAAGGCCTCTCTGAGGAGGGGACATTTAGGCTGGGGCCCAGAGGAGGAGAAGGACCAACTGTGTCAACACCAGGGGGAAGAAGGTGCCAGACAAAGCGTCAAGCGTGGGCAAGAATCCTGAGGTGGGAGAGAGCCTGACGTGTTGGGGAGTTACATGGGTGGGGAGGGCTGAGTGAGCAAGTGGTGTGGTGTGAGGCTAGAGGGGAGGCCCAGATCATGACGGAGGCCTTCTGGCCTCTTCTCTCATGACTACCCTCCTAGCCTAACCCAAGTCAGGAGGACCCGTGGGAAAGGAGGTCGGTGGCTTCCGGTTTCCTTCCTGTGAAGTAGATAAACTCCACTGACCACAGGAAGCTAGAGGAGACCCGAGTCTCTGTAGCAAACATGTCCAAGGACAAGAGAACTGCATCTTCAGTAAGGGTGAGTAACTATGCATCACCCTTGGGATGAATCAGAAGATAAGGAAAACAGAAGGAAATGAGAAAATACAGACATATTAATAAGGAAGCGGTTAAATGGTTATGGTATAGCCACGTAGTAGAACACAGAGCAGCTGGCCGAAAGAACGTTAACTCTTTCAGTGCTGAACTGGCAAGATCTCTAGTTGGTTGTTAAGCAAACGAAAAACAAAACAACAAAGTATACAGTTGTGTGTGTATCATAGCATTTGTGCTTTAAAAAAAAAAAAAAGGCAGGAAGCCTTTTAGCATGTATTTGCCCAGAGGTGCATAAAAGCTCCCTAGAAAGGTACACATAAAATAGATCTAGGAGGGGTTTACTCATTTGTCTCTGCCTCTCCCCAGACCTGGAGAATGTGTCCTGGGAGGAAGGACAAGGGTCTCATCTGTCCTGTTTACTGCTGTATCCCCAAGAGTCGCACAAGGGAGGCTGGGGGACACAGGCACTGGAAAGGAGACTCTGTCTACTCTTAGACGGTTTCCAAGTTCCAAGGTGAATGTATTTCCTATTCAAAGAAATGAAATAAAACAGGAAAACAAGGAAAAGGCAATGAGGGGTCTCCAGCTGCCAACCAGAGCCCCGTGTTCCTTCCAGCCCACCCTGCCCCTCAACCTCTGACTAAGCCAACCCTTAGGGAGGTCAGCTTGTCCTCCCAGAGAAGGGGTGCTCACTGCTCCTCAGATTTTTCACCCCTAGTCATCACAATGGTTGTGACAGTCTAGTGACCACAGAAATCATCTAGAGAGCCCAGAATTAATTTTGCTTCTCAAATGTGAGCCACCAAAGGATCTCCCCCTCTACAGCCATCAGAGGGAGAATGAACAAATGAAGAATTACTGAATGGCTGTCGTACTCCAGTTAGTGGTCCAGCAGTGGGCTAGGCTCCTTAGGGGAGTTTAACTCACAGGAACTCAGGTCCTTGCTTTCAGCCTCATAGTTTCCCAATAATTCCTTGTTGTGGGGGCCACCCTGACCATTGCAGAACGTGTCACAGCATCCCTGGCCTCGATGTACCATTTTCACTGTAGCCAACACAGCCCAAATTGTCCTTAGACGTGGTCAGGTGTCACCTGGCGAACAACATCACCCCAGGGCAAGAACCACTGTTCCCGTCCCTGCATTTCCGGACACCTGCTTTGTCCTCCCAATGAGAAGCCGGGGTTCCCCTCTATCTCTGTCCCAGCTGGGCTGCCGCAGAGGCTGGCCGTTGACTGAACTTCTGGTGGGAGAGATCCCTGAGTTTCAGATGCACTAACTGGTCCAACTTCCTGGGAACCTCTCTGTCGGGGAAAATAACACTATGGGATTTTTTTAAAATAACAATCTGTCCACGAGAAGCTCCCACGCTGAACAGGTTGGGAGGCCGAAAAAGGCCTCCCCCCAAAGCAGGTTGCTAATTAAAGCAGAACACACTCGGGCTGGCCAGCTGCCCAATCTGCAGCACCCAGGAAAGCGAACATCGCTTCCTGCGGTGGTGATCTCCCCGCCAGGAGGGGACAGAGACAAAGGAAGGGCGTGAGGGGTCATTCTGTAACCAACAGGGGGATGGCGGGCACGCCCATCATCATCTCTCCTTCTCTCAAGAACATCATTCCCAAAGGGCAGCTTTCTTTGGAGGGCAAAGAAAAAGGAACTGTATTTCTATGTTTTGATTAATTTGAGGCTCATCCTTGAGCACACTGCGAAATGAATGAGCAGAATTTTCCATGGCTAACTGTCCTGGCTGCCAGGCCCTATCGGCAAAGGTTTAGTGTTTATTTACTTTTGCTCGTGTTATTTTTGTTTCAGTTCAGCTGCAGCTCAGTGCGGAAAGCGTGGGGGAGGTGTACATAAAGAGTACGGAGACTGGCCAGTACTTGGCCATGGACACCGATGGGCTTTTGTACGGCTCAGTAAGTATGAGGCTGACATGCTTCCAGACACGGCCAAGGTTTGAGGTTTCCAGAAATCGTGTTACGTTGAGTGATGCAAACTATAAAGCAACAATTAGTCTCTGTTTGTTGTTTTTTCCAGCAGGATTCCCACCCTCTACCCTGCCTTATTTTAGGGGCAGGCATGAAAGAGTTTCTTGTGGTGCTCTCTCAAAATACTCGAACGTACTATCACCTAGATACAGAGGAGACATTGATAGAAATTTTAGTAACTCCTCAGTTAGTCATTTCAGAATACCTATTCCCACGTCATTTGTTCATTCCCTGAATGTTTCTGGAGCACCACCACATGCTGTAAGCATGTTCTTTATGCTTCTCACAAAAACTGTAGAACCTAGACTCCAGCATGTGACTCGTCATCCAACAAACATTCAGCAAGTGCCTCCTGTGTCGAAGGACTGAAGGGATGTGACAATGAATGAGCCACATGCCTGTCCTCGAGAAGCACGGTCTGAGAGTTTATTCAGGAGCTAAAAACCCTCCACATCCTCTGCTCTGTCCCTCTCCTCGGTCTTTGTGAGAAAAGAATAGGAACAGACAGTGTGATTTTTGCCTCTGTTGGTATCTCTGGTAGAAGATTTAAATGGAAAGAGACTAAAGCCAATGGACCCAAGTTTTGAAAATTTTTCTGCATTTCAATGATCCTTTCCCTATACCCTAACAATTGATCATTGAGGCTTGGCCAAACCCCTTTCTTACCTTTTATGAAGAAGATGTCTATAAAAAAGCAGCTAGTAGGGGACTTTGGTCTGAACCTCCCTTTAGCTTACATCAAACTACCAAGGGGCGGTGGGCACAGAAAACTGCCTCTTGAAGCTGTAACTTCATCCAGGGTTCGGAATGTGAACAGTTTGGTTTCTCATGCCGCCTGCTAGGGGTCAGATGAGACTGTCAGAGCAACGAGCAGCCTCCTGTAGGCTGTTCACTGAAATACGGATCAAATGGGACAATTTTAAAGGGTTTGGAGCTAGGCAGTGACTGCTACATAGGAAGTAGTTTTGTTTTTTTTTAAGGTGGTTCTACTTGGTGATAAAATCAATCGACCAATCAATCACTGAATCTCAGACTCAAAACTGAAAATTCTCTGCAACTTTGGCAAGTTATTTGCCTCCTCTGAACCTTGTCTAAAATGAGGACAGTAATGGGTGGTGACTACCACATATAGGGGTTAAGAGGGGACAGAGAGACAGTGCACGGAACCCACCCACCAATGTTGCTGACACAGGGGAGGTACTCAGTCAGTGAAAGCTATAAAATGAATAGTAAGTTTATAAATCCCTTATCCTCATTATTTTCCAGGTTATATTTATAGTTCATGACTTTTCCTCTTAAATTAATTTTTTGTTATTTAATATAACCTTTTACTTGTATAAAAATACTGAGGGAGAACCCCCATATCCAATTTCCTCTAGGGTCCCACCACAGTCCTGGCCATCCCTGTACTTCGCCTGAAATATTCAGAGGGTAATCTTAATATATTATGTCTAATAATTTATATATTTCTCCACTAATAATGACAAGTTCTAAAATATCTCTGAGCTATGCCTCACACTCTTAATCAGTTTTAGGTATTAATCCACCGTGATACAAATTTTTATGTCTGGGGAAAGGATATATTATTTTAGAAAATAAGTTTGAAAGACTATATATCAAAACATTAATACAATTATCTCTAGGGGTGGTAAGTGGCCAATTTCATAATATGTGAATGCCTGTCTTATACAAATTTTCTACAGTAGGCACATGTCACCCATATAGTGGGAAAAAAAGAGTGCTAAATATAAAAAGAAGAAAATCATTTTTAAAATAGTTATGAATCAACAGTTAATCTCCAGGCCCCTAGTATTGCACCAAATGCATAACAACTACTGACAAATCCTGGTGGAGGGACAGACAGAGCTCCCCCAATGCGGCCTGCTGACTCAGCCTGTGACTCAGCTGCTCTGTGTGTGTCAACTGCTCTAGTGTAACAGAGACGTCAGGTGAGGGACGTGGCTGTCTTTAGCTTCGTCACAGAACACAGGCCTGACGCCCACTAAGGGGTGTCATGGGGGACCCTCCCTACACGGGAGTGGGCAACCCACGCAGGTCCACCTCTGTCCACCCCATCCCACACCCGACAACGTGCAGCAAATACTAACGTCTGGATAAGTTCCTCTGAGGCAGCAAGAGTCACCCAATTAAATATTACACTTATCTCTCATCTTGTTCTAAAAGGATCCAAAGTGTCTCACCCAGATGTCACTGTACTAGACTACAAATGAATAAGAAGCAGGAGACTTCCTGTTCCAAAGTTCCTAACTAACCAAAGGGAACTTTACAGACTGCTTTCCACGGTCTCAAGAAGCAAATGAAACTCACCACCTAGCTGGAGAACACCTATCCTTCGCAAGGCTCCGTGTCGGCCGGGTAGACACAAGGCTGACAAGTTTCCACCTCTTCCCTCAGTGAGGCTCATGGCTACATACACAAACATGCCCACAAATAAAGAATGATGAACAACAAGACTGGAAACCACCAGGAAGGGCATCACCCACCACTGTGGGTGAAGAGATAATACTGAGATCACATGACCTGGAACCGGACCAAAGTCGATATACAGCATAAGTATTTTATATCCAAATATAATAAATGTATTAGAAAATCCTGACGAATAAGAAGTTCAAATGCCTGCGGTTCTTCTTCCCACTTTCTAACAGATGAATTCCAAGTAAAACGGTAATTTTTGGTAGATATTTTTTAAGTAACTGCACTATTTAATATGTCATAGTGATCTTTCCAGCTTAATAAATTGGCAACTGCACTGGATTCCACTGTATGGGTATGCCCCCCCGCCACTTAACCAATGCTCTTTCCATAAAGATGTAGCTCCCATTATACCCAGTACTTCAAAGACCGTTCTCGAAAATACTGTTTTACACTTGCTCAACTATCTCCTAGGGCTCAGTTACCACAAATGAAATTGCTGGGTCAAAGGTAATACATAGTGCCAAACTACCCTCAGAAAATTGCCACCAATTTATCTCACCAACAGTACACGGAAGTGCCTATGCCCTATGCTCTCACAATACTAAGCATTGCAAATTTTTTTGTTCTTTGTAGATATTATAGCCAACCTGGTAAATTGTTTTTAATTTGCATTTTCTTGTGAGATTGAATGTTTTCATAGGTTTACTTCCCACTTCTTTTTAAAAGCAGAGATAGGATGCCATTTTGCTAACATCATCAGCCTCTATCTGTATGGCCTTGTCTATATCCCTCTGTGTATACATATGCAAAGATATGTGGAAGTATGTTCATTGACTGTTAATAGTTCCCTATATCTGGGTGGGTGGCTTTGGGGTGTTTTTTTTTTTTTCCAATTTTTTTCTTTCTTTTTTTAAAGTTGGGATTTTTTAAAAAGTAAAATTCTTTTTAAAAAAGTGCAATTCTTTGTATAAGTAGATCTTTTTAGACGTAGGAAAAAATAAAGCTATGTTCACTTTTTAAAACCTTTAAGTTCCAGGACACTTTCATGCTTAAGACACATTTTGTGCAAATGTTTATTATATCCTAAACAATGCTAAGGTAAAAATCCTGATATTGTTAGGGAAAGCCACCAGGATATAAAATAATATTAGTAGGCTGTCATTTATTTTTCAAGTCCAAACTTAAAAACCCCCACCACATCACAGTTTGGTTTCACCAATTTTGGCCGTTTTTCAGGGTCAGGTCCATGTGCCGGGCCTTTACAGAAACAAAAGGCTCAGCCCCGCTTTTGACATGCTATGGTCGGTCATTTGGAATCTCCCCACTGGGGAACTCTAGAGTCCTGAGGACAGCAGAAGGAAGGGGAGCTTGCAAAAACAGTAAAGGAATTTGAAGGCTCACTAGGTACTGGGTTCTGTTCTAAGTCATTTCCATCACCATTACCCTCAGAGACAGGTCCCGTTATGATCTCACTTTTCCTGAAAAAGAAACTGAAGCACAAAGAGCCTCAGTAAACTGGCCCCAGGTCACAGTGGCTAGTAAACAGAGAAACCTCACTGAAAACCAATCACTAATAATTCTACTCTTTTTCGGCTTATCTTTTTAGCAGACACCAAATGAGGAATGTTTGTTCCTGGAAAGGCTGGAAGAAAACCATTACAACACCTACACATCCAAGAAGCACGCTGAAAAGAATTGGTTTGTTGGTCTCAAGAAGAACGGAAGCTGCAAACGTGGTCCTCGGACTCACTATGGCCAGAAAGCAATTCTCTTTCTCCCCCTGCCCGTCTCCTCTGATTAAAGAAATCTCTTCTGGGTGCCGACCACTCCAGAGGAGGCTGAGGGTCCTCACCCAGTTGACCCTAGATTGTTCCCTTGACCATTGGCTGCACTAACCCCTGGCCCACAAAGCCTGAATTTGTAAGCAATGCGCTTCTAAATGCCCAGTTCACTTTTTTCCCCCCAGAGCCTCTTACCCCAGCAAAGTTTGGAACAGAGGGATCAAATTGCATCTAGAGGCCAACTGGTTGGTCAGTCTGGGTGTGTGGATGTCCAGTTGCCTCTGGGCACCTGCTGTAGGCTAAGCCTCTCAATGCAAAGGTGTGGCCAAATGAAGTGCGTTCGGGGGGCTGCCGTGTGGGTCATTAGTAACTGCATACAATTCCCTCTACTGAGTGAACTCCGTTGGTGATTCTCCCAAATATCTCGCATGATGCCCTTTCGTGCTTTCAGTACTCCACATATGTTAACAGAGAAGTTTATGGCTAGGTTAGGGGAAGGCAGTGTTCCATGAGTAGAAAATGGGACAAAGAAATCAACTCCCCTCCCCGCCCCCAGAACAGAAGGGACTAAAGTGGCAAAGGGAGATTGGGTTCTCAATGCGGAATTAACAAAGGATGCGAGGCTTAGCCTCAAGAAAGCAGGATAAATGCGTAGCTTTGGAAGTCCTTGCCTTTCCCAAGATAATTTGGCAGCAGGAAGCCCCAGGATGATGTCAGATGGGCAGCATGAGAAGTGGGCTCTTGATAAAAGCAAAAACATCCGATGTTGGTAAATTCATTTGGGTCTGGGGTGTGGGAGTGCTGAGAAAGAAAGGAAACGTGGGCTGAGGGGATGTTTTCCTAGGAAGAGGTAGATTCCAGAAGTGAGGAGGAAAGAGAGAGGGATGCCATGACTTGTGCCCGGTCCCCAGAAAACAGAGGTACTGGGGTCGCAGGCAGTGCTTACAAATCACAAGCAGACTGGGATTGAGTGCAGATTCTGGGGGTGGTGGGTCTGGGCTGTGGTTTGTGTATTTCTAACACGGCCCGGGTGCTGCAGGGGCTGCAGCACCCCACTTTACGTAGCAAAGTCCTGAAGACTGTGGTTCAAAGGAAAGTGGCTCAAGCCCCCTGACCTTCTCTCGCCTCACCCTTAGAAACATACACACCCCGAGACTTCCTGAGCATTCAGGCAGCATCAGCAGCAGTGACGCTGGTGCGAAGGAACATGGATTTAAGGCACTTTGGCCCAGTGCCTATAAAATACCCATTTAGAAGATATACAAAAGCATTCTTCAAAAATGTTACGCCCTCACCAACGACTTTTCTCTAGAGACCGTATGTGTTATGATTACTTGTATAAATATGCTTCCTGCTTAAAGTAAAATTGACCCAAGTGGCTAGCAAATTAGAAACACCATTCATCTCTGACATGCGATACTGTTGCCATGTAAAGGCCCTTAATAAGCCATTTACATTTACTGTGAGACTGTATGTTTTAATCACATTTAAAAATATAGAGCTCAAAGGTAGTTAACTGATTAGCATTCAGCCACTGAGAATAATAATAGCCTATGATGTATAAGCTCTTCAATTATCTACTACTTATACTATATTTACCTATAAAAAGAGATTGTACTTCATTTTCCATTGTACTATTATAAATTTTCCTTTGAAAGTGGGGACTCCGAAGCAAAGATATGATAATTGTGGATAAAACTGTTGAGAATATTAGCTCATGGTATAAGAAACTGACATGACTAATGGGAAAATAATTCCTTACTAACTGAATTGTCATGTTTATGATGGGAAAAAAAGAGACAATTTGTGAAAGTTCAATGCAACAGTGCAACTGAGGAAATGAACTCAGTTCACATTATGGTTCATAATATCATTCTGCATTTGTGCAGAAAAACAATTTCAGAACTTTATGTTTTTGTAACTTGGATAAGACAATTCTATGTTATTTTAGTAAATCCTTATGGGCAAGTAGGGGATTGTGCAGTGTGGTTTAACATCTCCTTACTCTAAAGATCTGGCAGAAAAGGGTACCCAGAGAGGAAATCTACGATATTTATAATGGTCCATAATTTTTAGTGTACGAATCAAATTCAAATATAACACTGGCCAAGAAAAATTAAACGTTGCTAACAGATGAGATGGAAGTCTGTGGTTTCAGAGATCCAAAGCAGTTAGAATAAACACTACGGTGGCCTCCACAACCTCCGCCCGGTCGTTATTCATGCATTCATTCAGTGAATATTTATTTCATGCCTACTGTGTGCCAGGCACTGTCCTGGGTACTGAGGCCCCTGGAAACCTTGTCTGTCTGGTTCGCTGCTGTACTCTCACCCAGGGCATTATATTTATGATGAAAGACGCTGTGGATTCATTTATTTCAGTCAAGTGAAAATGGAGACCGTGTAGGTTCCTGCTGAACAAACAGCAAGTCCCAGAAACCCAGGTTCTGGAAGAATTTGCAACACCCAGTGTAAGATAAACCCCTATCAAGGTGTCAAAGGACATGGCAAGGTAAACCTACTATTTTCAACCGTAGAGCCATGTCGTCTTCAGAGAGACTGTTTTCAAATTGGGAAAGGAGCCTGTCAGGTCTTGTGGGGTGGGGAGTAGTGGGCAGATCCCCTGCCATTGGGAACACGCTCTAGGTCCTTAAACATAGAACGTTCCTGTTGTGCTCTCTCTCTTCCCTGAGTAAGTCATGTAGCCATCTGCTTGTCACTTGCCTCTCGTTTGGATTCATTTTCAGGCCAACTGTTGAGAATTGCCTGACATTCTGTACAAAGCATCAGGAGCATTTATGCTTTTGATTATTCCCAACGTGGAGGTGGTTACTGATCTGTTTCGTGGAAGGGATGATAATTAGAGCCTCCTCTGGCCAACAGAGTGAACTTACTAAAAACCGACTAGAGGAGCATCAAGTGTTCCTGAAGATCAAGGTCCTTGCTTTGTGTCAGAGGTGACGGAGCCCGACCCCTCAGCCTTGGGGAACATACTGCCTAAACGGCAAGAACCAAGCCCATGAGCTGCGAAGCAGACCTCTGATGAAGAAGACACCTGTCATTTTACATCACTGTCGCTCTTCTTTTTGGCACCTTACAAGTATTAATAAATGTTCCACTAAAAGGTGATAATGTCTCTCTGAGTTTTAGAACAACACAGGTCTCATCTTCCTACGGAAGGTCTCCCCTTCCCCCCTCACCTGACAGGTGTGACTGCTGTGTTTTTCTAGGCACAGCCTGTCACTGGAAAGAACACCTTAAAAGCTGACAGAAAAAGCTAAGGTAGAAACCTTTTTCATTTTGTTTGGAAACCTAAAGCAGTATTAGTGTTTTTCTAGGGATCCATCAGGGAAGTACTTCTAACCCTAACCCTAACCCCCCGAAGAGCCAAGTATCATAACTAACTCAACTGATTATTTTTTCTTCATTGTATAAATTATGAAAATTTATGCTACTACCATACAGTTGGCCATCTTGTGCTGAGGCAAACATACTGTGACCTGAAAAAAAAAATTTAAGGACTTACAACTTGGAGTCAATGGCAAAAGGTGCATCTCTTGCATCTCAAGTACCTAACAAAGGGTAATAGTTTGCCCGTCAGATTTTCTGAAATTATCATCATACTAAGCAACATCTCCTTAAATAGACTTCTCAAACTTAGGACTTCTTTTTATTTTATTTATCTATTTGAGAGAGATGCAGAGAGACAGAGCATGAACAGGGGAAAGAGCAGAGCGAGAGGAAGAAAAACAAGCAGATTCCCTGCTGAGCAAGAAGCCCTACAAGGGACCTCGATCCCAGGACCCTGAGATCATGACCCGAGTTGAAGTCAGATGCTTAACTGATTGAGCCAACAAGGTACCCCTCAATCTTAGGACTTCTGATTCTTAGGAGAAAGCATACTGTTGCCTAGACCTCATGGCAGAATCAGATCATACACACAAACCGCCCCCCCCACACGCACACTCACACAAGCAGGTGTACCTATTAATAATGGTTGGGCAGTGTTTGTCCACTCTACCAATTGCACACCACAATCAATCACTCCTTTTCCTTTTAAAGTCACCTAAATCCAGTATTTTCCTACTCTTCGGAGCTTGATCCACAGTAAGAACTACATTTTCCCAGCACATACATATGTATAAACACAACTGAAGCAAAAACAGCAGGAAGCTATACACAGACAACACATTTTTTTTCCATTACATTCCACTAAAAATTGCTGGTCAAAGATCCATTAAATTGGGTCACAACATTAATGGGTTACAACCACAGTTTTTTGAAAAACACTGGCTGAAAGCAACTGGTCTTCTTCCCGAAGATGAAGAGACCCAATTAGGATCCTGTATTACGACTTTAGTGTTTTCAAAGACACGGTTTGTTCAAAGACAAGGGGACATCCTGTTACCCAGGAACCATCTGTTCTGAGGGGCTGGTGAGTTCTTTTAGTTGGTTTCCTACTAATCATGCAAAATGAATGTAACGATGCAGATCCCACAGGCAACCACCGCTGCTTGCTAAGCCTCCAATGCTTTTAGCAGACTTCTGCTGGAAGAGTCCTGAGGACTTTGGCCCCCTCCCCTCCTTTGAAACTCTCATCACTGTGGGGCTTGAGGGCATTCCCTCCCTAACTCCCACAGTCTTCATTTCATTCCTCCCTCTTGCTCCCCTATCCCCAAACTCTTAACTCATAACTATTTCTAAACAAGACTTGAAAAGTAGACTGAGCCAGGGAAAGGTGAGACGCTAGGGTCTCTGAGCATCCTCCCCAGCCCCCAACACTTTCTGACAATGACCCTCTTATCTTCCTAACAGAAGAGTTTACCATCCATAACTCAGTGACGAGATAAACACCACTGCTACTGGAATGCACCTTATACAGGGGTTCGAAAATTTTCATCTTTGCTGACCCAACTAAAAAAAGTAACTCTACGCCCTAAATGTTTGGGAGGGTTAGGCTGGCTGAGAATTGGCCTCTTATGGGTGAACTTGACAGCAAAACAGAAAAGCATAACTAAAATCACTGCCTTCCATGTTTATCTGAGTGACGTCCTAGCTGCCATGAGGTGGGGAGGGGAGGAGAATCCTAACCCTAAACACCCCTGGGCCACTGTTATATTGAGGAGTAGGGTGACAGTGATACCTCAAACAAAGACGTGCCTTCATGTGCACTTATACAAATTAACAAAAATTATCGGTAGGGGCTGTAGTGCAATATAGGAATACTTGAGCCCAACCTAGCCATGGGACTTGTAACTTCTCCATTTCGAAATCATTAGGCATTTGTTTGACAACTGTTAAAATTGCAATAATGGCTCGTGAAAATCGGCACAGCCCCACCTTCCCACTCCACTCCTTAGACCTGTCCTCCAACCCCAGAAAGAAACTCCCTTGCTACTGTACATAAAATTTACTCTATAACCCAGTCAGAGAACTCCGAGCCTGAGATGTGGGGATCGACACAGGGTGCCCGGGACCCCAGTGAACAATCTGACATTCTCTCAAGTTATGGGGAAATGTACTAAATGACTACTGGGATCTTTCTGCAACACTGTACCCACTCTGCGGTTGACATATTGACCATGACATACTACACTGTTAGCTTTCCACCCCAGTTAGAAAATTAAAAAGAGAAACCAGGTCAAACACAGCCCGAAGCTGGAGGGTGGGTTTGCTTTATAAAACGCATGTACTGGAGGACCTTCTGGGGTCTTCTGATGGCTCTGAGAATGTGTGTGATGTGGGAAAGAGGTATTTCCTGAATTGCTTCCTTCCCTCTGAGCTACCAACCGTCACACAGGCGACACTTACACATTCAGCAGCTAAACACTGGTGTCTACTTTATTACGTAAACAAGCAAAACCTCACCATGTCCTTGATGTGCTCTTCTGTCAGCCTTAATGTAGGACTGGGCACTCCTTGTTTGGAAGTGCGTTCAACTTCAGGATTTGGCTCACTTGGTTGCAGTGTTCAGGGATGTGAGTGTAGATAGGCAGGGCACGCATGTGGTCACAGAGATGCACATCATTGGGATTTCACATTCCCTATTTTCCTGCCTTAAGAGAAATTTCTTCTTTTAGTCTTACCCAGAGATAATATAAAAGCAGGAGGCTAGACTATTTTACTGATACGCCTCGGCCCAGAGCTTTCTCCTCCAAACTAAGTTATAGGGATGTCTTCATACACTAAGTTGTTTTATTTGGACTGTAAAAACAGGGCTGTTCGTAGTCTGCAATATCAACTGTGTTGAGAGTTCAGTAGTTCCCTATAGAAGTGAACAGTAAGATCTCTGGCTTTCTTAAAATACAACACCTGTGGGAGCACCTGGGTGACTCAGTCGGCTAAGCGTCTGTCTGGGGTCCTGGGATTGAGTCCCCAGTCAGGCTCCCTGCTCAGCAGGGGGGAGGGTCTGCTTCTTCCTCTGCCTTTCCTCCCTCTGGTGCTCACTCTCTCTCCCTCATGCTTACTCTCCCTCTCTCAAATAAGTAAATAAAATCTCTGAAAACAAACAAACAAAAAAACACCTGCATTAGGAGCCCTAAGTGTGACCTGGGAAATGGTGCAGGTTTTAGGACTGGCTGGATTATTTCTATTACAGGACCAAATCATAAATCCAGGGCGGGGGTGCAGAGGGGACATATGAGAGAGGAACTTATTTCCCTATCTGTGGAGCCACTGGGATCTGCCATAGAATATTCATCTGAAGAGAGGAAGACAGGTAGGTTTTATGGACTGCTTGAAATTGTGTAACTCTCAAGCAACCTGAACATTTGGAGGAGTCTGGCAGAGGGCTACCCCATACCGTCAAGTCCTCAAGAATAAATAGCAAGAATATGTTGAAAATGAAGCACATTTCCTCAATTCCCTCCCTCATTCATTCATTCACTGGTCATTTATTCAACATCAAGCATTGTGTTCAGGACGGTCAGATCTGCAAACCAAGACCACAGCAGTAATCAGAAGAGGGAAATTTTAATAGGAAGAATTATTAACTAATAAAAAGGGATTAACTACTGAGGGGGTAAAGAGATCTCAAAGCAGTGTTGGCATACCAGGTGGAGGGAGCAGCATCTATTATCCCAAGGAAAGTACTCAAGGAAGGAAGAAACTCCAGAGAGGGCCTTCTCTCAGGAATGAGATTCAGACTCCACAGGCAAAGGGGTGGCTGTTGGCTGCGGCCCAAGGATGGAGGTGGATCTCACTGGGGTGCTTCAGGGAGCTTCTCGGGGGTGCTGGCGAGCGTCACCGGAAGCAGCCTGGGGCCAGGGCGAGACTCTGGAGGTTCGCATCAGACGCTGCCCACTGGCCACCATGCCTCAGGAGCAAGAAGAAAAGCACAAGAACCCCAAAGACAAGCCCCTTCCCCTCTAAGTGTCCCTCAGGTGCCCTCTGCTGACAAACGCCAAAGCTGCATCAGCTGGCAAAGGAGAAACATCAGGGTCCAGCTGGCAGCACGACAAAAGGAGGCAAAGAGAGAGAGATCACGAGCAGACAAGCAGTCAACTGATAACGTGCATAACCATGATTTAGATACTCCGCCAGACATAGCATTAGAGATGAACAAATGTGGTCCTTGCTCTTAAAAAATTTATTGTTGGCTTGGATGCAGTCTAGATGAAGGCATCAATTTTTTTAAAGAGTTTATTTATTTATTTGACAGAGAGAGAGAGAGATCATAAGTAGGCAGAGAGGCAGGCAGAGAGAGAGGAGGAAGCAGGCTCCACGCTAAGCAGGGAGCCTGATGCGGGGCTCGATACCAGGACCCTGAGATCATGACCTGAGCCAAAGGCAGAGGCTTTAACCCACTGAGCCACCCAGGCACCCTAAGGCATCCGTTTTTTGGGTTTATGCCCTTGAAAAAAATCGCTGCTCTCTGAGCCTCTCTGAAGACCATCACGTACATTCAAGGTACTTCCTTGAGATAGTAAGTCATTTGCTATTTTATTTTATTTTTTTAGAGAAATAATAAGGTCACTTGCTATTTTAAAGCAACTGTAACCAGTGCAATATACACACAGAGAAGAAGCTAGCTCCGAAACCAGACCAGCAGAGTTGGAATCCGGGTTCCTCCCCTTACTGACCTGGTCACATTGGGCAAGTGACATAATCTAGCTGTCCTCTATGTCCTCCTCCATAAAGTGAGGATCCAAACAGTATCAACCTCACAGGCTTGGTGACAGGATCGACTGAGATGGAGGCATGCAAGTACTTTTAACACAATATCTGGCATACAAAAAGGATTGAATAAACGTTTGCAATTGTTTAATAATAAATATAATTATACATATTATAAGATAGGGCTAAAAGTGATCTTTAAGATTCTTCATTCAGGTTCCCAGGGATTGTTTTCGTGAACCCACATTTAGAGAGATCTTGCTTTTAAGCAATTCATTTAAAAAAGATATAAATGGGGGTGCGTTAGTGGCTCAGTTGGTTAAGGGTCTAACTTCAGCTCAGGTCATGATCCTAGCATCCTGGGATTGAGCCCCGCATGGGGCTCCCTGCTCAGAGTGGCATCTGCTTCTCCTCTCCTTCTGCTCTTCTCCCCACTCATGCTCTCTCTCTCTCTCGTTCTCTCTCCCTCTCAAATATTTTTTAAAAATAATAAAAAAAATTTTTAAAAAGAGGGGTGCCTGGGTGGCTCAGTCAGTTGAGCATCCAACTCTTGCTTTCGACTCAGGTCATGATTTCAGGGTGTTGAGATCGAGCCCTGTGACAGGCTCTGCGTGCAGTGTGGAGTCGGCTAGTCTTTCTCCCTTTGCTCCTCCCTCTGTGCTATCTCTTTCTCTCTCTCAGTAAATAAAATCTGAAAAAAAAAAAAAGATAAAAGTCTAGATTGACTCCAAGCTTACTTTTATATGGTACATCTTAAATGAAGTTTTACAAATTAAAAAAAAAAAGTCATATGGAAGATAACACAGGAACAGTAAGGGGCCAGAAAGACATGTGCAAAAACAGAGCCGAAGCAACCATGTGTGTTTGGTTAAGAGATTAAAATAAGGGACGCCCAGGTGGCTCAGTTGGTTAAGCAGCTGCCTTTGGCTCAGGTCATGATCCCATGTCTTGGGATCGAGTCCCACATCAGGCTCCTTGCTCAGCAGGGAGCCTGCTTCCCCCTCTCTCTCTGCCTGCCACTCTGCTTGCTTGTGCTCTCTCTGACAAATAAATAAATAAAATCTTTAAAAAAAAGAGAGAGAGAGAGAGATGAAAATAAGATGTCTTCATTCTCTTCAGCTAGTTCAAGGGTGATTTTGGTTTTCTTGCTCTGCTGGTCACAATGAGTATAGGTAGAGTGAACTTAACAAGGAAGGGGTTTTGGTTCAGCATAAAGGAAAAAAAACTTGTCACAACTACAGCCATTCTAACCGTGGCTGAAGCACACCCACGGTTAGTGGCTGGTACCTGCCAGCCGCGGAGACTTGCACGCAGAGCCTGGAGGGACACCTGTGGTAGAGTCTGACACATCACCCATGTCTCCCTCCTGAGATGAAGCCATCAGCACCTTCAGGGATGGCCTAGGTGAAGACACCTGCCTTACTCAAGGGCACGCCTCTCCAAGGCAGTCTGCACAGGGGCATACCTGCCCAGCCCCTTTGCTTCGATGCCAGACAGCTCTCAAGGATCATTTCAACTTCAGAGCTTCTCAAAACGTCGGATGAGGCCCCTACTGAGGCCACCTCACTTCTCCTTCTGCCCTATCCTGCTTCCTTCTCTGCCACAGAAGTTGATCCCCAAATCCCTAATAAACTTCCAGCAGGCTAATCTTCCCATCCCCATCTGCCTCTTGGGGAGCCCAGCCTGTGGCGATACCTGCCCAGGATGCTAGAGGCACGGCTCTGAGCAGGATAACTGCAAAGGTCTCCTACAGCCCCGTGACTTGACAAAGCCACTGGGCATCTGAAGCTGAATGCTCTAAGTCTACAAAGTTCCGAGGTATGTCCACTGCGCTATCCGTACGGATGATTCTCAAGAGAAATCTCAGCCTTCTTTTGTATTGTCTGATCTACGGCTGGCCTCAAATCACTTACGAGGGGCACCTGCTGAGTCATTACGTTCTTCACTGAAGCACTTGTCAAGTCTTTTAACAACTATTTATCAGGGCCCAGAAATGCACCAAGCCTGGTGGAGACAATGGTGCACAAAAGAGCTCTTTTCTGGAGCTTACATTCTAGTGAAGAGAAACATATCAACCTATTTTCCAAACTTCAGTCATTTGCACCCTGCTTCCAAATTTTTTGCCTATATGTCCACTGCCTGATGATCATAATACTTCTACTTCCTCAGGCTTACGGATGGTGGATTCACAGTTTTACCTACCTTAGGCCCAATGTAAGCTAAGATGTTCACAAAAGGATAAGCTATGAGTATATTCATATTTTTTCTAATACACATTAAACATAACTTCACAATAAAAAAAAGAACACCTGCATATCATTTGTGCCATATGTGTACCATACTTTAGGAAGCAATTTATACAAAGGATCACACAGAGACATGTAAAACTGCAAGTGTGACAAGTGCTCATAAGGTGAAGTATCCAGTGTCCTCAGAATATATAACAGGAGGATTTAACTTACTTAAGGGCTTCCCCCAAGGAAGTGAGTTAATAGCTGAAAGAAGAGTTAGAGCTGACAAGGTAAAGAAGTGGAGTGTATGTTGTGAAGAACATTCCAGATAGAGGCAGCAGCATATGCTAAGGCCCTGTGGCAGGAGGAAACACAATCCCAATAAGGCTCAAGTGTGGTGACCAAGGGGCAGGGAGCATGTTGTGAACTGAGGCTAGCTGGCAAAGTACAGGCCAGTGATGGAAAAGGGAAGTTAGGTGGATTCCATTCTCCAACATCTGTAGATAACCAAGAGGAAGCTATATATACATAATCATTCTCTTACCCTCTTTCTCTCTTCCACACAACTGAATTGTAACACTTCTCTAGACCCTCTGCCAAAGGACACAAATAAGCAGCATCAACATGCATGTTTCTGGCCTGCAACTGTGAAATGTATTCCCGACTTGAAACTTGGGGGCTGAGGTTACATTTGCTAAATATTTAGACCTTTCCCCAGGCTTTTATTCATTCCATCCAGCAGGTGGAGTATAGGGAAATGCTTTCGGTTCCCAACAAATCCCCTTATATTGAAAAGGAAGAGCAAGGTTTGCCAGCACAGTCAAGGGTGAGAGATAGAACAAGGAAGCAGTGATTGTGTATTTGAGTCTCATTCATATGGAAAACATGAGCTAATTAGCTTCTTACTGCTGTGCTTCCAGGGATTCTGAATTTGACATTTCTGTCCAAGTTTGGGGAGCTATGCTATTAATCAGTCCAAAAACAAATGAAGCAGCTTAAAAAGAATCACATAACCAAAACCCACATCCTTCATAAGATAAAAAAAAACCAGAAAGGCAACTTGGAAACTCTTCAGAGATGGTGCCAGTTTCAGGGTTTGGGGGGGATTTGGCTGGCTGTCGGAGATGTCTTAATCTGGGGATGAAAATAGAGAACACAAACATATTTACACAGCTCTAATGAGCTAAACTCAACAGACCACATTGCCCTGTAGAAAGTGGCTTCTTAAAGTCCTACAGCCAAACAGTGACCTTGTGGGGAAAAACAAAGAAATCAAAGGACAGAAAGTGAATGGAGACAGAATAGGTTATTTTGGGCGCTCCAGATTCTGTAAGAAACATGACCGATTCTTTATAATAACCATTCTGAATTGATCTCATTCCTTTTTCTGGAAGACACGGAAACCTGCCTTTCTGACAACCAAACAAAGAAGACAGTTCCTGAGTCTCTGCCATGGAGGAGGTTACCGAAACAGACGTGGGGGAAGGGGAGAGAAAAGGGCTCTATTGAGGACTCTGACACTCAGCTGGGGGATGTGGTTTATAAACAAAACCATCAAAACGCAACCTAAGAGAGCATGGACCGAAATGCATGCCTAGTGCTCCAGGAGCACGGGCAGAAGGAAAAATTCTTCCTGGGGGAGTTAGGGAAGGCTTTCCAGAGGGGGTGATGTCCGACCTGTGTCTGAAGAGATGATCAGGTGTCTACCAGGCGAGGAAAAAAGCAGGAAAAGGGGGGACCATGGGGCAATGGGGGGGGGGGGGGATGACAGAGTCTCACCTCACTAATGGATTTTGAACGAGAGAGTCCACTTACAAAGAGGAGTCAGTCCCCCATGGTTAAACCCAGTCCTGAAAACCCCTTGTATGACCATACCATATCTCAGTGAAGAACTGGCATGCATTTGGCGGGGGTTGTATGAACACTGTGAAAAATTAAGCCCTGTAATCACCTTCGGCCAGTCAGGTGCTCCCAGTATGAGAGGCCTGGAAAACCAGGATAACAGCAGACTCTTGCCTCCCTTCACTCCCTTGGGAGCACACAGATACGGGAATAGAATGTCAGGCAGATCACCCACAGTATTTACTGTTATCTTTCTCCTTCCTCCCTCCCCCACGCTCTCTCTCTCTCCTGAGCTGGTAAAGTGGATTTCTTTTGAGTTAACTCTGTGTGTGTGTGTGTGTGTGTGTGTGTGTGAGTGATGTCACTTTCCTTCCAGGTATAGGGCACAAGCTGGAAGTGACCCAACTCCACTATTCAGTATGTGGTTTCCACATCTCTAACACAGGAGATATGGTGCAGGGGATGATGATGACGATGACGTCATATGATGATGATGACGTTATGATGATGACATCATATGATAATGATGATGATACTAGCTGCAGTAAGTAGCCTTTTCTGAGTGCTTACCATGGGCCAGACATGATGCTAAGCATCTCATGTAAATGCATTATCACGGTCTGTCCTTACAATCCTCAGGAGGTGTCAGTGCTACTACTATCCTCATTTTACAGCTGGGGAAACTGAGGCACTGAGAGGTTGCACATCTTATAAGATGTGCCCAAAGGTACATAGCTAGGAGGTGATGAAACCCATGCTGGATCTCATGTGCTGTAACTCCACAGCCCGTACCTTCAGTTGCTACTGCACATTCCCTCAAAATGCCATACTGCATACTGGTGATGAGCTGGGAAGAAGAGATGAATCTGAGAATGATTTAGGATAGTGCTTTCCAGTACAACGGCTACTGAGCCCTTGGAAATGCGACTAGTACAACTAAAATAGTGAAGTTTGAATTTTATTTAATTTTAAATAAAATAGCTATGCATGCCTGGGGACTACTGCATTGGACAGTGCAAATTTAGGACGTGGAACACTCTGCCCTTGAAAAAAGGTAAGGAATACTTAGATCTTTACCAATATGGTGATGTTATGATGCATCTTTATGTGCGTCACAGTTAATTAATTACAGAGAGTATTGAAAATTCTTAAATTGATGAATTTTTTATATTTAATTAAAAAATCTAAAATCATACTAATGCAGGCACACAGTTTGAAAAATACAGTATTACAAAATTTATAGCAGTAGTACCCTTTCTTGGGCACTCTTGATTCCTGCTCTCTTGGTTCCTGCTCTCCAGATGCAACCACTTTTATTTCTTCTAGATATTTCTCCTGATATTTGACTTTGTATTTCTAAACAGTATCTATTAAACAGTACATATTAGTTTCATTCTATGGAAGATACAGATTTAGCTTTTTACAGTATATGCCAGCCAGTTATCTACACAACCTCTATGCCATCCCAGGGCCCTTCCCATCATCCCTAAAGAGTCACATCACTGGTTAGTTCAAGATTCAATGTTCACATTAGTAAAATGTTGTAACTATTAGTTACATGTAAGGGAGGGGATGATTTCATGTCATTTTTCATACAACTGTCTTTCATTTCCCCAATTTCAGCTGGCTCATCACTAATTTAGCCTCAAACTTTCAGACAGATTCTAAAAAGTCTCTCAGTATAATCAACCACATTTTTTGCCATTTCAGTTTTCATTGAGACATCCCTCATGGAGCCCTCAGATCTCTGAGGGCCTTTGGCAGCACCATGACCCTGTGGCTTCCCACCACTATTTTCTGGGGATTCCTCGTGCCTCTCTCCTGTTTTAGATTTTATATGGTGTTTCTGTCTTCATTTGGTAGTCTAGATGGGTATGGAAGTCTCAGTTGTAAATTATCCTCCATCAGAAACATGAAGGCATTACTCTATGTCCCTTAAGCTTATCGTGCTGACTGAGGAAGTGTAATGCCATTCTGATTCCTGATCATTAAATGTTACCTTTTTTCCTCTTTGGAAGTTTTTTTTTTTTTTTTAATCTTTTCTGACTCCAGTATTTGAAGTATTAGAATAATGTGCCTTGCTGTGGATCTTTTCATACATTGAGGTAGGTTAGTAGTGGGCCCTTTCAGTCTAGAGATATATGACTTTTGGTTCTAGAAAACTTTCTGGCAAAATTTCTTAGATAGGGCGCCTGGGTGGCTCAGTGGGTTAAAGCCTCTGCTTTCGGCTCAGGTCATGATCCCAGGGTCCTGGGATCGAGGCCCGCATCGGGCTCTCTGCTCAGCGGGGAGCCTGCTTCCTCCTCTCTCCTCTCTCTCTGCCTGCCTCTCTGCCTACTTGTAATCTCTCTCTGTGTGTCAAATAAATAAAATCTTTAAAAAAAAAATTTCTTAGATAATTCTTTTCCTGTCCTACCCCTTCGACACACACACACATTCTCTCCCTCTCTCTCTACACACACACACACACACACACACACACACACACACACACACGTTCTCTGGAGAATCCTGATTAATACAGTTTGTTAGGTATTAAATAGTACTACAATATTGTAAAGAAAACCTTCAATTTGGAGATGCCTAACATATTTAGGGATAAAATATCAAGAAATATATAATTTACAATGGTTTAGAAAACATACACACAAGAAAACATACACAAAAGCAAATAGGCAAAATGTTAACAATGAATAAATATAGGAGTAAATACATGGGAGTTTATTGCATTCTTTTAAAATTTTTTCTGTTCAAAACTTTCCAGAGTAGTAAATCAGATCAATTAGAAAATAAAAAAATCAGAGCAGTAAGTGGGAACTGGCAGTATTAGAAGTTCATCTCATTTCTCATAGTAATCAAGTAGATGAAGTTTTAAAAGTTTCTGGTGGGGTGAGGTGACAAAGGAGAGGTCTTGAGCTGGAGGTAAGCAGAAACTATCACTGAGACTACTGCTAGCTAACCAGGAGTTTCGAAGAGCTATACTGTCAGTGATGGGATGGATCAGGGGGAAAAAAAGTCTATCCCCTGGCTTGGGGATATGATTGTCCTCAGGTCTGTATCATGAGAAAGAAAAGTCTCCTTCTAAGAATCTATAATCATAAGCCTATCCTCAAGTAAAATTGGGCTACAAACTTATACTACTTGCATCATCTAGGAACCCATGCCCTTGGAAATTAATGTAAGACAGTGGTCCATGATATTCTTTTTTTTTTTTTTTAAGATTTTATTTATTTATTTCACAGAGGGAGAGAGATCACAAGTAGGCAGAGAGGCAGGCAGAGAGAGAGGGGGAAGCAGGCTCCCCGCTGAGCAGGGAGCCCGATGCGGGCCTCGATCCCAGGACCCTGAGATCATGACCTGAGCCGAAAGCAGAGGCTTTAACCCACTGAGCCACCCAGGCGCCCATGGTCCATGATATTCTTTAGACACCAAGTACAGGCAAACAATCTAAAAATTACTGGACAACTGTGTGACTCAGTTGGTTAAGTGTCTGACTCTTGGTTTCAGCTCAGGTCATGATCTCAGGGTCATGAGATCAAGCCCTGCCTCTGGCTCTGAGCTAAGCATGGAGCCTGCTGAAGATTCTCTCTCTCCCTCTGCCCCTCCCTTGCCCACATACACGCATGCTCTGTTTCTCTCTCTAAAACAAAACAAAACAAAAATTACTTATTAAAAGTTGAACAAGAGGGAGGCAGTGGACAAAAGTGGTGCTGTGGGATACTCAAGCACTTCAGACACTGGTCTTTTGGGTACTAACTGGATACAGACCATCAAGAAGTACATTTAAGTGGTCCAATACATTTTTTCAAAAGGGATTTACAGTGTGAGAAATAAAAAGACTATCATGAACACCAGGTGGGTTTAACTCAGATAGGAGTGAAATAAAATTTCAAATGAACAACAGAGATACTGAAATTAAAAACCTAATGGGTAGACTGCTTCCAGAAATGTCAGAGGGGTGAAGAAGACATGAAGCCCTCCCATAGATAACAATAATAGAAATAAGATTAAAGATATATTTTTTTAGAAGACAACTATGTACAGATATTTTGGACCCTGGAGAGAGTCCAAAGGCAGACAGAAGCAAGAGAGTTTAATCTCAAAAAAATGCCACAGGAAGGGGTCAGAATTAAGAGTTTATGTCTTCCCAGACCGAGGGTGATGCCAACCCTTACAGCTCTAGTTGTAATAAAAAAATAAAATAAAATAAAAAAATAAACCAGCAGTGGAAAACCACAGCCTTACCAGCTAAGGTGCCAAAGATCAGAGTTCAAGGCTGAAAACAGCTAGAAATCTACAGGAAAAGTACTGGCAGCAGAAAAACCACAGAAGGAGTATAAAACTCTTGAGTATAAACTCTGCCCAAATCCTGGGCCAAGAGCTAAACTATGCATGTGTGGGAAGAGGCGCTAAGGGGCCTAGAGAAAAAGTGGGCAGAAACCAGAAAGCAATGTGCTCTTGAGTAAGAAAGCTGTGTGCGGCCCTATCTGTGAGTTTGCTGCCTTTTTTTCAAAACTGAGTTAACTTCCTAAACATGCACAAGTCAGGGATCAGAAAGCTGAATCTTACAGGCTTGAAAGGTCAGAGACAGAGCCCCAAACCAGCCAAAGAGCTAGAAATTAAGGAGAGGGGAATCCCTGAAAGCAAGAAAATCAAAGAGAATGACCTCTATCTCTGTTGAAATCCTTGACTAAGCACTATATTACAAGAAGTGGAGAACTCCCAAAGGACCAGGTGAACAAAGCAGCAATGAGAAGTCATAAGAATAGAGATACTCAATGCTGCATACCCCAAGGGTGACAAAAGTTACACTGGAGTCCAGACAAGTTAATTGCCTACTAGAAAGGGAAAGGAAAAAAAAAAAAAGGCACCTTGGAAGAATATAAGAGAATCTAGAGTTGCCATAACCTATCATCTATAAGGCTCAATTTTCAACCAGAAATTACTAGACATACAAGGCAATGTTGAAGTGTGCTCTTCAGGGGAAAAGGCAGCCAATAGAAACTGACTCTGAATGCCTCCAGATGTTGAATTTAGCAGACTTTAAAGCAATTATTATAAATATGTTCAAAGAAGTAAAAGAAAATATGGTATCGTACTAAAAGGACAGCTAGGAATTTTCAAAAGAAAAATGGAAGTTTAAAAAAAAAAGGAAATTCTAGATCTGAAAAGCGCAAAAACTGAAATTTAAAAAGTTTATTACAGGGGCTCAATTATCTATTGAGGATGGCAAAGAAAGAATCAGTGATCCCGAAGATAGAGCAACATAAGCACTCTATGCTAGAGTTACAGCTCTAGTTGTAATAAAAAAAATAAAATAAAATAAAAAAATAAACCAGCAGTGGAAAACCACAGCCTTACCAGCTAAGGCGCCAAAGATCAGAGTTCAAGGCTGAAAATGTAGCTAGAAACAGAAAGAATAAAGATTAAAGAAAATTGAGAAGAACCTCAGAGACCTGAGGGAACAATATCCAAATGTTCAAAACACATATAACCAGAATTCCTAAGGAAGAGGAGGAGGGAAAAAAAGGTAGAAAAAAAATATTTTAAGAAGGAATTGCTGAAAACTTAACAAAGGGGCATAAGGAAACTCTTAGGAGTGATGGAAATGTTCTGTATTTTGATTGTGGTGGGGGTTTCGTGGGCATATACATTCATCAGAACCTATCCAATTACACAGTTTAAGTGAGTGTGTTTTAAGGTACATAAATATCTCAATAAAGTTATTTAAAAATGTAAATGATGAACTCTCTCTCTCTCTTCCATTAAAAAAAAAAAAAAACTCTAACGAGGGGAGTCAGGGTGACTCAGTCAGTTAAGCAACTAACTCCTGATTCCAACTCAGGTCATGATCTGAGGGTCATGAAATCAAGCCCCCACATCGGGCTTTGCTCCGAGACATGGAACCTGCTTAAGATTCTCTCTCTCCCTCTTCTTCTGTCCCCCTGCCCTGGCTTGCACAAGTTCTTTCAGTCTCTCTCCAAAAAAACAAAACAAAACAACCCCCCCCAAAAAAAACCAGAGTCCTAAGGAATGGGTTAAATATTATACTGGACATATGGGAGAGAATATGAGTAAAGAGAAAAATGAATCTGAAGAAATTAACCAGAATGTAACACAGTGAGATCAACAAAAGGTCAGGAAGAAGAGAAAGAGAGGGGGAGCTGTCATATGAGTGACGAGTGGAAATGTGGACAGATAGTATTTGAAGGAATTTTTACTGAGAATTTTCCAAAGTTGATGAAAGACATGAATCCTAAGTTTCAGGAAGCACATGGAGTCCTACACAGGAGAAACAAAACTACAGTCACATCTAGATGAACAGCTATGGGGGAGTGGGGAGAAAACCATAGAGAGTATCTCCAAAACAGGTGGAGGAAAGAGGGATTGCCTACAAAGTGGCATTTATACCGGTAGCAGCCTTGTCAACACAACAGGAATGGCCAAAAGAGAGCAGAATCTGGTCTTCAAAGTGCTGAGAGAAAATAGATCTCGACCCCCTCCTCTCCCCTCGGCACCTTGCAACCAGCTGCAGAGCTATTTCTGAACACCCCTTCTGTTTTGAGCCTTCTCATTACCTCTTCACTCCTGGTCCATCAAATATGTCCAGTCTCTTGGGCTATTAATGGATTTTATTTAAAGTAAACAGTGTTAATGTGCTGAGGGTGTTAATGACTCAATGCTGTGGGTTGCCAGTGTTGACCTAAGCCATTTTTATTATAATGTTACTTAAATACACACAAATATATAAAACTAGGTATAAACCCTTATGCTTATCATTCTTACACAACTATTAAACCAAAACAAATTTATAAAGAAATATTTAGGATTTACTGATAAAGAAATAAGCAAAATTATAAAGACAATAAAATGTAAAATATAGCTACGTGTGGCAGAGGATGCTATTTTGCTGAGACGAATGGCTACAATTGTGTTTATTTTATTTTTTAAAAATTTTTATTTATTTGATAGGGAGAGAGAGAGCAAGAGAAAGCATGAGCGAGGGGGAGAGGGAGAAGCAGACTCCCCACTGAGCAGGGAGCCTGATGCGGAGGCTTGATCCCAGGACCCAGGGATCATGGCCTGAGCAGAAAGCAGACGCTTAACTGACTGAGCCACCCAGGTGCCTCCAAAATTGTGTTTAAGAGCAGAAAGACACCACTGTGTGTCTTTTCCTTCACTGAAGCAGGCTCAGAGCAGAGAGTCAGGCTGCCTGGGTTGAAGGGCCACTGTGTGATTTGGGCAAGTGACTTAATCTCTTTAAGCCCCCACCTCTCCCCTCTAAAATAAAGAGAGCGAAACCCAAATCAGGGATGTTGTGAGGGCTAAATGCAACAAGAGGAGGGGAGTACTTAGCCCAGTGCACAGCACATAAAATGGGCTCTACAAATTATTATTACTATTGTTGTAATTTGTCCTCTTTGATAATAAACCCATTTTAACTTCGTTCCATCACTCTGACATTTAATGAGGCATCTTAAAATACAATACCAAAAAAATTTCTATTTAAGAAAAAAATCCTAATAAACTTGGAATCTACAAGCTGGCTCTTGGCCAAGTCTTTGCCTGTAATGAAAAAGGTGGCAAACACATCAGGCTTTTAAGTTTGGAACACCTCTGCTGGTGTGAGCCTCCTGGAGACTCAAGTTCCACATCATGTCTTCCCTTAAGTCTGCCCTGCGATGGAAAGTCAATGGCCTTCCCTTGCTCCCAGTGTGGGCGTAAATCCCCATGCAAGCCTAGGACCTATAACAATGTGTCCAGACTGAGCAACGGACTGAACGTCCAGGCAATCCAGAATAGGTTTACAGTCCCTTTTAGAGATCCTCCCCGAAATAGAAACACACCCACCACTTACACCAACACCACCCTTAGATTTAACAGCTTCCCGGAAATGAAAGGTTTAAAGCCAACGGAGTTGCTCCAGGGTGAGAACCTTAGTCTTAGTGGCAGGCTGTGGCAGGACTGCGATAAAGGAGAGGGTCTGTCATCCTTTAGGGGCAAAAGAATGCTTATAACATAACAACAACAAAACACTATATATTCAGTCTACCAAGAAGGCAGGCTCAGCTTTTTAAAACAAAATCTTACAGTTTTAATTTTTATGGGATGGTAATCTATGGTAAGAAACATTTGGATGAAAATGAACTGTCTTTATAATATTGGTCAAGAGAAATTTAAGGGGCACCAGGGTGGCTCAGTCAGTTAAGCATCCAACTCTTGATTTTGTCTCAGGTCATAATCTCATGGTCCTGAGATTAAGACTTAGGCTGGGTTCCTCACTGGGCATTGAGCTTGCTTGGGATTCTCTCTCTCCCTCTACCCCTCCCGCCCCCTCAATAAAAGAATAAAAATATTTTTTAGAAAGAGAAGGTTAATAAGCAAACTAGCAACACTAGAGGGTAAACTTTCTACTGCTTGTAAAAAACAACCATTTTTAATGGGATATTTCGATGGGGATGAAGGGGTGCTCTCCTGAGCTACAGAAGGAATGGTCTAGATGTTAAGATAAAACACAAATCAAATGTATTAGAGTTGTCCACAGTCAACAGTGGTGATCTTGGGCGCCTGGGTGGCTCAGTGGGTTAAAGCCTCTGCCTTCAGCTCAGGTCATGATCTCGGGGTCCTGGGATCGAGCCCCGCATCAGGCTCCCTGCAGAGAGCCTGCTTCCTCCTGCCTCTCTGCTTCTCTGCCTACTTGTAATCTCTCTCTCTCTCTCTCTGTCAAATAAATACATAAAATCTTAAAAAGAAAGAAAGAAAGAAAGAAAAAAACAACCATTTTTTAAAAATGACTTTAGCCTCTACTGTATACAAATGAAGCTACTTTAAAATAAGTTATAGCTATCTCTTAATTAAGGAAAGTCTATTAGGCTCTTGGTCCTACAGGTCCATGCTTGAAGGTCATCATCTGTTTCCCATACTTCTTGTAGTTCAGACTGGCCCTATCACCAATTACTCTAAGTGGATAAGGAATTAGCTATGTGAGATAATGGGTAAGAAGTTATCTGAGACTAGGTAGGTTCAGACATTTACAAATAAAAGCAAATCCTTCAGGGGGCGCCTCAGTGGCTCAGTCGGTTAAGAGTCCTCCTTCAACTCAGGTCATGATCCTGGGGTCCCAGGATTGAGCTACTGCTCAGTTGCTCAGCGGGGAGTCTGCTTCTCCCTCTGCCTTTGCCCCTCCCCCGATGCATGCTCTCTCTCTCTCTCTCTCTCTCTCTCTCTCTCTCTCTCTCTCAAATAAATAAAATCTTTTTTAAAAAAAGCACAGATCCTTCAGAGTGAGAAAGTTACTTCTCACTAGGTACTTTTGTCTCTAACCTTAAGTCCTCTCCTAATGGCTCGGCAAACTCTGTGTAGCAAAGGCTAGATAAAATACATCAGGTAAAACATTTATTATTCAGAGGCACCTGGGTGGTGCAGTTGGCTAAGTGTCTGCCTTCAGCTCAGGTCATGATCTCAGGGTCCTGGGATGGAGCCCCATATTGGGCTCCAGCTCAGCAGGGAGCCTGCTTCTCCCTCTCTCTCTGCTCCTCTCCCCTGCTTGTGTTCTCTCTTGTCTCTCTCTCAAATAGATAAATAAAATCTTAAAAAAAAAAAAAAGAATGCTAAATACAAAGAACCATGACAGCTAGGTTCAGACAAAACACTAGATTCTTGGAAATGAGAATTCCCACATACACGCCCACCCCACCAACTTAAATAAAAAGTGGGGTTGGCCAAAGTACAGAAAGCAAGGACTCAGATACTAGAGCCCCCACATTCACAGCAGTATCATTCACAATGGCCGAAAGTAGAAGCAACCTAGTGTCCATCAACAGAAGAATGCGCCAACAAAATGTGGGTCCTAAATACAAGGGAATACTGTGCAGCCATAAAAAGGAAGGAATACTGAAAAACGCTACAACACAGATGAACCTTGAAAACATTACACTAAGTGAAACAGGCCAGATACAAAAGGACAAATGCTTTATGATTCTATTTATATGAGGAATCTGGAAGAGACAAATCGAGAGCAGCAGGGGCTGGAGAGAACAGAGAGGTATAGCCTCTCCTGGGCCTCCCATATTTCCCTCTCTCTCAAAATGTCCAAAGATCAAAGTCTGGAAAATGTGTTTTGTAAAATTACAACAAAGCGTCCATGTTTCTATTCCTAGAAGGGATTCTTCTCCCTGCACTTCATCCATCCGCATAAAATCACACTGTCTTTCTAGCCAGGATACCTTTCCTAAACAAAACTCTATTCACTTGGGGAAAAGAAAGGTGGCTGTGTCCCAGTGATAATGTCCACAGGGTCCTGGAAATGATCAGAACACACATCTATCACAACACAATGAGGAAAACATTTAGAGTACTTCCTCTGAGGTACAAACTTGGCGAAATTTGGGTTCTCTCCTGAGTCTCCTAGGTTGTTCAATAATGACAGCTCCAGAAAACCTTCTGGTTTCATGACCATGAGTACCTGGAAGTAGACAATCCCGCAAGAGCCCAAATGTTAAGGCTCCATCTAGAAAGCACACCAAAAAAAGCTGTGGGAACCTTTGGATGTAAACCAAGGGTCTTCAGGAAGAACATGGTAACAGAGAGCTCTCAGCTTTCTCATGTTTCCAGGGTAATTCATGCTACACTGGCAGCTCTGGCCTCTGGAAGCCTCTGGAAGCCCCTGGGACATGATTTATGGCAGCCACGGGCAGCTACAGGCCCTGGATGTGAGCCCGACACACACGGGATAAAGCAGACAGAGACAGACTGCCCTGCTTTATCTCATGGTGTACTTCCCCACCTTTCCTGACTGGGCGGGGTGGGGGGTGTCACCCAGTGAGGGAACATTTTACAAGCAAGCTATTCTTCAGGACTCCTAATTAAAAAGTTGGAGACCATAACAATGGAGCGGAGTTTGCCGTCTTCTGACACTTCATTAACTTCATCATTGTTCTTCTGTCCGGGATTACTACACAGGTTCCGTCCTTAACACTCAGGCAGAAAAAGAAGCAATAACACTTTGCCTGAAAAATAACTCCCCCATATGACCACAGAGTTGTGCCAGATCATGAACGAAACAGGAACAACATGACAAGGAAAAGAAGATCCACTTGGACTTTACTAAATTTAGGAATATTCCCCTTCGCTCAGAGGAAAAGAGAGTAGGAAAAATTAAGTAACCTATTTTTCCACAGACCTTTCTAGTAAAGGGTAAGATGTTACCCACTTCTCTCTGAAGGAGACAGTTAAGAATAAAGAGGTAGGGAACTGACCCACACTATCTATTTACCAAGAGCTGCACATTTTGTGAATTTTGAATTGAGCTCACTTATCCTCTCCACCCCCCCCTTTATTTTAATTCAGTGGCAAAACTAAACTTATGTCTTAAATACATAAATAAACCCCAGGGGAGGTAGTTCAAACCAAAACCATATCCATTCATTTCCTGTGACTGGTGAGCTGAAACATAAAAATATTCATCCAACCAAAGCAGTGTTTCTGTGTTTGAGTCTGTCTCTGGGATCATGGAAATGGGAGCAAGATGCCAGACTCAACTGAAGGCATTCAACTTCACCTCACTCCAGGTGAGAATCTGGTTAAGACTGAAAGAGGGAGAGGTCCTGAGTGGTCTCCTGAAGCCCAAAGTCAGGATTCAAAACTCTAGGTTCTACCTGACTCTGACATTCTTGCTTGTCCACCAGAACCATCCCTTCCTTTGTTGGTCCCCTAGAAGAGGAAAGTTACAGATCCCATTTTTTTTCAATCGAAATAAGCAATCAAGAGGCCAAAACATGGATTTGAACACCTACTCATTTTCTCTGGCCTAGAACAAGTTACCAGGGCTGTGGTGTTGCTGTCCAGCCACTCAGATCCCGTCCATAAGGTCTAACGGGTACTTTGGTCAATCTCCACAGAATGTAAGGGACATGAAATGTGGCAGACAAAGCAAGGGTAGATACTTTACCTCACCTAGTTGTGAATTTTCCCACACGCGGACAGACTGCTGGGCAAGCAGAACACTAATGTGTCCTAGAAATGCTGACACCTTAGACACAACATAATGAGAACTGGTGATGTGTAGAATACACAAAGGGCACATGTGTGAGCCAGAGGCTGTCCCCTCAGAGAGCAGAGGACAGTGATACAGGCCCACCCCACAGCCCTGATCATCTTTCGCAATCTCTCTTGTTTTGTGTTTCCACCTCTTCCTCTTCTTTTACCTATGGGTCTATTCTTGGTGTCTTCCACTCTCCTTAGGTGCCTACAGCTGCTCTGACTTTCGTGGACAGCCTGCTCCCTGACGATTTCCAACCCATGTCCGGACTTCCTTTGGGAGCTGCAGGTCAGTGTATTCAACTGCCTGCTGGACATTGCCAAATGGATGATCAGCAAACACCTTGAAAGTAATTAGCTCTCCTGTTCTCAGTTCCAAATCTCCTCCTCCTGATGCACTCATGAAAATCCTGAGCGCTAAAGCACACATTACTCCCAAATGATTCCCACAATGCTTTTTCTCAGTCTCAAAATGCACAGATTTCCAGCGAGGAGAAGGCGGCCAGAGGGTGACCATGTTGTGGAGAGATGCCTGCTCACCCTGAGGCTACGTGGATGAGTGTGATGGGGGTGTGTAGGGCAGGGGGGGGCGGGTAGGGAGCTGTTCCCAGGAGGCCGTAATGGTTCCTTGCAAGTCAGAGAGGTTGGTCAAACAATCCACTGCAAACTCCAAGAACTTTCAATATTTATGCTCATGTAAGTGTTTATAGGACCTACCTTATTGCTTATAAAATAAATTGCGAGATTTATGTGGAGTTTGCTTATGTCTTGGGACATCAGGACTTTCATTGCTTCCTTTAGCCAAGTCACCATGTGCTTAAATAAAAATACAAAAATCTTCTAAAGAATGACAGAAAAATCTTCTAGAAGAAAGGAATGTTGAGCAGTTTCTGAATCTTACCCCCTGAATTTCTGCCAGTAACTTAAGTATAGACAAAAATCCCCTTTCTTTGTTTCTACTTGTAAGGTCTCAGACCAGCTAACAAGTTTATAAAGAACATTATAAAACAAGTAAGCTAACAAAAACACAGAATGCTGAAGTCCTCACAGTATTAAAACTTGAAATTGAACAATCAAACTCTTTCTTTTTATAAATGAGGAAACTAAGTCCCAGGGAGAGTAAATGAAGGGCCCAAAGTCACAAAACTGTAGAGGAGCAGAGGCAGAACCCAAACTTGGTGAGTTACCTCCCTATCTGTTATTCTTTTTATTCTTTCAAGTTACCACTCTTAAAAACAAGGTCTTGGTCCCTTCCCTCCCTCCTAAGGTTGACTCCTCCTTGGCTTTCTACCACATGGCCTCCCAGCACCACCTTGGTTCGTTGGCCCCTGAAAACTGGTTGATCCAAATATCTTGCTATATAAGGTCAAACTTCAACTCCTCTAACAAACCAGTTCTTTTTTCTCATAAACATTCCGCTCAGTTCTGGTTTTCCATCTAAGCAACGTGCCTGATTTACAATGGAGTTACCTGGTAATGGGGACTAAAATCTCTGAGTCTCCATGAGTGGCCATGGTTTAGGCAACTTGTTCCAGCCCCTTTAGGAGTCTACAGTGTGTCTCCCAAACAACACAGGAAAATGGACTCTAAACTGTGATTATTACCCTCTCAGGAGACTAATGCCTTAATCGTGTAAATATTCTAACTGCACACATTTGTGGGCTTATACACACAAACCCACACAGTAAGAACTAGAACATATATATTGAGGAAGATAATTCTTGCTGTAATATCAACAAAAAGGCACTTGAAGATCATGGGATTTTACACAGCATCATGTAGTAACCTCAGTCTTAGGCTGGAAGTAATCATAATGTGTTCCTTCTCTTGATTTCGCTAGCCAGAACTCTTCAGAGAGCCTGATCTGCATGCCAACTCAGGAAATCTGTGGAATCAGCAGGAATTTCATTTGCCTGGGGCCTCAAAACCTCATAAAATAGTGCTTTTCAAATATCTTTGGCTCTCTCTGAGGGATGGAGATGAAGGACAGTCTCTACATTAGTGAAGGATAAATGGTTGAGGAGAGACATTATATGATGTGTAACATTCCTTTTCTAGAAGTTTATGTATGGATCTCAATTTCCCTTGTTTGGGCTTACAGGGAGTGTTTAAAAGGAATACTAACTTTTTTCTGGAATTTTTGCTTCTGGTACTTAGTAGGGACTTAAAGTGTCTTCCTTCCCCATCCCACTCTCAGGCAAAGCCTGAAATTGTTTTTTAAAAGTCTGAGTAACCTGGGGGCGACTGGGTGGCTCAGTCAGTTATCTGAGCATCCCATCCCTTTTCCACTCCCCTCTTTCCCCTTCCCTCTTCCTTATGCCTAAGGGAATAAGAGTAAGCATTTTTTGGTTTAGGGGGATTATACTAGATCATACCAGAGGGAAGGATGTGGGCCTCTGCTTCACACCAAAGAAGCAAAAGCAGCCAGACTCAAAAGAATGGCTGGAATTTTGTGGAAGGTCATGGTTTCGGAGTTTCTGCGTATAGTGCCTGAACATGTGTGCCCTACTGACGTGCCATAACCTGAACAGGAACGGGGGATTGCTGCTAAGCCACAAAACCCTGTGTCCTCCTTCATCCTGGAAAAAGAAGCTCTTTGAAGGACATCTCTGGGTATTTTGGGGAAACAGTATCCAAAAGATGGCCAAGAAGAGCCACATGGAAATAACAATAAACATCCCAAATACTTTCCAATTCAATTTATGAGACCAGTGTTACTCTGATACCCAAACCAAAGACATTATAAGAAAACTGAAGAACAACATCCTTCATAACATAAATTTTAAAATGCTTAGCAAGGGACACCTGGGTGGCTCAGTAGGTTAGGTGCCTGACTATTGATCGAGCCTCCGGTCCCAATCTCAGGGTGGTGAGATCAAGTCCCAAGTCAGGCTCCAGGCTCAGTGCTTCAGATTCTCTCTCTCTCTCTCCCCCTCTCCCTCTGCTCCACCCTGCTCATGCTCTGCCTCTCTCTCTTGAAAAAAAATAAATAAAAATAAAAACACTTAGCAAAATATTAGCAAATTTAACCTAGTGATACAGAAAAGGATAATTGTGGTGTACTCATACAACAGAAAAATGACTGAAAATAAAGAGGAACAAACTACTGATATGCATGACAACAGAGATGAATCTCAAAAACATCACATTAAGGACAAGAAGCCAGACAAAAGTGTGTATGTGTGTGAGTAGAGACATAGATATACACGTTTTTTTATATATGAAACTCTAGAAAACACAAATCAATGGCAGGGTGACAGAAGGCAGATCAGTGGGAGACTGGGGTGGGGTGGGGAAGATGAGAGGTGAGGACTGACTGGGATAGAGGTCCAAGGAAACTTTTGGGAGCAATAGAAATATTGCGTATCTTGACTGTGGTGGTTATTACACTGATTTATAACCCTCCCCAAACTTATCAACACATACACTTAACCATTGGTGCTTATAATTAGTTAAACATGTAAACAATAGGTCAATAAATTTGATTTTTTAAAAACCTGAGAAAGCAAGCTTGTCTAACACAGGTCCTAATCTTTAAAAGGCCCCAACATTTGGTGGAGTTGGCCAAAAATACTGTAAATATCAGGATACCAACCCACAGCACCAAGGATTGAAGTGAGGGCAGGGTAGTCTTGGGAAAGGCAGTGGCAGTGGGGACAACATAAAGTAATCAACCCAAACCCTGAGAACCCACTAAAAGAGACACCATGTCTAAAAACCACGGGCTTGATGTCCTTCAACAGTCCCCGTGAGCTCAGGCTTCAAGGTTTGCAAGGGTTGAGGCCTCTTCTTCAAGTCTTAGAAACCTTTTTTTTTTTAAGGAAATATTTATTAATTTATTTTAAAATAGCAGTAATAAACCATTGCAGGTTAATACAAAAAATATTTTAAAATTTTTTTAATTTAAATTCAAGTTAGTTAACATATAGTGTATTATTTGTTTCAGGGGCAGAATTTAGTGATTCATCATTTGTATAACACCCAGGCCTCATTCCATCAAGTGCCCTCCTTAATGCCCATCACCCAGTTACCTATCCTCCTCCCCACCTCCCCTCCAGCAACCCTCAGTTTGTTTCTTATAGTTAAGAGTCTCTTATGGTTTGCCTCCCTCTCTATTTTCATCTTATTTTATTTTTCCTTCCCTTCCCCTGTGTTCATCTGCTTTGTTTCTTAAATTCCACATAGTGAAATCATAAGGTATTTGTCTTTCTCTGACTTACTTCGCTTAGCATAATACCCTCGAGTTCCATCCACGTCATTGCAAATGACAAGATTTCATTCTTTTTGATGGCTGAGTACTATCCCATTGTATAGATATACACCACATCTTCTTTATCCATTCATCTGTGGATGGACATCTGGGCTCTTTCCATAGTTGGGCTATTGTGGGCACTGCTGCTATAAACATTGGGGTGCAGGTGCCCCTTCAGATCACTATGTTTGTATCCTTTGGATAAGTACCTAGTAGTGCAGTTGCTGGGCTGTAGGGCAGTTCTATTTTTAACTTTTTTTTTTTTTTAAGATTTTATTTATTTATTTCACAGAGGGAGAGAGATCACAAGGAGGCAGAGAGGCAGGCAGAGAGAGAGAAGGGTAAGCAGGCTCCCTGCTGAGCAGAGAGCCCGATGCGGGCCTCGATCCCAGGACCCTGAGATCATGACCTGAGCCGAAAGCAGAGGCATCAACCCACTGAGCCACCCAGGCGCCCTATTTTTAACTTTTTGAGGAATCTCCACAGTGTTTTCCAGAGCGGCTGTACCAGTGTGCATTCCCACCAACAATGTAAAAGGGTTTCCCTTTCTCTGCATCCTCACCAACATCTGTTGTTCCCTGAGTTGTTAATTTCAGAAGTCTTAGAAGCCTTTCTGTTTCTCATGAGAGGTCTCTGGGAGCTCAGGGCAGAAGCCAGACAATAGCCAGTAAGGACATGAGTACCTCGGTACTGCAATCACACACCACAGTATTCTGCCCATAACCTGAACAAGACTAGAAGCAGATTCTTTCCTCAGGCCTCCAGAAAGGAACTCAGTTGCGCCCACACTTTGATTTCGGTCTGTGAGACCAAGAACAGAGGACTATGCCCACCAGATTTCTGACCTGCACAACTGTGAGAAAATAAGCCTCTAAGATGGTGGTAATTGGTGATAGCACCAACAGAAACCAAACAAGTTATAATAATGATAGCCACATGCTGGAACCCTGTAGACTTTACTAGACTAAAAAAAAATCAAAGAGAAGAGAGAATCGATCTCACTGTTCTAATATATCTTCCCTTTCCTTCACATTTCAAGAGGAAAATAATTAAACATATGTATATCTAGTGGTCCATACCCCTAACACTAAACTGTTAATTTCCCCTTTGGTTTGCCCTGAGTAATTCCAAGAACTGAAATTTCATATGGAAGAGATGACATCTTTATACTAGAGCTTTTGTTTGAGCCAAAAGAATTGAGATTTTCTTTATTACAGTATGGAACTGAACTTTGATAAGAGACTTTCTTTGATTTCTGAAGGAAAGTATATTTAACATTTTACTTCACATACAGAATTAACTTTGATTTCAAAACTGCTCTTCACTTAAAATCCAGACACAGGATTTTTAGTACATCAGCCTTACTAATGTACAACGAAGATGTATGTTAGTTAAGCAAGGTTTTCATTTTTAAAGATGGGATTTTCCAGGTATAATCAAAATGGTTTCTTATTTATAATCTGTAAAATATTCTCCCATGTTTCTTCACTATGTGATAGCAACTTACTAAATACCTTCTCTCCTCCTTAAAAAGTTTTAAAGAGCACCTGGCTGGCTCAGTCAGTGGAGCACGTGATTCTTGATCTTGGGGTTGTAAGTTTGAGCTCCATGTTGGGTGTAGAGATTTACTTAAAAATAAAATATTTTTTTAAAAAGTTTGAAATAAATTTATTGCTTAGAAAGCTGATGTCAGAGTAGCATAATGTTCAGGCAGTAGTGAGATAGATTCACAGATCCTTGGAAATCAGTGGAGTTTATACCAATCCAAAAGCTACCCCGAGGATTATTTGAGTGAAAACCCAAAATCTAATGAGTTATACAGACCTTATAAAACATTAATCCAAAAAGGGTCTTTTCGGGTGTTTTTGTTTTTTGACATCCAACTTTGAGAAATAATGGATGTGGGTGCCAGGATGTCCCAGTGATCACTGTGTCAGGGGCTTGTCTCAGCCTGGGTTGTATTTTTAGTCATCACTAGGAGAAATAATCATTTTCAAAAGGTGAGTGGCTGAGAAGATCCTATGCTACCCTACTTCCATATAATTCTACAATATGAAAATATAGTACTTTTCCATATTCCCTAGATCTTCACCCACTCCTCTGCATCTAGGATTATTCCCAAAGCTCCCAGATACTTAGAGCTTTTTTCTTAAGGGATGCCTCCGCTGGGATTACTCATATGTTAATTTATCTATAGAACTTACGTCTCCCTAGCTTTGCTTTGTCCCTCTTTCTAGTTACTATGCCTAGTTGGAATGGTGAAACATGGTTTATTAAAAAGACAAGTTGCCTCTTGAAAACTGCCCTTAAGCCACTATTAAAGAAGTCAGTCTCAGGTACTAGAGTAGGAGGTGTCTCCTGGAGGACAAAGGTGATGACAGCCCACAGCCCTCACCAGCGGTAAGATGAGGCCACCCTGGATCTCCTAGCTTAGAAGGAAGTAGCCAAGCAGCACGTGAATCAACCTACACAAAAACAGCATAGGAACCAGTCAACCAGTCCATAGATTGGTGAGAAATAATAAATAATTGTTATTTTAACCCACCATGTTTTGGGGTGGCTTGTCCTAGCAAAGGCTCACTGAATTGTTAGTAAAATATTGAAAAATTTCTGCCTGGGATATGGAATAAGAGTGTATAACTTACAACCTTCTACTGGAGGTCTTACTAAGAATAGTTAGGTAGGAGAATATAAATAAAAGGGCTAAGGATTGGAAAGCAAAAACAAAATGGTAAATATTTGGAGATAACATAAGTATGCAGATAATATAGAAGGACCTATTAGGTTTAATAAACAAATTTAGCAAGGTCACTGGTTTAAGAATGAGATCGAGGGCGCCTGGGTGGCTCAGTGGGTTAAAGCATCTGCCTTCGGCTCAGGTCATGATCTCAGGGTCCTGGGATCGAGGCCTGCATTGGGCTCCCTGCTCAGCAGGGAGCCCGCTTCTTCCTCTCTCTCTGCCTGCCTCTCTGCCTACTTGTGATTTGATCTCTCTCTCTGTGTCAAATAAATAAATAAAATCTTAAAAAAAAAAAGAATGAGATCGAGATTTTCTTTCATATATAAGGCAAAACACACAGGAAAATAAAAATGATGCCATTTACAATAGAATTAAAAGGTATGAAATACTTGGGAATAAGTTAAATGAATGACGTGTAATACCTCTATACAGAAAACTCCAGAACATAACTAAACAAAACAGAACAAGACCTAAATAAAGGAAGATATACAATATGGACAGGAAAATTCAGTATGCAAACATATCAAATCACCCCATGCTGATCTACAGATACAAAGCTAGTACAAACAAAATCTTGGCATGGTTGTTTCTTCTTTTTCCTGGAAATTGACCTGTTGACTCTATAATTCATATGGAAATACAAAGAGCTAGAATAAAACAGATAATCTTGAGTTAAGAACTTACAGAAGGACTGAACGTACCAAATATCAAGGCCAGCATTACCCTGATAGCAAAGTCAGACAAGGACACTACAGGCCTATATCCCTAATGAACACAGATGCAAAACTCCTCATGAAAATACTAAAACACCAAATTCAACAGTACATTAAAAGGATTATACACCATGATTGAGTGGGATTTATTCCTGGGATGCAAGGATAGTTCAGTATCTGCCAATCAATAAATGTGATACACCACATAACAAAATGAAAGATAAAAATCCTAGGCAGACAACAGAAACAGATTCACAGATGATTCCAATCTTAGAGGTAGGTGGTAAGGAATTTAAAACAACCAGGTTTAAGGGGCTCCTGGGTGGCCCAGTGCAACTCCTGACTTCGAGTCAGGTTATGCTCTCAGGGTCATGAGCTCAAGCCCCCTGTCGGGCCCTGTGCTCAGTGGGGAGTCTGCATGAGACTCTCTCTTTCTCCCTCTGCCTCTCCCCTGCTCATGCTCGCTCTCTCTCTCTCTCTCTCTCTCTCAAAAAAATAAATAAATCTTAAAAAAAAAAAACTAGGCTTAAAATACTCAAGAAAATAGAAAAGAATAACTAACTAAAGAATAACATAACTAAAACCCAGATGATGTAGGTAGTAAAGGAGACAGTGAAGATGTTAGGTTATCTCTAGGAAAGTTTTGTCTGCCATAATGGCATAGGTTGGAGGTAGACCAATAAAGTTACCATGGTATGGGACAGGTGCTCTGCCTCATCAGAGCCTTAGAGTGGATCAGACCTGGAGAAGTCAATGTGAGATGATCTACTAGGAGATTTAAGTACATAAACCAAATGATAAGTTGCATTGTTTCCATTTCACTATGTAGGTGGGATGATTTGAAAACGTGTTCAGTGGGTCATCTCTGCCTCAGTTCATATCCTCCAAGTGTGTGGTCCTGAAAGACCCTTCCCCTAGAAGGTAGATAGGATAACTAACCGCTTTTTTTTGCTTTTCT